>VXBZ01010956.1:34727-65146 GCA_013399135.1 Heliornis fulica | reverse complement strand
GGTTCCCGACGTCTCGTTCGTCATTCGTTCCTCCAGGTTCTGAATCTGAAAGTTTCGTGTCTGCCCGAGCTCCTCACCCTTTGCAGTTGGGTAGGAAGAAACGGGCACCCACAGAGGGGCATCCAGCCTGCCTTGGATGTCTGACACCCTTCTGACAACCCTTCTTTTTATTAACGAGCATAACATTACCGTCTCTCCCTTGATATTCTTTTAGGCATCCCAGATTAGCTTGAATAGGGCTCTTGTGGGATGGACGGCTGGTAAGAAGTTGACTTCAGGTTTGTAAACTCAAATGTACAGCCTCAAAATCTCCAGCCCAGCCCCTGCCTGACCTCGGAAGATGCTCACAGAATAGAGATGGACCATGATTCTGCGTTCTTGGTTAAGGCATTTACCTGGCCCGAAGGCGATGTTGCTGTCCTGCTGACTGTGTAGCAGGGGCTGTTGACTGTCCTAGCCTCTAGGCAACGGGTGCCATCCTGTTAATGTTTGAGGAGGGTGCGCAGAGTGAAACAACACAATTTTCACTCTGTGATGTTTCGACTCCCAGAATATTCTGTGTGGTATGTGTTCACCTGTGACACAGCCTTAGTAATAACCACACACAGCAGGGCTCAGAAATGACCCACTAGTTATACAGGTTCTAAGCATGCTCTTTCTCTATGTAGAAATACATACATACAGTCTGCGACTGCTACGCATTTTTCTTTATGAACATCTAGGCATTAAAGAATAGTCTCATTTCAGGTCTATTGGGTGACACATGAGGAACACAAAAGCAATGCGTAGAAAAAGCATGTCCAGGTGGTAAGCCAGCGGTCTGCCTGCTAACACTGTACTTGACCTCTGTTAAGTAAGTGTTAAAGACTGAGTTTCCTGCAGTTTATGGTGTGCTGAGCAGGTAGACGATGCCAAACAAGACTTGTCTCCTGAGCAGAAGAATGTAGAAATGATGGCATTGGAAAGGAAATTCTGTCCCAATATGCATATTCACCATGGCTCCGGGCTTTTTAAAATACAAGATACACCAGCCCGTGTTTCAACTTTGACTCTGTCAAGGCCAGGATTTCATTCAGACCCTCAAACAACTAAAGGAGGACAACTGAATAAAAACACACTTGCCAAACCCAAGTCACAAGCTTGCCAAAATTCCTTCCCTGATTCAAAGAACATGCACATCTAGTATTTTGAAGAGGTATCTCCAGTGTAGTTAACCAGCAGCAGGGTATGGGGAAATAGTATGAAGCTGTGTCAGGGGAAGTTCAGATTGGACTTTAGGAAAAGGTTCTTCCCTGAGAAGGTGGTTGGTCCCTGAAACAGACTCCCCAGTGATGTGGTCACAGAACCAAGCCTGACAGAGTTCAAGGAGTATCTGGATGTTGCTTTCAGTCATATAATTTAGTTTTAGGCAGTCCTGCAAGGAGCTGGGAGTTGGACTTGATGGTCTTTATGGGTCCCTTCCAACTTGAGATACCCTGTGGCTCTGTGACTTATACGACATCTTGCAAAATAATAAATTTGAAGAATTTACCAAGATGGGATCCTGAGAAGTGCACACAAGAGTGGATAACTCTGAGATGCCGGGGTTTCCTGTTTGTAAGATAAAATACTGAGTTGGTAGCAGGATCAGCGCTGTTGTTGACAAAGGAGAGACAGCTCAATACATGTTACCTTAAACTAATTTTGTATTAGTTTCTATGATACATAGTTGCCTAAAAACTGAAATAAAAGTGTGAAAACTGCCTAACTGAAGTAAAGCTGTCTTGAAAAGAATTGAATATCTCGCAGAGGAAGATGGCGTGCCGGAGAAATAAGAAGCCATAGAATTAAAACTCTGTGTGTGTGTGTGTGTGTGTGTGTGTGTGTGTGTGTGCGCGCTACACTGATTTGGGTTTGGGGTTTGGGATTTTTTTTCAGACAATGGAGCTACAAACTTCTGTGGCAACTGTTCTGGAAAAAAAGTGAAAGATGTAAATCATTTTACTACAGGCTACAACTTTACTAAGATAAAAACATAGGCCATTCTTAAAAGATAGAGACCAAAAAAGAATCACAGTAAATGCTTTGTTGTGCACCTTCACATCACTTCCTCTACTGAAAGAGGATTAGCCTGTAAGTGTTTACTTTGGTTGGTTTGGGTTAGGGCTTTTTTGGTGAGGGGAGATTCCAGCAAAGCCAGTGTGTTCATTCTGCCACCCAGCCAGCACCTGAGCTAAGCTTGAAATCCCCGAGCTCCAGCCTTCCTGAGGGATCATGAGAAGTACTTGATTTGAGTGTTAGGGTTTGGATTGCTGGTCCAAATAGAACTGGAAAGAGATCAGCATTTGCTTTTCCATTCTGTTTTAATTTGTTCTCTCTTCAGCACAGATAAAGGGGATGATTTCCCCCCATTTAGGCTTTATTATGAACTGTAAAGACACCGTTTAATTACACAGGTGGTCTTCTGCATCTCCTTCTGGGAGAGACATCCAGGTTCCTCACTGATTCATGAAGCAGGCTGTATTTAGCATCTAGCTCCTGCCTTTTCTTGGTGATTATTCTGTGCTTTCTGTTATTTTATAAAGAAAAACAAAACAAAACAAAACAAAAGGCTCAACATACTCTGCATAGTTTAGTATAGCAGTATTTCCTTTCTAGTTTCCAAGCTTGTCGCTGAAAGTACTGGCTGGTTTTACTCTAACGTAACATTGGCTTCCTGTGTATTATCTCTCTAACTTAATTTTTGCTCTTCCGTCTCTCACAGCACTTCTACTGACAAGAGAGGCGCTAAATGCTGGAACACCAGGTTTTCAGTCTCAGAAGCATTTTTATCTTCTCAGCAGAGGTTTCAAAATAGAAATAGTTGCCTCTGTATCTAGCCATCTTTCAGCTCCTTCATGCTCATGTCATATTTTTCAAAGAGCGCTTTGTGATTAAAAATAGCTTGATGAGCAGATAAAATTAAATATGCTTTGCACAGGGAGCACCACCCTTAAATATCCTGGCTGTTAATGAATGCTCTGCTTGCACATACTGTCATTTCCAGGCTTCAGCCAAAAGCAAGTCCGTGGTTAATGGCAGCTGAAAAAGCTTCAAGAGGCCAACAAATTAGGGCAGTATTTTTATTTTTTAAATTGCTTTGTCATCGGATGTTTCCACATGTGCAATGCCACATGTTTCACATGTGAGACCAGTCTTAGTAGCTCAACATTTCAGAAGGAATGTGATGAGAATAGTGGGATGGACAAGCTGGTCTGGGCACTGCGCCTGATGCTGAGAGTTTTTTTTTTGCAGTGGAGTTCCCCCCCAGGCAGAACTGAAACTGAGGGCCTGAAAAAGGTCAGGTATGTCACAGAAGTTTAAAGAGACTTTGTGGAAATTTAGAAGATATGGAGAAAGTAAAAAGTTGGATAAGAAGGAGAGGATACTTCTAAACCAGGCCCTGGCAAGTAGCTGATTGGAAGGGGCTTCAGATGCTAAGCCACGGATAGAAAGTAGTAATTCTGCTCTCTTTGTTTACCTTTGAGGTCACTCTTCAGTACCTGTGAGAAAAATGAGGAATTGCGGCGGGAAAACTGGTGTTCATGACTGTCTTGGTCTGTGTGCTCCTACTGCTAGTTAAGCTGGGTTTGTGGGCTGATTTGAGAGACAGCAGGTATACAGCTTCAGGCATTAGTTAATGTCATCAAGTAGTCACTGTGCAAATCATACCCCCCTCCCCAAAGGCTCTCTGCAAAAGAGCGGGGACAGCAGGAAGGTACAAGACCCTCTCAGTGCCCCTCCAGACTGTGAGGAGCTAGTGGTTGAGATTGGGGACCATGTGGAGTTGGGAGGGAGGGGGTTGTGTTCCTCTCTCCCAGATTTCTCCAGTTGTTCGAAATGTAGAGTTGGTAAGGTTAACCATAAAGTTAGACATGCTGCTGCTCTCTGCTGCCCAACGTAAGAGCTGGGCACGGAGCGTGAGCTGGGGAAGTGTTGGGATGAAGCCAAAGCGAGCACTGCTGCCTGTTTTTGGGCTAAAGATAGGCTAAAGAACACTCCAGCAGCCCGAAACCACTTGCAGTAGCCAGGGGAGCTCTTCTGCAGCCAAGAGAAGCAGATGCATTTAATTTCTGCTTTTGATTTTTAAAAATGGGTCTCTGCACACATCTCTGCACTCTGACACATACTATAGAGTATGTGTCAGAGTGCAGACTGTCTGTGGTCTTAGCTGAAGGACATGATCTAGGTATGAACTAGGCAGGGTTAGGCTGTGGTTGGACTCGATGACCTTAACGGTGTCTTCCAGACCAAGTGATTCTATGATTCTCCGTGGCTTCCTAAGATGGGGGTTTCCCAAGAATGTGATATCTGGGTATTGAAATGGAAAAAAAAACCCAAAGAGGATGGTTTATAAACTGAAATCATGGTCACTTCTATGTCATCAGTGATCTTGTGAGCATCTCAGACTTTCTCTGAGAAAAGATAATGCCCTCACTGTAGGGGACAGAAAATGCTACTAAGGAGACACAACAAGAAAATGCAGGAGGTGGAGGGAAGAGCAAAGCAAATATATGAACTTGCTGAGGCTCAATAGGAAGTTCAGGAGGAAAAATCAATTGTTATTTAGGGGAAATTTGGAGAAATTTGTAATAATAAAAGAAGAAAATATCTGTTCTGTGATCCAGCCCAATGCTAATGTAACCTATTTCTAAGTTATGCCAAGGACGGGCTCTAGTTTTGAAGTGTTTAAGCCTTTCCCTGCAGAGTGTGCTTTCTTGTCCCATGGGGAGCAAGACAGACATCTCACAACCCAGATATGGACCTAGGCTACATGAACAGCCAGCACCTCTGTTGAGCCTCCCACTGCCGGGCAATTTACAGTAGCTGCTGAAAAAAACAATTATTCCAACAGCAACGTGTTCGGTGTCTCACTCTGCTGAATACAAGAAGTGCCTCAACACAGAGATGCCTGGGAAGCAATTGTTTTTAATGGTAGAAACTGTGAATCTTTTCCTGTTTTCCCTCGCCGCCACAGATTTACTAGTGTTGAATTAGAGGAGCTGATTAAGAACAACAGCAAACTTTCTCGACTCAACGAGCTAAGCCATTGTTGTCAGTGTAATTAAGGAACTAAACCTCTTAACAGTTCTCTCAAGCGAAGAAGTGAACTGGAAAATTTGAGACCTAATTTTAACGCAGGATTATTCCCCCCTCCCCCTTGTCAGCAATTGTAACGAAATGTTTACATCTCTCCTGTGCCTTCATAACACAGTGTTTTCACATAGAGAATGTAATTTTTGGACCTGGTATCTGTCTGACTTTTTATTCGTTTCACTTTTTTGTGCAAATCTGTTCTGGCATGTGCAAATGAATACGCCGAGGGCTCAATCACCTCACCGAATTTATGAATTTGTCCCATCGAGTTTTCTAAAGATATTTTGGAAAATTGAGAATTTCTGATGGAGATGATTTCCAGGGGACATTACTGTTCCTGTATGGGAGAAAGACAAATGCCAGAATATAAAACTCACTTGAAATTTATTCTTGCCTATGATTGTGCCAGATTACTAATTTTTATGGAAAAAAAAAAAGCGGGCAAAAAGGCATCAATTCTGGGAAATTCCTGGAACCTCTGGAAACCCGTTTAGCTCCCTGACTGTCATTACTGGAATTAACAAGGAAGTCTTACCTGAATTTGTTATGCTGTTAATTGGGGTTTTCCAGCTTGAGTGGTAGTCAGCAGCCCGTATATTCTTTTTTTATGGCTGCTTAATTAGCGTAAGAGATTTAATAATTGGTGTCAGCCTCTTGCTTTGGGCCTTCACTAGAAGCTTCACAAAACCTGGGCACAGGGACCATAGCACAACCGTGCAGCTGCAGCACACCGTTTGTTTAGCGAGGCATCCATTAGCGAGTCTAAAAAACACGATCTGAAAAGCATTTTGGTTTGACTGTAACCCTCATCAACAGAGACCTGACACGCTGGCTAACCACACTTCCTCAAGCTCTGCAGGATAACCCTGCTTGAGTTTCCAGTGCCACCGCTGCGTTTCATGGCTCCTGAACTTTGGGAGTACAGGCCCGTCCAGCCGAAGCTGAGTCCACTTGGCTGATCACAGGCTGCTAGATATCAATACTTTTAAAAGGAAATCTTCATGGTGAAGGCTTGAAATAAATATTGGCTATGTGTGGTGTATTATAGTAAAACCCAGAAGCAATTAGCTGTGTTGTGTCTGTCAAGACAACAGAAGGTTTCTTGGTAGGACCCCCACGCACGTGTGCAGACTCACACGTGTCTCAGCTTCCCTGTGACAAACGGAGACAACTGCACTGAGGTGTACATCAGCTGCCAAGATCTTTTACTCCTACTCACTGTTAGGTTTGTGGTTGTCACAAACAGGGTTCTGCTGGCTTACAGTCCCAAGGCAGGCATCTGCTACAGCGTTGCTCACTCTCCAGACTGAGCTTAATAAGAATAATTAGTAAAGGATGCACTAGGTATCAGCACCCCAGCAGAAAAGAAAAAAAAAAAAAGGTTATTAGAATGAAATGTTTACACAGTTTTTTGTGAAGGGGGGACAACTTGAATTTACTCTGGGCAGTTTTTGGTATGCAGATGTTAATTGTCAGGGTTTTTGCTGCTTTAGCTATATAGACAATTTAATGCAATTTTAGGTTTTACATAAATGTGAAAATTGTTGCACCAAATTTGCTAATGCTTTAGCACAGAAATTATCTGCTCTTCTGCTCTCTCAGTCTCTTAATTTTTACAATACCTATTAGAAAAATCAAGGGCAAACCCACAAACCCAACTGATGAAGGCAATGAGGGAACAGAAGACCACATGCTAAAAGGTCACTACAACATAGACAGATGATTTACAAATGAGATATTACTAATGTTCTAGCTGAACATAACCAAAAAGTTACGTGCAGTTGCAGAGCTGTGGTACAAATTAATTTTAACCAAGCAGCTCAAACAGGAAGTACATGTAGCCTGGAAACTTCAACCTGATCTCAATACAGTTTCTGCAATACTCTTCAAGTTCTTCTCCCAGAAGAACGTCTCCTATTGCCTTCAGGCTGATTCTAGGACATACTCTGGGAAAATCTGATCTCTGCATCTCCTGGAATTATCCTCGATCCCAGCAAGCTTCTCACATCATTTGTTAGCTGCTGGACTTGGTTTTATGAAGAGCACATAGGCATTACGGGTGGTAGGGCTGAATGGATCAAATCAGGCTGCTCCAGCTTCCTGGCCACGAGGTTCATCAGCCAAGGTTGGAGCAGGTATTCAAACTCCCGATACCTCTGCTCTGCTTACAGGAAACTCTGTTGTTGTTTCCTTTGCTGCATGTTGGAGTGTTTGGTTGTTTGGTTTGTGTGGTTGGTTTTTTTCCCCTTCCTTCACTGTCCTAAGTCCTCTTACCTACTGCCTTTTTTGTGTGTTTATCCTCTTGCTGGGTGGTCTGGTCACACAACCTACAGGGAAGAGCATTGACCCACCTGAGGCTGAAGCATCTGCCCAGGCAGGAGCGCCAGAAGGCTGTTCACATTTGCTTTGGTACTGGGGTGAAATGGAAGGAAGCCTCTGTTTTACATCTTGTTTTGACAAATTGCCAAGTGCTGTGGTTTTACTGTTTTTGGTTTTTTTTGTGATTTCCCCTTTAATCTGCTGTTGAGAAACACCCCCTGAAAACACTACAAGGCTACAGGCAGAAAATTTTTACTAAACTTTATAATATTTTAAATATTTGAAATTGCTGCCACAGATGTCTCCATCAGAGTTCTGATGAAGGTAAGTTACCTCAAGCCAGGTAACGTTGATCTGGATCTTTCCTGTATGAGATGGGCTGAAATGGGATCCTGGGCTGTGGGCAGAGGAAGGTGGGCCCTGGGGTGGCCTGGGCAGGGATAGTAGTGTTTGTGGATGCCCTCAGTGGCACAGCACTTGGTAACTAACCGTTTTCTGCATTCTTGGCTTTCATTTCTGCCAAGAGGCACTTTGAGTGATGTGATGTACTGGACATCCACCTACTGGACATCTGAGCTGTCTCACTGCTGGGCTCACCCACCTGTACTCACTAATAATTGCTGAAAGAATAGAAACATACTAGTGGATTATTGTCCCCATAGCCCCAGAGTAAGTGTAACACAAACATGGCAAGGGTATATCTTCTCTGAGCCTCCTTGCTGCAGGCACAACTGTTTTACAAAAGGGGCAGGTTGTCCTCTTGAATATTGGGACTGATCCAAGTAACTTTGCCACCTTGAAGAGTCACGCCTGCTTCCAAACCAAGCAAAATGGTAGACTGACAGTCCTTTTACGTTAAAGTTGGTTTTTTTTGTTGTTGGTTTGTTTTTTTTTTATCTACTGAGACTTGGTGAAAGGACTTCCACATGGGTTTCACCCAAACTCTCACTCTATGGTATGACTTGAAATAAAGGCGTTTCATAGCAGCGGTATCACCTTGCCTCTCCAGTAACTCAGCCATAGCAGACTTTCACCTGACAAACACTGAGGACCTTCTTTGAGGCTCTGGTTTGCATCATCTCCTGAGGGATCCCTGAATATGCAGACCACATCATGGCTTTCTTCCAGCTGTCCTGGGACATGGCGTCCTGACTTATCAAGAAGTCAGTGAGGATGTCAGCCATGCCCAGTACTTTTTAGTCACAGTTCCTTCAGCCATGATCCATCTTTTATTGTTGCTTTTCTTACAAAACTCTTAATTGCTCATTTACAGCATGAACTCTCTTCACCCAAGACTACCTAGGGTTTTGATGTACAACACCTTATGGCACCTACATAAAGGTTTTGAAGGGAAATCTAAATCAACACTTTTCACGGTAGTTTGGCTTTGTCCAGATGATGCCTAGGGATTGCTGAGGGATTGCTCAGTACCATCCCTTTTCCTCTGGGAAGCCCGATAGTGTTTCTGCAAGGAAGTCAAATAGATCAGTTTGCTTAAATGTTTTGTCTGGGATTGGAGTTGCCCTGTGTCTATTTACTTGGTTAATTTATCTTTATCCTGGAGAAGTCCTAAAAAGAATTTCGTTTCTCTTTAAAGGGCTCCTGTGAAAACAAAGCGAGTAATTAAAATTGTCTGTGTTGATGTTAGGAGACCTTTTTTTCCTTCCCTATGTAGCCCAAATAAGAGCTCCCTGTGATCTGAGTTCCAGGATCAAGTTTTACTGCCTCGACCACAACTACTTCTGGCAATTAATGTGCTCTGATAGAAAGCATTTAACATCTTCTCTGATTTAATTAGCAATACTTCCAACTGACTCATGATGAAAGTCCAAACACCAAAATGTGTGGCTTAGCTGAATGCTGCCTATCTCAATTTCTGCTGCCACTGAATGAGAAGAAAAATGGTCAAGAAAATCAATTTGATATGTTTAATACATTACAATGATGTCTTAGTTTTCAAATGATGGATGTTCATCAGTCATCAGCAATGAGGAGGTAAGGAAATAGCTTCTCAGCTGAAAAGGGACGCAGGTTTCCACTGTAATCCAAAACATCTTAAACAGTATTTTCAGAAAATTAAAAGTGCAAAAGGATTTTTAAATTCAGAATGGTTTTATATGTTTCTGTTTGGGAAAAACCCAGACCAAATCAAAGAGCTCATGGCAAATATTTCATCAATCCCAGTTAATTTGCTACTCAAACTGGACTTTCTATTATAATTTCAAGATGCATAATTTCAGACCTGAGCAATAAAAAAATTAATTTTCCCATCTGTCTTTGTCTAACAGCTTCTGCAACAGACTAAAACAAATGACTTAAAACCAGAATGGGTATTTCCTGTCTGCACCTTGCAGTTCTGCCTGCATTAACTCTCTCTGCTCTTCGCATTTTCCCGTCCTGTGTCAGCCTGCATCAGTCCAGCAGCAGCATCCTCAGAAGGTGACTCTTTGGATGCAGCTGCAAGAAGCAAAAGTTTATCAACACAAAAGAGCTAGAATTTAATTTTGGCAGAGCCGTGGCATAGCCATGCTACCTGTGTTACCTGCTGACAGAAACGTGATTTATTAAGTATTTCTGATGTAGAAAACTGAATTTGGAGGTTGAAATGCAATAAAACTAAATCAAGAAAAACTGCCACCAAAGCTACACAATATAATGTAATATCATGTCATATAATATAATATTTCAGTAAAACCAATTTAAATGTAAATGAAATTAAAGTCAGGTCTTGATTTTTTTTTATTATGCTATGCTCAGTACAGTAAATAAAATATCAAGATCATTCTCTTAATATCAAGATTGGCTTTCCTTATATAAACTCTAAACTTTATTTTGAATTTGATGAAGAAGTCTAGATTAAGACTGGAGAATTTTACTGAATGAATATAAAATGTAGCAGAAAAGAAAATCCTAGATTTGTAGAATCATAGAATCACTTGGGTTGGAAGAGACCTTTAAGATCATCAAGTCCAACCCCAGCCTAACTTTTTAAAGTCACAAACTAGTCAGAGTGCTTCCTTTGTTACCATGACAGGATTGTTCTAGTCATTCTCACATTGCTGTCACAGCATCTTTATAATACAAACATTAGCAAAAGAGCTGCAGTAGGATTCTTAACAACCTTTAATTAACCAAGAGCACATGACAGACTCAAATCTCCAACACATTTCAGGTGCAGAAAATAGTTCAGAGATTCTCTTCAAGAGAACACAATGCTGTTGTTTTAGTAGAAGTCACGACAGAAATTGCTATTAGAAAAAAAACCCTCTAACAGAACAAAGTCAGCTGCTCAAACATCAGTTCGTTGGAAAACACAACTGAGAACTACTGCTTTTGCCCTAGTATTACCTAAAACCAGACAACTACCCTTGCTCTTGGTAACACAGTAGGTGGGATAACTTTCCCTTTTAAAACTGGGTCATGGATCACCTGACATATCTGAAATCTTGATAGAGGAAAATCACATGATAGCTTACCAAAAAGAAACCATTTGACATATAAACCTATTCCTAGGCCAGCTTCTGTCTTCTCAAAGGCCTGCGCCTGAGCAGCTGCAGGTGATGTACCAGCTCCCTCACTGCTTTTACAGCTGACACAGCCTGATTGTCACTAGGATTTGGTACCCAAAGCAACAGCTTGTGTTGCTCAGAAGCCCACATAGAACCATAGAATGTGTTAGGTTGGAAGGGACCTTCAAAGGCCACCTAGTCCAAACCCCCTGCAATAAGCAGGGACATCTTCACTACATCAGGTTGCTCAGAGCCCCATCAAGCATGACCTTGAGGAGTCTTAGGGTGTTACATTGGTCATTAAAGACAATTACTAAATGAAGACCCCACTGCTCAATTTGAAAAATCCCCCGTGTCAGCATCTTTCTGATCTGTGCAGGCACTTTGGCAGAAAGCATCTGATGGAAGTAGTTGGAGGAGGGTATCAGCGCAGACTGCAAAACATCACCTGGTACAGCAGGGGGATTTACTTTTTGCATGTTTATAAATATATGGATGCGACAATGTGTCTCATCCTTATTTTGTGCCTCTGCATTTATGTGAGTTGCAGTTGTGAAATCCAAATGATGCTAATGATGTTCTGGTTATTTAGGTGCCAGAGGTTGTGCAGGGTTATTCCAGGCACCTGAGCGTGGTCTCAGAGTGTGCTGGATCCTTTTCATCACCAATGCTCTATGCAGCATATGTAGTATTTCAAGTATATAATAGCTTCATGCTGCAAAAGGCTGAGCACTCTCACTTCCCCATTTCTGCTGAAAGTGAAACGTGCTCCTGCTGTGCTGGAAAAACCCAGCTCCCTGTCTGCTGGATCGAGACTGATAGCAACCTACTGCAGTTACTTTTATCTTAACTGCAGCCGTGTAGCCATCCAGCTACGCAGCCTTGTCGAAAATAAAACCAAGCTCTGGTTAAGAAAATAAAGATTGGGAACGCCAGCTTTGTTAATAGACAGAAGCTCCTGGTGTGGAACATTTAGGATTTAGACACTCTAACCATGTGGTGCTAATTCAAAGGGTAAGTGACAGCCACATAGCGACAGTGTACTGTTACAGATAGGGCATTAGAGAAGGATTCAGGCTCCCTGGATGCCATCACTTTTTCTCTTATTCTGAATTACTGCATGGACTGGGACCAGTCATTTCCCATGTCTGAGCCTCTCAGCGTTTGTCTGTGTTGATCTTGACTTGGACTTCTACTGAAATAAATAAAGACAAATATGTAGCTTTTTGCAAGAATTGAAAACATTAGTGTCATTAAAATAATGCAACATAAATACCCAGGTTTCAGGACAAATTAGACATTCAGTGTTCCTCCAGCCCACCATCTGCTGAGACCCACAGGCAGAGCTTGTCTGGTGGAGTGTCTAGAGACAAAACAATTTGTAACACAGGGAAATAAAAGTATATCTGCAGCAGTCAGATTAAGCTGCTTTTTCTTTTCCACATTCTAATCTGTTAATCATGCCTAGGGCTTAAGTACAGCTCAAGGCAGACCAGACATTGAATGATTTAATTTTGTGCTATTTATTGAACTGGGTTTAATTTGAAGATACACTGTTATCTGCTGCTCAGTCATTCCTCAAAAAAACCCCAATGTCCATAATGAGATTTCTGACATGAATCAGTGATTGTGTGTTGAAAATGGGTCACGGGGCTGGCCCCTCCCAGCTCCCGCGACTGCAGCTGCCTTCACGACTGTCATGTGGGCTAACCTTCACAGGACTCTGCAATTTGAGGGTCAGATTTTGGGACACCCTGTTTAGAGTACTTACTATCCCTTTTTTGTTTGTTTTGCCAACAAAAAAAAAAAAAAGAAAAAAAGTCACGGTGTCAGTAGACTAAAGCAACTTCAGCCAGCGCAGAAAGCAGAGAATAAAAGAGGGAATCATCTTTGGACACGAGAGGATGTCATGGTAAATCTGAACCTAGTCTAGAAGATGGAAGGCAGTGGCCCTGCTAGGATGAAGGAAGTCTGACTCCTGGGGAGAAGGGGACAGACTCCAATTTTAGAGGCTGAAAGGACTGAGATGCTGAGGATATGTAAATGCGATCTGGCAGCTGTAACATGTGTAATTGCTTACATGTGTAAGCAAATCCCAGAGGGAGAGAAATTATCAAACAGGGAAATATAAATCCCAGAATCTCCTGAGGTGGAAGGGACCCATAAGGATCACTGAGTCCAA
This sequence comes from Heliornis fulica, assembly GCA_013399135.1. Classification (NCBI taxonomy): domain Eukaryota; kingdom Metazoa; phylum Chordata; class Aves; order Gruiformes; family Heliornithidae; genus Heliornis; species Heliornis fulica. The sequence goes on along the minus strand of VXBZ01010956.1, from coordinate 52,021 downwards.
CTCCTGGCTCCACACAGGGCCAGACAAGTCAGAGCATGTCACTGAGTGCATTGTCCAGACGCTTCTTGACGTCAGTCAAGCTCAGTGCTGTGACCACTTCCCTGGGGAACCTGTGCCAGTGCCTGACAACCCTCTTAGTAAAGAAGAGATACTTTTGTGAGGAACTAAACTAAATGAGACTAACCTAAAATATTCAAGTAAATAGGTCTATTAGATCACCTACTCCCTTGCTGCATAAGCTGGCTTACTTCATTTAGCGCAGTGAAAGAGAAGAATAAGGCCTTCCATGATTTCCTGATTTAAAACCAGGTAGCAAAATGGAGCAGAAAGTCCTTCATGAACTGAATTTATCAGGAAAGCAATAAAGAAGTTAAATATAAAGTTGACAATGCCAAGCTGAATGCATCCATCTTTATTTCTCTACCTGCTTTGGAGTAAGACAAGGAGTACTTTCAATAGTCCTCAAGAATTTGGATGGTTTGTTTTTCTTTCTCATTCATTCACTCCTCAGTTTCCCTGTAGCCATGTTCCTGGCTTGGTTACACAAAAATTTATTTGGGTAGTAAATGTACTTTTTTGGGATATGGATTTGAAAAGAATGCTATCCACCAGAGGGAAAACTGCATCGTGGAGATGAGTGCATACCTCACTTTGCAGACCAGAATGGGCCACAGCTCTTGTGTGTGGTAGGTGGGTTTGAGAGGGTGGGGGAATCAGGAAAATATGCTCTTTATTCATTGTCACTGTATTCCTAAACATTTTCCTTGGGTTTTATGATAGAACTCTCAGTGCTGAAAGTGCTCAAAAGGGAAAGGATACATAGAGCCCATATAAACTCTCCTTTTTCTGAGCCGCTGTTAGTCGAAGACAGCTGCCATGGATGTCCATCTGTCCAAGCTACTTGCTGGTACTTAGCAGTGTTTTGGACACATCAGAAAGCTTACTTCTGTTTATTTCTTACTTTTTTTTTCCCCAAGTTCATGAAAAGTATGGAGGACATTTGTCCTGGTTCTGACCAGGACAGAGTTACCTTCCCCAAGAAGCCAGCACAGGTGAGCCAAACTGGCCAAGGGTGTTTCCACACCATGTGACATCACACCCCCATAAAAGGGACTAGTCTGTAGAGGGGAGGTCTACGAGGCTCCAGGACAGCCTGAGCACAGTTGGTCATCAGGTTGGTCATCATGTTGGTGTAGTGCTCCGTGTCATCACCGTGTGTGTGTGTCCTGCCCTGGGCTCTGTTGCGACTCCCCTCGTGGTGCTGTGTCAGGAACTAGCCTTATCCCAATCCACAGGGCTCTGTCTGTTTGTCCTCCCTGGGGAGGGGTGAGCAAGTGGTGCTGTTGTGCAGCCATTGGGCTGGGGCTGAGCCATAACAACATTTTAAGGCTTTTTGTCCCACCCATCGTAGATCAAGGAGCTTCTGGAGGGCCTCTCCTGCATTAAAACACAGACCTAAAAAATATTGAACCGCCCCCCCGCCCCAACCCTGCGCTCCCTCTGTAACGCAGTCACCCTATGGGCAGTTAGATGCTGGATCTGACAGCAGTCACAGAGGAGCTCTTTCTTTTCCTCACACCTCCATACTTCTTCACACCCTATCAGCCCACTTTAATCTCTGACTCATAAACATCTCGGAGATGACTGCATTTAATTCTGTGAGGTGATCTATTTCCAGCAATTAGCACCAGAATAAGACTTTCAGGCTAAGAAGGTGACTTATTAAGTTAGTTTCTTATTTGGCCATAATGGCCTCCTCAGAAACATGCTGTTTGGGTTGCAGACCTCTATCCTTCCCTTTTCCTATGGCAGTTACACATTTATATCCTGCAGACCAAGGCACTTTATGTTCCTCAGCAGCTCGGGCATCAGTTCAGCATCCGTTGATCTGGTCACATAGGCATAAAAAATTATTCTGTAGTAATTGGCTAATGCTCATAAAATTAAGAAGTTGTTTATTTAGTTCCCCAGTGCCACAGTTTTGTGTCTGTCTGTTCTTGACAGTGATCGATGCCAGGCAGTTCACTTTCTTAAAACAATTAGGGTATTCTGTAATAGCACTGACCCTTCAGTATGTTTTCCTTTACTTCCCTGGCAATCTCTTAATGAGCTTCTGTATGTACTATCACTGACCACTCATGAATGTTCTGTTTTCATTTCAAATGCTTCCAAAGACTGGACTTACAGCTAGTTTGGGTATGCGCCTTGAGAGGCAGCTGCCTTTGGCTGCTCTGGTTCTACATGCTGGAATTTTGCCTGGGCTTCACAGAATCACAGGATGGTTGAGGCTGGGAGGAACATCTGGAGGTCATCTGGTCCAAGACCCACTTCTTCTGTCTTAGTCTTCTACATCTATGTTGTTTACATCTGAGCCATAACCCCTGTCTGTCCTTTACAGTCAACAAGGGAAAGTGGCAAATGCAAGGTGCAGGTTTTCAAACCAGTTTTCAAACAGGATGAGATGTGCCCAGAAATATCTGTTGCTTTCCATTGACTACAAAGAGAATCCAATGCCAAAGCAGATATCTGTACTGGGAATATTGACTCTGAGAAGATTTAACCTCCTGTTTCCTCTTCATATTTGCCTTTTAAAGTCTCCTGGCGCAGCTCTGTGTACTCTTTGTGGTCTTCCTTCTTTCTGGTGAACTTCACTCACGGGGAACTTCACTCACTGGTGAACTTCACTCACTTCACTCATCTTCCAATCTGATGTTTGCTTACTAAGAGTCCTTAAAGAAAACAAAAGGACCTCTGCATATTGTCCATATGGGTGAAGGAGACAAGTACAACACAGTCTCTTGGTGAGTGGAAATGGGGCACAATCACACTTCAGGCATGTCCTTTCCACTCAGGCATACCTTCAGGAATTCACTTGTCTCTTCCAGCTAAGTGACTTTTTCTGACTGATCAAGGACAGGGCCCAGTGCTTCTTCCTTTTTCACCACCCTTTACTAAGAGCAATCTGCTTCTACTTGTGCTTCTCATAAAGAACTTAGTTTGCTAAATACACTGAGTGATATCCCCATCCCAGACATACCTTATGCACTTAACTGAGTAGTTGCTTTCTGGCAGCCTTCTCTAAGAATCCACTCTCCCCTTCCCCAGTGTCTTTCTCCACATTTCCTGTACATGTGAGGAAGTTTCCGGTATTTTTGACTGTAAGTGTCCCACTGGGTTGACGCTCTTATACTAGAAGCTACAAGATCCTGCTCCTGCCCCAGGCAGGCTCTCTATAACTCCTGTCTACACAAAGAGCAAAAGTGATATGAGATATGGATATCTCTGTCTGTGCAACACTGAACTGAGTTACTACTGCTTTACTCCGGAGACCCATCTTCAGAAAACAAACTACTCTTCATCCACTCCTTGCTTTTAATTTTTCCTTTCCTTATTGTACTGTTAACTTCACTGGGTTTTGGCCTCAAGAATAAAATTTGATAATTTGATTAGAGTCTAAGGTGACCAAGTTGACTTTTTTCATGAGAACTTTTTCGGTTTCCAGTAGCCTGAAAAAGTGACATCTGCCCTCAGATACCAGATCATCTTATTTCTCAATGTTGACCTTCCTTATCATTCTAAGATCTATGATACTTGGAAGCTGCCCTAATTTATTGCCATCTGCTTCTTGGTCAACAACCTCATGTTGCTGACTCATTATCTGATTTTCTTGCTCTTTGTTACAGATTTTCACTTTTCACACTTTTTCTTTTAATAAATGTTTCACGTTTTATTTAGTCGCTGTTCATGTGGCTTCTCTCCTAGTTTGATTTGCTTAAAAGGCAACTCTTCATCCTCCTTCACAGCTTCTCCTTGGACTACTTTTTTCCAGAAGGCAGCAGGACAGATGCTAATTTAAGCATGTGTGGCTGAATACCATAGGTGTAATTTAGTGGAAGTTAGTGATACTGCTCTCCCCTGAAGATAGACCATCTGAACTATTGCCAGCTTACGCTGAAAGAGCTTTTCAAACCAGGTGACATTTGCCAGATGACCAGATGAAAAGTAAAATAAATTAAGAAACTATCACATAGATTCAGAAAACAAACAAAAAGAAACAGAGCAAGCACAAACTTTATTGGCTGTCTGGGTTTAAGCGATTCCCAAACCATCTCTGTGTTTTGTTCAGCTCAGAGCTGCTGGGACTTGTCTGTGGCTGGGGCATGCCTGTAGTGGTTGGAGCTGGGATCCAATTCCTTTGACAAACTGTATGCCCTGGCACTATCTCCTCTGCCACAACCTGCTGTTAACAGCACAGCTCTGCCAACAAATTTCTTGGCACACTGGCAATTCAGCTGAATATAAACACGCTTCTGGAGACATCCTGTATCCCATGGTCACCACACTTCAGTTTTCAATGGGGGGTTAATTTATGACCTCCCCTCTCTTCTAGTTTGTGAACCATGTCATCAGGTAGCTCGTGATCTGCCACCACGCTCTGAGAAGTCCCGGCTGACCAGCCAACTTGCCCTCTGTTAGTATCAACTTACCCATAGCCATTTCACTTGCCTAGTGCAACCATGTCCCAATGGTTGCACTAGGCAAAAGCAATTAATTAAGAGCTAAATTTATGAGAATCCAGGCATATAGATTTCCTACAATGCAGGCCTCCACAGCATCTTTTTTTATGGCCGTTTCAGTGCTAACAAGAAATGCAGCTTATCACTAGCCTCAGACAAAGAGTTATTATAAGATTAACTCGGGAACTGCCTCAAATACAGCTTGCGGGATCCCATTTTGACAGCAGAAGGATGACAAGTTTCAAGGGGCTTGTAAGAATTTAGTAGTGATAAAGCCAGGTGCTCTGCCTTAAAAGGATTAGAGCCTTATCTCAGTGTTATAAAGCAGAACTATGTCAAATGAAAACACACAGGTTCATCCTCCAGACTCAGAAGGAAGTTCATGTGTGTGCAACCAGGCTGGGCAGGAATGACTTGCCTTCAGACAAGAACTTGTATGGCTTCTAGGACCTCTAGGACTACAAATTACTAATACATATCTGATCACAAGAACAACCTGCAAAATACTCTGGAGCCTATGACCCTTCTACAGCTTTTCTGATGGGCATGGCAGAGAAAAAGGCCATTCAAAACTGCAAGGATCCATCATGACATATGATGGCCAAGCCAGTCAGATTAAATCCTTTCCCTGAAACCTTGTAGAACTAACCATTCATTCCTGCAAAGCCCTTAACTCTCAGAACTTTGCCACCCATTAGTATGCTAAGACTGTGTACGGGCAAGAGAAATTTTATTATATAAAAATAATCACAGTCAGGAACTTGCACAAAAAATAGCAGGAAAAATTAAAGATCAGCTTTGACAGAAGCTCATCCACATCCAACTCCCTTTCTGCAATTTCCAGATGGCATCCATATCATCACTTGTTATGGAAGTCATGTTGATAGTGTCCTAAATGTGTCTGTCAATCGGCTTGCTGTTCTTGATGTTGATGTGGGCTTGTCCTAGTTAAAATTCTTGATGTTGTAACAAGATCCTTCTCTGATGATTTCCTAGGAGCAATTACTTTGGAATAAGTCAAACTTTGTTTTAGTCATCTAGTATTGATTCCGTGTCCCCTCACCAAAAAGTATGAGCTCTGCAGTGAAAGCATCTTTTCTGGGATGTTCTTAATTTATGAAGGTTGCTTGTTGCTTAGATATTCCTGGTTTGTTGACTATGCCAATAAGTAAAACTATTTTCTTCCTGTTCTTCCTGTAATAGTTCTCTATGCTTTCAGGTATTTTGGAATGCATATAGCAATAAATTTTGAATTTTTATTGAAGAACAAATTTCTTTTGCACCTAGTAGTATTTTTAATAGAACAGGCTGTTCAGAATAATTAAGAAGAAAGTAATCCATCTACTCGCTATAGTTACCTTCCTCCTGGCTAGTACTGCAGAAATAATACAGCAGTTAGGGTGATGTGCATCACACGTCTAGTTCTGGAAGTTACTAGTAGCAGGTGCCACAACCTCTGAGTCCGGCTTGCGTCCAAGCTAGGAAGTCCTACCAGTACCTAAGCCATGGTGCGTGCAGAGCTCACTGGATTCCATATGGAGACAGCCTGTAAGAGAAAGGGTATCACTGGGTCGTGTGTGTCAGCTCTACGGAGAACAATTTCAGTGTTCAGTTGCTGAGCTCCTTATAGCACTGTGTTTCTTGTTGCAGCTGGAGTGTGGTCTAGAAACATCTGCATAAGATTGATGTAGAAATCTATCTGAACCTGACAGGTTCAGGTTATTTGCTTGGGTTCAGAGTCTTGGGAAAGTGTTTACGTTGGCTCTGGACTTCAGTCCCCCAGGGAGTGTAGCTATATCATATTCATGCTGTCTGGTACCCAAGCTAGTAAGACATGTATGAAACCAGATTGTGTGTCACTGCACCTGCAGCACTTTTCTGTGTAAGACCACTGGAGAGTGGCTCTGTACAGAGCTGGGGGTATTCTTTGGTGACTGCTTGTCTCATTACCCGTACCTGTTTTGCATTCACAAAGCTTGCATTGGTCTTTCTTCTGGTGCTTCCTGTTAAACTGCTTTGCTCTTGCTGTTGTTGTCCCCACTTAGTAAGTAGTTCTGTCATGGATTTGCATGGTAATTCTGTCATGGCTTTGCATGGTTTGATTTTTGCAGCTGATGTTACAAAACTGAACCAACTCTTCAGCTGTAGCTGAAACATCTAGTGCTTCTGTCAGTACTGTGTCTGGCTGAGATGGAGGTAGCTTTCCTCCCAGCAGCCCTCCTGGTGCTGTGCTGTGCACTGGCACCCAGTGAGGTGCTGGTAACACACCAGTGCTTTGGCTGGTGCCAAGCAGTGCTGACACAGCATCCAGGCTGTCTCTCCAACACACCAGTAGGCTGGGGATGGGCAAGGCCTTGTGATAGGACACAGCCAGGACAGCTGGCCCCAACTGACCCAAGGGATATTCCATACAGTATGGTGTCTGCTCAGTAAAAGCTGAGACAAAGAAGGTGGAAGTGGGGGGCATTGCTTATTTATGACCTTTGCCTTCCAGAGCAACTGCCACAGGTGCTGAAATCCTGCTTCCCAGGAAGTGGCTGGACATTGCCTGCTGATGGGAAGTGGGGAATAAATCTCTCCTTTGCTTCCATGTGCAAGCTCTGCCTTTGTTTTATTAAATTGCCTTTATCTTGACCCAAATGAATTTTTTCCATCTTATTTTCTCCCCCTTCTGTCGCTGAGGAGGGGAGCAAGTGGCTTGGTGGGCAAATGGTGTCCAGCCAAGATCAACCCACCACACTGTGTTTTACTGGTGGACTACTGGAGGTGTCTATTGGCCCTCTCCATTTAAAGGAGTTTCCATTACATGCTAGTGTCCTGCCCATGTTCTCCAGCCAACAGAGCAAGTACCGTTACCTGTGAATGTTAGATTTTCCATAAATACCCTTTTGCAGCATGCTCTGGGAGAGTTTAATGGCATTTTATATAAGTACAGCTCAGTGAACCAATTGCATATTCACAGAGTTGGATTAAACTCAGAACCAGTCCAAAGGTACCCAAGATTTTAAACAAGCCATCACTGTTATTTTTCATTAAAACTGCTACCTAGGCACTAGATAACACCCCTGAAGACCTCAAGGAACACATGCTGTAGCAAGTTATAGCAAGAACCTTCACCTTGTTTGGGTTTAAAATAGGTTTTCAATACTGTGGAATTTCTTTCTGGTCTAGAAATTAACTCCAGTGGTTCTTTCACTGAGGGGTTCCCCCCAAGTAAATTCTTTCTCTGCTTCCATTACCACTGAGACAGCATTGCCAGATATCCTTCACAGAAATTCCAGAAGTGGACAACAGTAATTTTTTTTTTTTCTGATGTATAATTTGCTCGAGCTAGGCCTCCTACTAATAGTAATTTTAAGGATATTAAAAGATCTCTATTTTACTAGACATTTTACCAGTTTCCCTCATTTATCTCACATTCTTCAATTCACTTGTCATTACTAATGTGGTCTACAGGATTTTTCAGGACCTGACTTTCTGCTGTGTTTTGGCAAAAGGCCATCACATTCTTCAGTAGAGGCCAGCCCAGCTCCCAGTATTTCATTCAGCAGCAAGACTTGGTTTATGCAATGGGAAATCCTCTGAGAGTAAAGGTGTTGGGTGAGGATAAAAATATTACAGCCTCCCTAGCAACAGAGCTACCTGGGGTTTGCAGTAACCCACTAAAAACCATTGTTATCTATTCCCAGATCCTCTCTCCTTGACGGTGGTTTTTTGGGAGTGCTGTGAGAGGTCATGGTGGGTAAATTCCGGCTAGTCTCATAACTCTCATGAAAAAATCATGTAAGTAATTGGATAAACATTCCCCCTCCATGCTCCCCAAACTTAAAAACATGTGGTATCTCAGTCATAGATCGGACGGATGAAGATTCCTAGTTCCCAGAGCACCTAGACAAAAGGGCTAGTGAAACCTTTGTAGTTTATATAATTTATGCTTGCTTAGCATTTTCATAGGGATGTATTTTCTAAGCTCAGCAAAATGTGAAAGCCAGCGATTTTGCAAGATGTAAAGTAAATGCTAATTTGTCTGTAAACCCACAGTCATGATCAAATGCAACTTCTTTCTCTATAGTGATGTGCTCACCTTCACAAGTTGTAGGACTGCATGTCTGCATGCAGGCATCAATTTCATCCCCACTAATGCAAAAGGTTTGTGTGGTATATAAATGTGGGGTTTGGTCCAGATTAGTCGATTTAAAAGGAAAAATTATGAAGGATCTTTATCTCCAGCACAGTTCTCTGTACTAAAAAGAATGTAAAGTTCTGGGTTTTTCGAACATACAGAGAATCAACAAAATTGACAGAGTTTTCATCACCAAGCTCCTTCTCACTAAGCACCCCACAAATACCTCTTCTCAGGATCACACTGCTGTGTTTGTTTAGACTGTTCTGAGGTCTGCCTGCTGCTTTCACCATCTGGACTGTGTCTCATCCTTCCAGATGCCACAGGATCGAAACTGTTCTTAGTAAAGCCTATGGTAGTTCCTGAGAAACTTCTGAGCAGTGTAATTTCTCTTTCCTTTAGGCATGGAGATATTACCAGTGTTTTAGGTAAGAAGGCTGCCTTAATCTCTGCTTCCAGCTCAGTTAAATGAACTTGCAGATTTCTTGCAATACTCTCAAATGAAAAATTAAGGTTACTTCCAATTATTTCAACTTTTTTTTTTTTATCCAGCTTCTAATGATTTAATAAGCAACAGGGTTTCTTTTTACATAATGTAGCCTATTATATAGCAATTATGTAATTTGCTATATGTTCATTACAATTTTTTGGCTCAAGGACAAGCCAAAATTAATTTCTTGTACTATATTTATTCTCAAATGTCATCCTTGCACTGTGACTTCCATTCTATGCTGGGAAATCAGATGCACTGGAACCAGCAACACCGGAGCTCCAACTACATGCTGCGACTCAGCTGTATAAAAAGAAATACCCTTAACAACACTAATGTTGTCACAGCCTAACAGATGAGACATTGCTCGTTCCAGCATAATGCCTGAAATTATGTCAGAGTCACTGATTACCTGTACATCCAGGAGCTAATAACAGGTGCACTTAAGCATAATTCCTGGAGGTAACTGCAAACTATGTAGGCTCTTCTGAGGAGGTATAAAGAGATGTTTTCCAAGCAGCACCCCTTGGAAGCTGCCAAAGACCATTCAATTCAATGGAACCTGGTAGTATTTCATTCCCTTTGTGTGGTTGCAGGTGACTGCAGGAGGTAGAAGGCAGCAGAGAATCAGGACCAGGTACCTGAGGTGTGTTTGGGTACCAGGACCGCTGCGGCTCACTTGTTTCAAATAGGACAGGGAGCGCTTATTGGTACCATAACATCAAATCCTAGCCTCTCATTGATTGCCCTCGCCTCTATTAAATTCTTTTTAAATGCAGATGGGTCAAGAGCTTTTCACATGCTTTTTACTTCTGACTGGTCAGTCTACCATATGTGAGAAACAGTGGTCAAGGACTTGGTGTCAGTGTGTCAGCTAAAGACAACTGTTAGGATCACGGATCTATGCAATTTACAGCAGTCGAGGATCTTTCTGGAGCTTTTTTCTTCCCACATGAAGATTTTCTGTCATGACGCATGCTCTGGCACTCTGTGCTGCAATGAAAAGCAAAATTTATACAGAAAACGCCTAGTAATTGTGGAGTAGTGCTAGAAGACAGAAAGGGGTCCACAACCAATGGATACCTTTAACTTTCTTTGCCACAAGGGCATGTTGCTGGATCATATTCAACTTGGTACCCACCAGGACCCCCCAGTGCCCTTTCTGAGAAGCTGCTTTCCATCTGGGCAGCCCCCAGCACACATTGGTGCCTGGGGTTGTTCCTCTGCAGGTGCAGGACTCTGCGCTTCATGAGATCTCCGTCAGTCCATTTCTCAAGCCTGTCACAGTCCTTTTGGATGGCAGCAAGATCCTCTGGCATATCAGCCACTCCTCCCAGCTTTGTGGCATGAGCAAACTTGATGAGGGTACATCTCCCCATCATCCAGATCATTACTGGATTTAACACTGCAAAATGTAAGGTCTTGCACCTGGGCCGGAGGAATCCCAGACACAGATACAGGCTGGGAGAAGAGCTCCTTGAGAGCAGCCCTGCTGAGAAGGACCTGGTGGTCCTGGTGGATGATAAACTGAACATGAGCCAGTAGTGTGCTCTTGCAGCTCGGAAGGCCAATGGTATCCTGGGCTCCATCAGAAGAGGGGTGGCCAGCAGGGACAGATTGTCCTTCTCTACTTGGCCCTTGTGAGGCTCTATCTGGAGTCCTGCATCCAGACCTGGGGCCCCCAGTTCAAGAAAGATGTGGAGCTTTTGGAGAAGGTTCAGAGGAGGGCCATGAAGATGATCAGGGGTCTGGAACACCTGTCCTACAAGGACAGGCTGAGGGACCTGCGGTTGTTTAGCCTGCAAAAGAGAAGGCTGCAGGGGGACCTCATTGCAGCCTTCCGGTAGATTGGATATCAGGGGGACGTTCTTCACAGAAAGAGTGATGAGGTGCTGGAACAGGCTGCCCAGAGAGGTGGTGGATGCCCAACCCTGGAGGTGTTCAAGGCCAGGTTGGATGGGGCCCTGGGCAACCTTGTCTAGATGCAGGCCTGGATGTTGGTGGCCTTGCCTGTGGCAGGGGGTTGGAACTTGATGATCCTCGTGGTCCCTTCCAACCCAAACCATTCCGTGATTCTGTGATGTTGAACAGGAGTGGACTCAGTATTGACCCCCAGGGCACACCACTTGTTACTGGCCTCTTCCAGCGGGACTTTGAGCTACTGATCACCACCCACTGGGCCCACCCACTCAACCAGTTTTCAATTCACTGTCTTCTCACCTATCCCATACTTCAAAACCTTTTCTGTAAGGATCTTATGGGAGACAGTCTCAGAAGCCTTACTGAAGTCCAGGTACACAATATCCACTGCTCTCCTCTCATCTACCGGGCCAGTACATGCCTTAAGAAACCTTCAATCAAGAGATCTTGAAAGTTAGATGCTCCACTATTTCATAGATTGAAGTTTTACAAAGAAAGCTTATATAGCCAGATCCCTCTGTAAACAAGAAATCTGCACTTAAATCAGAGAAAATGCAGATGGGCTCGAAAGCTCAGACATATTTTTTCTGAGCAACAGAAGAAACTTTTTTTTTTTTAAATCACATTCTCATTTCTCTATAGTTAAAGTGATTGCACATCAGTGTGGCTGACAAAACCAGGCAGCCATACTGACACTCGAGTTGTAACATTTCTGCACACAGGCACGCAATAACAGCACGCTCCCAGAAGGATCTGTCATGGGCAGAAGCTTAAGCCAGTGCACTTGCAATGAGGAGAAAAATCAAGACACTTCTAGAAGAGCAAAATATTTTTAGTTGGAAAGGGTACAATAAAGAAGAAAGCATCTACATTTTTTCAGCAAAAAGAAAAAACAGCATATGGTAAAACTGTCTAAAAAAGTTTGAAGGCTTTAATGGGTGGGAAAAGTGAAGAAAGCAGAACCAGAATATAAATGGCTGTGACAGGCTCCACAAACTGAAACACTTGCGAGCTTTTGTGAAGATCAAGGCAGGTTCCCACAGGGGATTGAATAAACAGTTCTTCAGTCTAATCCACACACAGGTAAGAAAAACCTGGGCCCCAGGGTAACCCCACTTTTAGAATGATACTGCTGAAGGACAATGCATTATAGCCAAAGAACAATTCAGACTCAACCGTCATTATGTTGGCAAAGAGGTTTTCCATGGACCCAGTTTCACTATGGCACAGCCTGACTGTTGAAGTGTAACAGTCAGTAAGACAGGAGGTACCTCAATACTCTAACAATTTGCTGTTGACAGCGAGATAGTCACCTAGGATAGAACACGGTTTCTATGTTCTGTGACTGAGTCTCCCATGAAACCAAAACGCACAAGGTATTACAGCTCTACCGCTACTGCCCTGATGGGAGGGATCCATTAAACCCAAGCTGAACCTCAATGTTTTTTACCCTCTAAGTCATTTATTTTGTACAAAACTAGATAGATATCACATATATCTTTCTTGTTCTTTGTGGCTTTGTTTTTTTAAAAAAAGGGGGGGGATATTTTTTAAGTCTCCTGTCTGGCTCTTCTTGTTTTCATTTTCTCTGTGTGTTGGCTGCATTCCTTAATGTCTCCATCAAGCCCAGTATCTGCTTCCTCCTTCTTTCTTTATCCATCATGTCATGTATGTCTGTGGGTTTGGTTTTTTTTTTTTGTGGATTTATAAAAGAAAACTTTACAAATATGTAAGGTTTCAGCAACATGCCTATCTAAAGGGTGGCTGCTGGCCCAGCAGTTGCAAGGTTTGTAAGAAAAGAATTTACACATATTCAAAATTTTATCTAATATTCTACTCTGTAGCCAAAATAATTCTTTACTGCATCAGAACCCTACCCTTTGCTGAAGCTGATGATAGTAGTGTAATTAGATGACTGGCAGCATGCATTCTGCCTTAAAAGACAAGTCACACCCTTGAGTGGAAGTTAAACTGCACATTAAATACTGATTTTTAATCAGAACTTTAATACAAGAGCAAATTACCCCTACTGCCCTACTGCCGCCTTTTCAGTTAGTCAGGTTGGTTCCCTTACAGTTTCTTTATCTGCACTCCTCTATCCTCTTTTTTCTTTTAGGACAACATCAGATCTTTATCGGTCTCACACAAAAATCTGTTGGATCTGCAATTAGTGAATCTCTGAAGTGAGGCCCTGAAACACCTATTTAAATATATACCCAACAATCAGGAAGCACAAACCAGTATAAATTTCAGGTTTCAAGTCAGTTTCAGAGGTTTTTTGAAATCTGTCTATATTATATTCAGTTATGCAACTCTACCAGAGTTGCAAAAGAATCAAGAATGAGATGTTATGATGCACTTCAAAACCTATTGTCGTAAAATGTATCAGATAACCTCCTTCCTGTTAAGGATAAAGATCAGGTACATCATCTTCCTGTTGCTTTTCAGAGGTATATTTGTGTAACCTTTTGTGTAAATCATGACCTTGTAGCCTCCTCTGGTATTCAGTCACCTGGATTGATTTTTGCATGAGGATGAATGCAGGTCTTACTCTTTACTTTTAGCTCAGCACTCGTGTTAGTCTCATGCATCCTAAAATGAGCATTCAAGGGAAGTATAGCCACAACACATTTATGATAAATAAGAATTTTCTGTAACCCCCTCTAGTTAATTATTAAGTAATTGTTTCTATAGGTTCATAGAAAATGAAAAAAAGCTTAAAATCATAAGTACTTCTTTAAATACAGTATTTTAAATATACACTCCACTGGTCCTGTGGAATATATCCTAGGCTTTGCTGGTAACAGAGGTGACTGATGAAAGTGATGGGAGACCTGATTAGTCTCATGCATGAAGCATGAACTTCCTGGAGCTGACTTGTCTAATGGTCCACTGCAGCCTGACATGTTTCACCTCACGCATTCCTTCTCCTGCCTTCAAACCCTGCTTGACAAATTGGGTCATCAGTTGAGGTGGAGAAGTAGAGGAGAGATTGCCTGCTCAGAGAAATTTCTCTGAAGGATGCACAGAAGACTTGCATTCTAAGTCCCTCTCCAGTATGTGACTGGACACGGGTGTGTATATGATGTTACAGAGAGGGATGCATCTCCCAAATATGATGAATCCTGTGAGCAAGGGAGATCTTAGTACGAATACATCTTGTTCACATGTTGTGACCTGGAAGGACAGTTGGGTGGGAAGTGACAGCTACCACGTGAAAATCGAAGAATAGGAAGTAAACTGTTAAGCTTCCTAGAATTAAATCTTATTTTTAAAAAGTTTAAATATGCTTTTAGAGAGGACCTTTTTGCCTTCTCCCTGCCCAGTGCTCCCTCCCCAAGCTGGAATCAAATACTAAGCTTTGCTACTGTAAAATGGAAAAATGAAAATAAAAATGAGCCTTATTATGAGAGAAAGAAAAAAAAAACCAAACCCCACCACATTTAGTAGCATTAAAGCTTTTTATGACTGAGGTAGCAGAGATGTTATGCATTTGTCCCAGCCCTTGTATCCTGTTTTGAAAACCAGCCACAGATTTTTGATTCAACAGTCACAGAGGGGTGTGGGTTTTCTCTCACTTCTTGATGCCTCCAAGAGAATGGATCAGTGGATTGACCTGGGTTATAATTCCTGGCAAAATAGAAACAAGACTATTTTTAAGATGGATCAATTCCCTGATATGGTTCACTCCCTTGCACCGCAAACAGCACAGCTGAGAGTGTGGTGTGAGGGGAAATGGACTTGTACAGGGTAGCTGGGAGCAGGAAACCTTTCAGACAGAGCTGTCATTACAGCCTGTGCTTCACAGTACTCAGCTTGTCACGAGGCAGCTGTAAAGATTTGAAATTGTCTCGCTGCAAAAATCCTTTTTTTTTTTTGATAGGGTACTGAAATAGGTGACTGCCATGCTCCTCACGCTACAAAGGGCACCGGTGACACATACATGCTTCTGTCATGCTGCACAGCCTGGAACTTTCCCTCTGAACATCGACTGAAGCAATATACTTAAATACATAGGAGTTAAGCGGTAACCACAGTTACCTTGTTAAAGAACACTTGAAACCTAATAACTATTTTATTTAAGTGCCATTCACAGTATCTGAACTATTAATCACTACAGTACATACCATTGAAGTGTCTGTGTAGACCTTTAGTTAACAACTAAGACAATAAATTATGGCTGAAAACACAGGTCAACTAAAGAGTAAAAAAGACTGATGCTAATCTAAAGTAGGAAACACCTAGTGTCATTGGAGATGTAGGAACACCTGTAAAGTCATATAGACTTTTCCTTTGAAAGTTAAGTAAGTTAAGGCTTTATCAGAAAGACCCCAGAGCAGAGCCGCCCTGAGCTCATGTTCATGCTGAGCATCCTGCCCACAGGTTCACTGCGACCATCACTTCCTTACAGTTCTGCATCTGAACCCTAAGGTAAGGTTTAGTTGACATGGGTAGAAACGTACTGGTGTTTTTCAAAATAACTTATAAGAATTTAAATGTTATTTTATTATAGGATTATAAAATTATACAACTATATTTTTGCATAGTTCTTCACATTGTATTGGTACATTAAATATGCTTTAAGTTAAAAATTACATTTCTGAGGTCTTCCTTCTATCACTCCTTCTGATCCATTTACTACTCCTTTTGTTGTGTCAATACAAATGCTTTTATGGGGAAGAGAAATAAAAAAATTGTCAGGGTGGATTACAGTCCAATATTTGTTGATGCGATTAAGCAAGTCCAAGCCCAGCAACATAGGATGCAACTGCAGCAAAGCAAGGACTGTTACAGAAATCAGTCAATAATAGCAATTCCCACTGGTTTGGTCAGCTTCTTTCTAGAAGAAAGTTCCTGGTCAGGCTCTTGTCCTTGCTGCCCCGCAAAACCTGGCAGAGGTGCTGAAACATTTCAAATTGCTGTGTTGTGAAGGCCAGTGTTTGACACAGAGCTAGGACAAAACTAGTTCTGATGCGAATGCTTGTGTCCCATGTACCAAATATCCACTAATGATAGTTTATCCAGCTGTGCAAAAGCAGGTTTGGACAGGTAGGTTCAACTCAGCTGCCTCAGTAGAGTCTGGTGGCAACCTGGGCTGTTGGTGCAGGGTGGTCTCAGCAAGACCTTATGAAGAAAGGCTGAGGGAGCTGGGTCTCTTTCGCTTGGAGGAGACTGAGGGGTGACTTAATTAATGTCTGTAAATATTTCGCGGGCAAGTGTCAGAAGGATGGAGCCAGGCTCTTCTCAGTGATGGCCAGTGATAGGACAAGGGGCAATGGGTCCAAGCTGGAACACAGAAGTTCTATCTGAATGAAAGAAAAAACTACTTCACTGTGTGGGTGATGGAGCGCTTAGACAGGCTGCCCAAAAACGTTTTGGAGCCTTCTTCTCTGGAGATATTCAAGACCAATCTGGATGTGTTCCTGTGTGATTTAATGTAGGTGATCCTGCTCAGGCAGGGGAGTTGGACTAGATGATCTTTTGAGCTCCCTTTCACCTCCTAATCTGTGATTAATTTTAATCATCTGTGATTCTGTGAAGACACTGACACAGAGACTCTATAAATAATACATAAGTAAACTGAAAACGGTCCCAGGGTGGCTGGTGGGATGCGGAGCGCAGGGCCCTAGCGAAACCGGAGCGCGAGAGCAGAACCCAGACACTCCTGTCACGACACGCACTGCATTGCATGAACACTGCACCTCCGAGACAGCCCCGGTTGCGATCTGGATTGCCGCCGAAAGCCAATTACTCATCCCGGGTGGTTGCTACGGAGGTGGTTTTAAACATAAGTGACATTTCCGTGACAGGAAGATGATGCGGAGCTGAGGCTGGAGGGCAGATACCACCCTAGAAGGACACAGTCCCCGTTCCCACCACTCCCGCCACCGAGACCGGCCGCGTTCGGCAGCGTCCGACCCCATCCCGCCCCTNTCCCCCCCGCCACCTCCCCTCGAAATCCCGGGGGCTCTCGCGGGAAGGTTTGTGGTAGTCTCGCGAGAAGCACCGGCAGCGCGCGCGGCGGTGGCGGCTCTGTGGCGCCTCCCCGAGGTGCCGATCCCCAGCCCCTTCCCAGGGTCGGAGTTGTGGCTATGGCTGTGCCGCTGTCCTCGCCCGGCCGCCGCAGCCGGTTCGAGCAGGAGCAGGACCGGGCCGTCCGCGCCCTGGTGCGCAGCGTGACCGGCCTGCCCGAGGAGGAGCGGGGCGGCGGCCCGTTCCAGACGGCGCTCAGTTTCGCTTGGTC
>VXBZ01010956.1:696-34700 GCA_013399135.1 Heliornis fulica | reverse complement strand
GGGAGGGAGGGGGTGGAGGGGGAGAAGCTCCGCGGCTGCGATGGCTCACGGGGTGCCCGTCAGCGCCGGGGCTGAGGGTGGGCACAAGGCGGACGCCCTGTGGCCGCTGCGGTGTGGTACAGGGCCGTGTCCTACCGCGCCCGGCGCCGGCTCTGGGCGCCGTACCGGGGCGCCCGGTCAGAGGGCCGGTGGTGATTGCTCTGCCACTCTTAAATCTCTCTCTTAGGGCTTTTCTCCTAATAGCAGAAAGATACCTTTCACCATCTTCATTTAACCATCCAACGTCTTGTGTGTTGGAGGGAAGTAAGGAGATAGAAACCGTGTGTTAAGAGCAAGTGAACAGCACGCCGCCAAATTGAGATAAAGCTTCTGGCCAGGAACATTGTGTTGCTTATGTGAAGGGCTGTCAGTCTGCACGAGATAATACATTAGATGGTACTCGAGCTTGTCATTAAGGAGTTCTTTACTTACTTGTGTATTATCTGTATTCATTGGATTCTATTACACTGCCATCTGTGATGTCCTTATTAATGTTTTGTATGCTTCTTTTTTTTTTCAGTTATCAGTTATTGTTTCAGTGTCTGCTGCCCATTTTTATGTGGTCTGTTTCCAGTTTCCCATACTGTCGCTAATTTCTGCCTCTTTGGAGTCTTAAGTACATGCTTAATTTCATGCAGCAAGTACCAAATCCATTTAAAATAAACACTGCTTATTATCTTTAATTCTGTTTAAGTCCATTTTTGGGGGGTGAGCACTAGCATCACTGTAGTGCATCAAGTCATACTATTAAAAGACTAAAGTAAGGTTTTCTTGTGTTAAAAGGCTAAAGCAAGGTTTTCTTGTGTTTTTTTTTTTTTTAATAATTATGTAGGCAGCTGTGAACAGCAAAGACGATGGTAGAGCCTGCTGTGACTTGTAGGTAGTGTTTTTCACAGGTCCAACTCTTGAATTTTGAGACATCTAGTTGTATTCATTGGAGATGTAGGACTATGGTATTTGTAACTGCTGTCTCCCTGGGTCCTTTATATTTACCGGAAATATTTTTGTAGTGCATCATAGGATGTTTATTGGTTTTGTGGTTGCATCAAAATAGTTGTTTGTAACATCCATTGTTCTGAGTCTGCAAGCTGGTAAAGGTGTTGAAGGGTTTCTTGACAAGTAAATGTGCCCTGTCTTCCATCTTGAGACATCTCCTTCTGTTTCGGCAACCCAGATGCTTGTGTGCTCTCTTAGATTGCAGAATTGTTGGGTTGGGGTTGGTTTGTTTGTTTTAAACAGCAATTGCAGGAAAACAGAGGGGATGATGCAGAATTGATAACAAATTCTTTTATCAGGGAGGGTTAAAAAGAGGGAAGTTTTATGTGATAATTGTTGTCTAAGAAATGTATGTGAAACTTCAGCCTGAGATAGGCTAATATTGTATTTCCCACCTGTGAGACATTGGGTTGTAGGAGCAACTCTCTGTAGTTTGTGAAACTTGTGGTTTGTATGGTTAGATTTGATGATGCTTCCATGCTGTAGTTCTCCGATTCACCTGTTTCTTTCCATGGAGCACGGTGGTCCTCTTCTATTCATGATGTTCTCAATTTGCCTAAAAAACGCTGATTTCTGGGGTTTTTTGTTTGTGTGTTAGGGTAATTAATTAAAGCTTTAAGGAATAGCAGACTAAAGGAATTTCACTAATAATTTCCCTTCAGCTTTATTTTTTCTTTTCAGTGCAAATTCTTGGTTTTGTTTTGGGGTTCTTTTTTGTTAGTCTTTCCAGTCTCTTTTTTTCTAAATCTTCAGTTCTTGTAGCTAGCACCATTTTCAATTTGAACTAATGATTTCATGTGTAAGCTAATGTGCTGTAGTAGATAAGCTATATTTTCTTCAGCTACCTATATTTGTTACATTTTATCATGCCTGATACATGGCTGAAATTGAGACTAATGGCTCAGTAGTTAAAAATATTTTTTAAAAAATTCTCTTCAATGTGAGCACATCTTCATCCTCTACTTGCTTTACAGTTTCATTTTCTAGCTCATTACTTTGACATTGAGGCAATTTTATATTATCTTTTCAAATTCAGTCTTTTCAGCTACACTTTTGTTCCTGAATTAGATACAGTAGTTTTCATTTCTGGCTGTGATCATGATAGTTTTTACATCTGTGTTGTGGACAGTTGTCTGTGGAAGCCAAGGCAAAATATCAGGTTGCCTTTGAGAGGGCTACATGTAGAGTATCTTGACCTTGTGCTCACTGCTGACACATCCCATTCCCTGTTGTGATTTTTTTATTTTTCTCTCAGTATAACTGAAGAACCTTATTTGTATTGTAATTTCTTTTGCAAAATTTATCTCTCCCTTCCACAAGTTCTTATTTTGCCTCTGTGCATGCTGTCTTTGGTGGTATATCTATTTTATTTTGATTAAGTGCTCCCTTCTTTTAGGCAAGCTTCATTTGGGTTTACAGGTTTTTCCTCTAATGTAACTGATAGTGTAGTTTAATTGGTTAGTGTACTGATACAGCAGTAATTTTCAATTCAGCTTAAAGTTAAATGTTACCTGCATGCCATTTTTTCCATCTTTAAGGTCAGTTGTAGTTAATCTGTCTTGAGCTAAGTGACACTGGGATTAAATTTTGTTGATGTTTAATGGTGTTGCTAAATTAAGCATGCATTATTAAACTAGTAATGTTGTCTTCATATATGTAAATCAGATTTATTCTCTCCCTTGCATCAGCTTCCATTTTAAACATATGCTAATACAGATTTCTTACACAGGTTTCACCGTTTTCTTGATGTAAACAGTCACAAAGTAGAGAGGACGATAGAAGGGTAAGTTTAATGCTTATGGATTTATAATGGATTGGTTACCTTTTCTTGAAGCATTTTTGATACTATTTCTATTATCAGACTACATGAAAAATTGATAGTTCATTCTGACCTTGGAAAAGCTGCAAGCTGGAAAAGGCTGACAGAAAAATTTCTGAATTCACCACTCCCAAGTATTGAAGAGACAAAGGTACGTACAGTGCAGTTGTAGTCTTGTTTCAGTACTGATGACGGGGGCACCAGTTTTAATGTTGTGTTTGAAATTGCAGATGACTTAGCAGTTTGGTTTTCAGTTCCTATTCAGATCATGGATTTTGAGGGTTGTGTTATTCTTCCATTTATTTTAGAAGTGTGTTTATTGTCAGAGTTTTTGCATGACAGTTTCATGACTTAAAGAACATCTCATTGCAGAGC
This sequence comes from Heliornis fulica, assembly GCA_013399135.1. Taxonomy (NCBI): domain Eukaryota; kingdom Metazoa; phylum Chordata; class Aves; order Gruiformes; family Heliornithidae; genus Heliornis; species Heliornis fulica. The sequence continues at coordinate 31,471 of VXBZ01010956.1, read as the reverse complement.
ACGTTTTACGGTCACAGATTCACAGAATTGTAGGGGTTGGAAGGGACCTCAAGAGATCAAGTCCAATCCCCCTGCCAAAGCAGGTTCCCTAGAGCAGGTCACACAGGTCAGCATCCAGACAGGTCTTGAATATTTCCAGGGGAGACTCCACAACCCCCTGGGCAGCCTGTTCCAGTGCTCTGTCACCCTCACCATGAAGTTCTTTCACATGTCAGTGCGGAACCTCCTGTGGTCCAATTTGTGACTGCCCCTTGTCCTGTCCCCACAGGCCACTGGAAAGAGGTTGGCCATCTCCCTTTGTCTCCCACACTTCAAATATTTATAAACATTGATGAGATCCCCTCTCAGTCTTCTCAAGGCTGAACAGCCCCAGCTCACTCAGCCTTTCCTCACAGGGGAGATGCTCCAGGCCCTTAATCATCTCTGTGGCCTCTGCTGGACTTTCTCCAGGAGATACCTGTCTTTTTTTGTACCAGGGAGCCCAGAACTGGACACAGTACTCCAGGTGAGGCCTGACCAGGGCAGAGTAGACGGGGAGGATCAGCTCCTTTGATGTGCTGGCTGCACTCCTCTTAATGCACCCCAGGATTGGACCACCATTGGCCTTCTTGGTCACCAGGGCACACTCTGGGCTCATGGCCAACTTGTCATCCACCAACACCCCCGGGTCCTTCTCTGCAGAGTTCCTTTCCAGCAGGTCATCCCGCAGCCTGTACTGATACCTTCAGTTGTTCCTTCCCAGGTGCCAGACCCTGCACTTGCTTTTATTGAAGCCCATCTGGTTCCTCACTGCCCAGCTCTACAGCCTGTCCAGGTCTTGCTGAATGTCAGCACAACATTCCTGTGTGTCCACCACTCCTCCCAGCTTTGTGTCATTGGGTACTTGCTGAGGGTGGACACCATTCCCACATCAAGGTCGTCGATGAAGATGTTAAACAAGACTGGACTCAACACAGACCCCTGGGGAACTCTGCTAGTCACAGGTCTTCAGTCAGACTCTGCTCCACTGATCACAACCCTCTGGGTCTGGCCCATCAGCCAGTTCTTAACCTACCTCACCACCCATTCCTCTATCCCACGCTTCCTCAGCTTTGTTATCAGGATGTTGTGGGAGACAGTATCTGCAAAGCCTTGCAGAAGTCAAGGTAGATGACATCCACTGCTCTCCCTCCATCCACCCAGGTGGTGATGACATTATAGATGGTTAAGAGGTTGGTTGAGCATGATTTCCCCATGGTGAATCCATGCTGACTACTGCTCATAACCTGACTTTCTTCCAAGATGGTCAACATTGTACAAGTGTTGTAGCTAGAATCTAGATCTGTCTTGATGCCTGTGTGTTCTAAGACAACAGGTGCCTGAGCACTAAGCAGATCTTACTCTTTGCCCAAAGTTAGGTTTCGGGTTGGGTTTTTTTTTTTTTTTGTGACTTAAAATGTCTAGATGCATTACTTGATTCTGGTATTTCCACATGGAGCACTCCTACCCTGTAGCTTCCTTACTGAGACTGTGTATGTGTTTTCACCTTTAATATGCTTCGTATCGAATCACTTTAGGATATGGACTGGATAGATATAGCAGAAGTTATCTCATTTAAGACCCTTTCAGTGTGGTAGTTTAACAATAAATTTCATCTATGAGAACTGCAAGTTCCTGCTATTGGAAAATTTAAGCCTCTGATTTAAGAGGTGGTGCTCCGTATAACGATATTCTTTAATGGGTCTGTGTGTTTTGACTCGAAATCTGATTTTACTTCTTGAACTGACATTTGCCTTCCTTTGCATTGTTTTACATTTCCTCTAATTTGTGGGGGAAACCTTGGAACACTCAATAGCTTGTACCTGTCTTCAGTTATTGTACTGTACTCTGCAGAGCTTTGAAAAAGTGCCTTTGGTTATGCTCGTTTTGAGTGTTAAATAAAACTAAAGCCAAAACAAAAGCACTAACATTTATTTTTCCTTTTAAACGTGCAACTGGGATATAGCTGGAGGTAGATAAGGACTAGTGGCACCTGGCTGGGAACCTTGAGTATTTTTCAACGTCATGGCTGGCAAATGAAACATCAGCTCACACGTCTGATTCTGTGCATGACCTACTGGTGTTCTCTGACAAATTCTTGCAGTCAGTAGTGTGCAGTAGGAACACGTTATATTCCATATATACTAGTTTTGTGTGGTGCTGCTTGATCAGAAATTCTTTAGTAAGAAATGGTTGTGCTGTAAACAGGTATTAGGGAATAGACTTAACACAAACCGCTGCAGCATACCCGTGTTGGGACAGTCATCTGGCCTGATTGAAGGCCTCTGCTTCACAGCTGCAGTAGTTCAATATTGTTGTTAGAGAGACATACTTAATGCTTCGTGCAACTCTTCAGGGGAAGACAGTGTGAACATGATACTAAACCGTTGCAATTTTAGCAAAGATTTTTAGCCAGCTTCATTTTTCCCTCTGTTTGAAGTCATCAGCCATAAAAATAGCGGAACCTGAGACCCCTTTCCTGTAGGCCCATTACCCACATGTCCTACCACCTCAACCACGTTAGTGTAGCTGTCTGTTGTCCCTTGTCTGCTGGTAACTTCTTTCACAGCAGCTTGCTTTTACCACTTTTCCGTATTCTCGGATTATCAGGTCAGTAAGAGGCAGTTCGTGCTGTGGCTACTTAAGAAGTATTTGCATACTGATTGAGTAATTTGTAGGCAAAAGAGAATGGATAATGTTCAGAATCCTGCTGCAGATGCTGTTTGGTAATTCAGGACTAGGGAATGAGTACTAATGAGGATCACTCTTGCAGGTGATAGACTGAGTTTGTTCCTGATCATAACCAAAATCTTTTAGACCACTTTGCTGACTTGCTTTCTTCAATGTGTTTTAAAGACAGATACACACTATTCCATACTGTCTCTTCTGTTGTGTTTGTCTGATTCTCCATCCAACACCACCTATGTGGAAAAACCAAGAGTCAAAGAAGTGGGTAAGTTTACAACATATTGGTATTGCTAATGAAAGATACAAGCAATTAAAGCAATCTGTTAAAGGGACACTTTTCCTCTCCATTTTATTATCTCCATTGCTTCAAGGTGCTTTATTGATTGTCTTTTTATGATTTATACATTTAATAGCCTGCAAATCTTTCCTACCCTCATTTACGTTGCATCACCCGATTAAGTTTTTCAGCCACCAAAGTACCTCAAGAGTTCTTTTTGTACCACTATCACTTACTAATGTTCTCCACCGGAGCAGCAGTGCTTATGTGCTCAAAGATAGACCCCAGTTTTCTATCCTCAGTCTCTGTCTTGCACCTGGATGGGAGGTCTGTTGAAACAGCTGCGGTGATGTAAATTCCCATGTTCCCTGTGTAGTCAAGGAAAGGGAGATACCTGTAAAGGTTTGCAGAGGGAGATCCCAGCTGCCTGCTTTGTAAAGTAGGGCTGTTTCACTCCATGCCTAAAAACGAGGCTTGTGCTTAAGTTTGAGTGGATACCGCCCCCCGTTTGTTTACACTGTTGTATCATAGACTGAAAGAAGACTATTTCAGACTAACCTAAAGAAAATCTTGCATCTTAAGATTCCTTTTTGAATGATCTCTGCACATTCCCTCGGCGGTGTTTTGAATGCACTTTCAGCCCATTCCAGGAATGTGAATATGAAGAGGTTATCTCAAACAACACTAATTACAGTTGAGTAAGCTTCATGTTTAAGATACAATAATATGTTGTAAGTGTTATTGTAATTTTAAAGTATGGTACATCACATCGTAGATATGTGGTGTCTTTTTTTCGAGAGTAAGACAATTCTTGCTTTATGTTGTTTACTGTCTGCGATCCTTGTCCATATGTTCACTATACCTTTAGAATGTTTCCAGGGAGCTAAATGGGACTAGTGGCAATAAGTGATATGCCACATTGTTGCATGTTTTTCCAGGGTGGTGTAGCATAATACAGATGGGTGTGCTAATGGCACATTATGTTGCATTGTTTGAAAATACAAGCAACAATAATGAGAACTAATAAATAAGGAATATATGTGGTTGGTACTTGACAATTAACTTGTCATGTTGAAAGTGTATAATATGGTTAAAGGAGCAATGGTATAACCTGAAGTGGAAGGGAATGCCTTTTGTTTTAGATTTAATGTGACAAGGTCATTTTAGCTTTGGAAATTGTTTTTTTAGAGGAAAAGAAGGTCAGAGTAATGCAGTACTTACTATGTTTGTGTATTTATACTTCTCTTAGAAAAGGAAGAAGAATTTGATTGGGGAAAGTATTTGATGGAAGGAGAAGAAATTTACTTGGGCCCCGGTGTAGATACACCAGTAAGTAGTTTCTTAAGGGTAAAAAAAAACCCCAAGCCAAACTGAACCGATTTGAAGTATGTTGCTTCTCACCTATTACCATGAAATGCACACACACTCAAGCAGAGTAACAGTTTTTGCCATGTGTTGACTTAGTCCTGCAAATAAATTGGTTCTGTCTGCTGACCCTGGATGCTACAGTAAGAATTTGCTATAGTTCTCTGGTCCTTAACAGTTTTCTCATTAGTCCAGTTATAAATGTTATATGTGACATAAACCAGTCTCTGCTAGACAGTTATTTTAATCTTAGAGCCCTGACTTTATAGCAAAAGGAAAAATAGAACAGTTTATGTTTGGCTTGAATAGGAAGTGAAAATAGATTGTTCTGCTGCATTTGTACTGAAGTGTCCTGGGTTGTGCTTAATAGGATTGGTCTGGAGAAAGTGAAGAGGAGGAAGACACTCAGCCTTTGAGCAGAGAGGACTCGGGTATTCAAGTAGATAGGACACCTTTAGAAGACCAAGATCCAAGTAAGAAAGCAGTGCCTAACCTTTCCTGGAAAGGTAAGAATAAACTAAATTCTTCTGATGTAGTTATACATACTCAAATCTAGCAAGCTAATTCACTTTATTTATTAGTCTTTAGTGAGGTGTAATGTTTTAGACCTATAATTATAGTTTTATGTTTATGGTTGATACTGCTTGTTCTATTTTTAACTGTAAAACAGCAATTTGGAAGGCTTGATCTGATTTCCATCCTTGCTAATAAAGAAGAATTACTTTTATTTCAGTATAAATATACATAGATATTCCAATATAGAAATGAAAATTTAGACTGTAAATGTAGCATGTGGTTGTATATGTATAATGTAAATTTTTATTATTAAGTATTAGTATACTGAAACAAAAATTGGTTGATTATATAAAGTGTTAATTCAGTTCTGGGTATGAAACATTTTTTTGAGGAAAAGCAGCTTAGTGTAATTATAACACTAGTGTCTGTTAAGTGTATCTCTGTATTTTTTCATGGGATGTTGTAGGATATAGGATACCTTCCATAAGAAGACTGCATAATGTTCATACGTTGTATAAGCAGTAGCGATCTAATTGGGCTTAGGTAAAAAAAGGTTTGGAAAAAACCCAAACCAACCACAGCTGCCCATTTTTAGGTCATGTACTGAATGGACAATAAAAAGGAACACAGTGAATAGCTTGGAGATATTTGGAGGGTTTTGTTGTTGTTGCTGGTTGGGTTTTTTTGTTTTTGGGTTTTTTTTGTCAGCTCGGTTTTGTATATATCATTTTAGAGTTGCCTGAGAAGTTTTCAGATGAGGAATTGAAAACTACATAAATTTCCAACTACTTTTTTTTTTTGTAGGATTTGTGCAAATTTTAGAACAGGAAGCATTTATATATAAATTATTTTGTGCATGATGGTATCATATATGTGAGTGCAGTAAAGTGTAAATAATTGTAAACTATAGCTTATTTGAAAAGGTCTGGGATTCTGTTGCTGTGTGCATAGGCTTAATAATAAGCCTTCCTGTGTTTTGTAAGCATTTCCTGAATAAATAAAACTACTTCACAGACTGTCGTGTGTTTCTGCAGTCGGCGAACCTGATGCCCGCAGCTGGCTGGAGCAGCATGTTGTTCCTCAGTACTGGACAGGAAGAGCCCCTCGCTTTTCGCATAGTTTGCACTTGCATTCCAACCTAGCTGCAGTCTGGTAAGCAAAGAGCATCACTTACACATTCCTTGGCATGCAGTATCTAAATAACAACTTAATTAATCATAAAGGTAGTATATTTAATGCCGGTTTAATTAACAACAGACTTAAAAAAGGTATAAATGAGTAAGCTTAAAAATAGGCTGTTTTTTCGAATATTATTTTTTTCTTTTATTTAGTTTTTCTTATGTTTTATCATATCAGAAAGAGGGTTTTTCTTTTTCAAAGAAGCAGATCTTATTATTGAATATTGTTTGGCTTGACATTTATGAAGATCTCTGAAGAACTGATACAGGTGTGTTTTAAGTGGTGCCAGAAATGAGGAACTTAACTCTTTGTGTGGTCTCTTCCCTTACAAAATCTGCTTTTAAGACTAAGTTTATAATAGAAAGCAGTGTGTTATTGTGATCCACTGTGGTCTTGGAAAGAAAACAAGAAGGAAAATCAATTGAAAAAAAAAAAGCAAGAAAAAAAAAAGCAAGCCTGATCCATTTCATAAGTAAACGTTTTGACTAAAGCAATTTTTTTATACAGATGAAGGAAATTGAAGTTTTGCTTTCTAGCCTAGTATTTTTATCAGAAAGTAACTTAAATTTTTACAGCTTTCAGTATTAACTAATAAAATAATCAAGGACCAAGCAAGAATTACAGAAACCCTACAAAACAATACAGTCTAAAACAACCTACATTCGGTACTTCAAGTATTTGCTACTTAGTTGCTTGGCTTGCTGTGTACAACTAGATGATATTTGAGTGCTTTCCATAGTATTTTGCTTAGCAATGTGAAAAGAAACTTTGCTTTTGTTTATATAATCAAACTGGCCCCATGAGCATTGAAGCTACTCAGATATAATTAGAGCAAAATCAAGGCTTAAGATTATTGCTTTGTTCTTACTTTCAGATGACTTGGATTTTACTTCAGCCATTAAACTGTTTACATTTCCTTTTTCTAAGGGACCACCACTTGTACACCAGTAATCCTTTATATGTGCCAGAAGAGAGAACACTAGTCACTGAAACTCAGGTTATACGGGAAACTCTTTGGTAAGAGCAGCATCTGAAAGCTTGTGCTTTAGTATTTCTCCAAGGGAATTGTGTCTGAAGAAAGAATTATTACTGAGTGTTTAGTTTGCTCCAGTATGCTATCAGTATGCTGATAATAAAGATGCATCTTATGTGTATTAACCATTCAGATTTACAAAGAAGAAAGTAGCTTACTACTATTTGTATGCACTGATTTTTATTTTTTTTAAAAGTATAAATGTTAAGAAACACCAACTTTATTATATCTTGTCCCCATGGATTTTTAATTCATTATCCCATTTTAGAATATAGATTTGAGTCATCCTATAGCTGGAATTTATCTCAACTGGAATGAAACTTTAGGACATGTTTCCGTGGTGCCAGTGTGTTATTGTTCCGTTATTGTAGTTGATCTGTATTCCCCTTTTATTTGAAGAAAAGACACTTTTAGGCAAGGGAGAGCTAATTCTTTTGTTAATTATATAAGTCCAATGAGGAGGAGAATTACTACTCTCTTTGTTTCTTTTTAAGGCTACTTTCAGGAGTGAAAAAGCTTTTTATATTTCAGCTGAATGACGGAAAAGTAGCGGTGCGGAATGATATTATTGTAACTCATTTAACCCATGTAAGTTGTTTCTGGATTTGCCCATTTTCACAATTGTTCTTGATTGAGTTGACACATATGAATATGACTTAATGAAAAGGAATGGGGTGTTCCTGTATGGGAGGTTGTGGTGAAGTGGTAGAGATGGCAGCATTTCATTGTATTTCATGGCAAAATCTCCTGCTTTAATTTTAAGCTTTATAAAATACACATTTTTATGAGGTGATTTTAAAAAGTTGCTTGTTTTCTTGTGTCATTGCATTTTTCCTAGAATTGCCTGAGATCTGTATTGGAGCAGATAGCAGCATATGGTCAAGTTGTGTTTAGACTACAGAAGTTTATTGATGAAGTAATGGGACACAGCCCAGAAAATGGAATGCATGGAACAGTTTCCACTCCAAAGAAAACTACCGAAGCCCCGTTCAGAACCTACCAAGCTTTTATGTGGGCCTTGTATAAATATTTCATTAGCTTTAAAGAAGAACTTACTGAAATTGAAAAATGCATAATCAACAAAGGTACGGTGCAAGGGAACTTTTACAGAGCAGGGCACACGTGGGAAATTTTTATAAGAAGGAAACATGCAAAACGGTTTGCAGATAAATTTTGAAACTGAAAGATGCCATTTTAAAACCTCTTTAATAACATTGACAGAATGTGATTTTCTGTTGGATGTTTACTTCTATATATTTTTTTGTGTATCATTTATTTTTTTTTCCTCCCAGACAAAACAGTCACACTTTCAATAGTAATAGACAAGTTATCTCCCCGATTGGCACAACTGAAAGTACTTCACAAAGTTTTCAGCACAGGAGTAGCAGAAGTGCCACCTGACACCAGAAATGTCGTACGAGCATCTCATCTCCTTAATACTCTCTACAAGGCTATTCTTGAATATGACAGTGTTGGGGAAGCATCTGAGCAAACGGTAGGGCAAGTCGTTCCTTCCTTAATAGAAGGGCACACTAGAATCTTTAGTAACTTAAATTTCTTTATGGTGATGTGGTACACTAACCTTCAGCTGCTGAGGATCGGGGACAAATTTAATAGCTGTAATGCACCGTTTTCAGAAAACGGGACATAGATGTCCTTTTGTTTTGCTTAAGAGACTAAGAGTGGGAGGAAAAATCCCACAACTGCTGGTTGAGTCTTCCTGCAGTGACGAAAAGGAACACAGGGAGGCATGCACAATGAGTGCTTCCATTAAAACTGCTGTAATTAGTTGAGCATGCCATCTTTAAAACTCCCTAAGTGTAGTTACGTATATCTTATAAACTATAATTGCATAATTAAGAGGTAAGACTTTGTTGTATTGCTTCTGATATTTACTAAAAAAAAAACCCAAACCAAAAAGCAGCTGAGTATGTTTATTTTTTAAATTTCTTTACATTTAGGTATCTCTTCTGTTCTCTCTCTGGGTTGAAACTGTGAGGCCATACTTGCAGACAGTGGATGAGTGGATAGTCCATGGTAACTTGTTTGATCCTGCAAAGGAATTTATCATTCAGAGGTAAGGGATGCTGATGTTGGACACACACAAGGCTGTGCAAACATGAATACAAAACTTGCTGTAGAACCTGGGAAGTAAAGGTTGACGATAAAAGTAGGTTTTACTAAAGTATAATGAATTTCTTATTTATACTTTTATGACTTATCTTAGACTTCCCATTAGGCTAATTGCATTAAATACAGAGTCCTACCAGATATTATTGTACAACCTATTGTTTTAGTTTTCCCATCTGTACTAAATAAGAAGCAGTCTGACTCTGAGTGTGTTGACTTTTTATAAAAGCAGTTAACTCTTTGCAAAACTGACAAAGCTTGCTTTTTTATTCTCTTACTAATCTATAATTGTTATAAATTGAATGCTGTTTAGAATTGTAATACTCATTGCTTTTGGCCTGTAGTACAAGCTAACACAGTGTCTCAAATCTATCCTAAATGTTGAGCTGTTAACTTCTTTTCTGTTTGCATGTTACATTTTGACGGTCAATTTATTTCTGACAGCTTGAAGTGGAAAACGAATATAGAACTTAGAATTTTGGCCCACAATTACTGGAACATTGTGTCCAGTTCTGGGCCCTTTGTTTCAAGAAGGACATAGAACTCCTTGAAAGAGTCCAGTGCAGGGCCACCAAGATGAAAGGAGTGGAACACCTTCCTTATGAGGAAAGGCTGATGGAGCTAGGTGTCTTTAGCTTAGAGGAGACTGAGGGGTGACCTCGATAATGCCTATAAATATGTAAAGGGTGAGTGTCAGGAGGATGGATCCAGGCTTTTCTTGGTGATGTCCAGTGATAGGACAAGGGGCAATGGGTCCAAGCTGGAGCATAGGAAGTTCCATGTGAATGTAAGGAAAAACTATTTCACTGTGTGGGTGACGGAGCACTGGGACAGGCTGCCCAGAGAGGTTGTGGAGTCTCCTTCTCTGGAGACATTCAAGACCAATCTGGATGCATTTCTGTGTGATCTAATCTAGGTGATGCTGCTCAGGCAGGGGGGTTGGACTAGATGATCTTTTGAGGTCCCTTCCAACTCCTGACATTGTGTGATCCGACTTGAAAGGCCAAACTCTGTACCAGATGTAAACCAGCATAGAAGAGCAAAATGAACTAAGAATTTAATTTTACTTTAGAATTTTTCAGTTTTCCTGGTAGTATTTGCTTCATTATGAGTATTAAATAACTCTAAGTCAATCACTAATCATTTTTTTACCAAGAATGAACGATGCTGTGAATAAACTTCTATACAAATTTTATAATAAGTACTCTATTTGCTCTGTATAACCAACTGAACTCCCCACAAAACTCTCCTGTGAGCTGATTCTTTATTCTGCTAAAGCTATCGTCCTTTCCAATGTATATAGATAGTTTGATACAGCTGAGCATATTATATGTAGGTTTGAAAGTGCTTCTTGACTATTTGAAAAGAAAGGTAGGGCACAGAGCAAAGATGATATGAACCTTCTAGTAAGGAAATTTTGTTGTTTGAAAAGAGAGATACTCAACACCTTTTTATTTCTTCACAGAAACAAAAATGTTCCAGTTAACCACAGAGATTTTTGGTATGCTACCTACACCTTGTACAGTGTGTCAGAGAAGACGGAGAATGAGGAGAAGATGAGTGATAATGCCAGTGCCAGTTCTGGCAGTGATCAGGCCCCTTCAAGCAGACAACACACTATGGTCTCTTTTCTGAAGCCTGTGCTAAAGCAAATCATCATGGCTGGAAAATCCATGCAGCTGTTGAAGAATCTTCAGTGCAAAGGTGGCTCCCCACAGCAGGCTGCATCAAGAGGTGAGATGTCAGTTCCTGGACTGCTACGCCTTAGGGGGTCTAACAGTATGGGAGTATGGGGTTCTTTTTCTGGTACTTGGTAGTGTTGCCGTGTAACGTAAGTGCAATAGTGTAATGCTCCCTGTTGAATGTCTGTTACAGTTGGTAACTTCAGATCTGATTGAAAACACTCACTCTTCCAATGCAAATAAATGAAAAAAAAAAACAAAGCAAATAAAGTTTGAGTGTTCCCTTAGCTTTTTAGTGCTTTTTCTTTTTTCTTAAACAGGTTTTCTTGCAGTTGCAAAACTTTTTTTAATTATGAGACAAACAACAAGAGCTTGTAAGTTCTAGTTATTAAGGTGTTTTGTTTTAATAGGTAGTTGTTTTCCATTGTGAAGAGTTTGAATAATTCTAAAAGTGTGTGGATTTTTTTTTTTTTAAAAAGCTTACTAATACTTAAATGTATTTGCATAAATATCCAAATTTTGGATATTCACGGATGATTGCAAAACATAATACAAGAGTTTAACCTGTGTTGATTTCTTGTATGTTTTTTTTTCCAGAAACAAAATACTCTCTGGTTTTTTTTTTTCTTTTTTTTCTTTTCTGTTTCTTGAAGTGTAGAAGTAGAGATAGTTAAATTATTTTGAAGACTCTCTAAGCTTAATTCCCTTTTGGTATGGAACATAATTCGTGCTAGTGAATACTGAAAGGTTGTTTCAGGTGGTAAGAATTAACTGTCTTTGCACCCAAAGGAGGAAGTTCTCTGCCAGTCTCAGACAGATTTTGTATTTCAGGCAGCCATTCAGCAATTCATCTGAACATACACCTGACCTGAAATATTGGACTAGTCCTACCATTTTAAGCAACCCTTATATTTCTATAGGTATTTGAGTTTTCTCCTGAATAACGGCCTAAATTTAGTATGGTAAAAGTTAGCAAGTAAATGTTGTATCATGGAGTTCTCCTTCTAGTTCAGATGATGTTTTCTTGTAGAACAAAATCTGACTGTGGAATGTGTTGCATGTAGATGCTGAACGAAAGAGTTTGTATACGCTGTTCTTGGAGTCCGTGCAGTCCCGCCTGCGGCACGGGGAGGAATCTGTTCCAGATATTATCACCGAACAGCAGGCCACAAAGCAGAGCCTGATAAAGATGCAGTCTATAGCAGAAAGACACTTGGAACTGGATGATGTCCATGACCCACTGCTGGCTATTAATTTTGCCAGGTAAATGAGTGATCTTCCTGCTGTGTTGTTGAGATCAAGTGTCACCAGGCAGAGCATTGCTAGATCAGATTTTTTTTTATTGCTGCTGCTGAAAACAAGCAAGTGCAAAATAAAAAGGGGTGCTAACAATCAGTGACAGAAGCTAAATAAACACTACCCTTGTTCTTAATTAATGGAAAACAATAAAAATGGATGAAGAATTTGCTACTCGCATCTATTAGCAGAGAAAATGGGACTTGTATTTATCAGAACAGGCTTTTAGCAAATAAGTGTTTGAATAACAAATGCTAGTGTAAAATCTAAACTTTTAAATGTGTTTGCTTGGAATTTGTACACGAAGACTTTGATTTGCACTGGGTATATTCTTTGAAGAATGAAGCTTCACTTGTGTTGTGCTTAAATAATTTGACCTTAGAAACCTTCCAAAATTCATGCTAACCACATAAAAATTCCTCATAATGAGGGAAGCAATTTAGAGGTTATAGGTGTCATGGGATTTAGCAAGAAAGGTGAACTCAGAAGATCTTGCTTATTTTGTGATTGCAAATAAGAAGTAGCTGTTTATGTTTTTCTTAACACTTCAGTCCTAGGAGGTTTTTTTTTTAAAGAATTCATAATTATTAGCAGATAGAACAGTCACAATGAACAAAGAAAGCAAGTCTTATTTGGCAAAATTTGATAGATGTCTGACTTGTTCAGTCTGTCAAGGTGATACTGCTGTGAGCTGAGCTTCCTCTTACAGTGGATTCAGCTGGCGAGTAGCTTTTTAGAAATTGTTATAATTTGATCTTTTCTCTGAGAAAATAACTAAACTACCAGGTGTACGCTGCAGATACTCTATTCCCAACATACAATATTACAGATAATATAGAGGGACCCCATATGCAAGGTGCCCCTCTGTGTGTGTAGTGGTTTGGTTGTGTTCTTGTTTGTTTGTTTGTTTGTTAATGTCTTTTGCTGCATTGTTGTTGTTTGGATTTTTACATTGTTTCTTCAATTTTATTTTTCTTTCCTGGGAAGTTCATCTAACTGTCAAATATGCACAATACAGTTTTAAAAGTTCCTCTGATAGTGGGTGTGTTCGTTAAGCTGTCTAGTGTTTGAGCTTGACCTCAATGAGGCATTTGACACTGTCTCCCACAGTATCCTCTTGGGCAAACTGAGGAAGTGTGGCCTGGAGGGTAGAGTAGTGAGGTGGATTGAGAGCTGGTTGAAGGGAAGAAGTCACAGAGTTGTCATTAATGGGGCAGAGTCTGGCTGAAAGCCTGTAACTAGTGGAGTCCCTCAGGGATCGGTACTGGGACCAGTATTGTTCAATGTATTCACTGATGACCTGGATGAGGGAATAGAGTGCACAGTCAGCAAGTTTGGTGATGACACAAAGCTGGGAGGGGTGGCTGACAGACCAGAAAGTTGTGCTGCCATTCAGCAGGATTTAGACAGGCTGGAGAGCTGGGCAGGGAGAAGTTTAATGCAAGGGCAAGTGTATGGTGTTGCATGTGGGGAGGAACAACCCCAGGTACCAGTATAGGTTGAGGACTGGCCTGTTAGAGAGCAGTGCAGGTGAGAGGGACCNGAGACTGAGGGGTGACCTCATTAACTTTTATAAATATATAAAGGGTGAGTGTCAGGAGGATGGAGCCAGGCTCTTCTTGGGGTGGGCCAGTGATGGGACAAGGGGCAATGGTTCCAAGCTGGAACATAAGAAGTTTCATCTGAATATAAGGAGGAACTATTTCACTGTGAGGGTGATGGAGCACTGGAACAGGCTGCGCAGAGAGGTTGTGGAGTCTCCTTCTCTGGAGACGTTCAAGACCAGTCTGGACGTGTTGTTGTGTTACCTAGGTGATGCTGCTCATCGGAGGGGTGGGGGTGGACTAGATGATCATTTGAGGTCCCTTCCAACTCCTAACATTTTGTGATTCTGTGAACTTGATGTTGCTTTTCAGAATTATTCCATGAGTAATTATGTCATTACAGTAGGCCAGTCTTGCACCTGTTCATAGGAAAAACAGTATGAAGGATCACATATTTGGCTTGATAGGTGCTGTCATTATGAAACAGCTCTTATTACTACTTCACAATGTATTTTAGAGCAGGGGCTGCAATTTTGATTAAAGCATTTGAAGTTATGACATTTTTGTTTTACATTTTGTATCAATTACGAGCCTTCTTCCCTCAGTAGTTTGTTTTGTTTTGAAGATTATATTTGGAACAGAGTGACTTTCATGAGAAGTTTACTGGTGGAGATGTCTGTGTGGATAGATCCTCCGAATCAGTGACCTGCCAGACTTTTGAACTGACACTGAGGTCTTGTCTTTATCCACACATTGACAAGCAATACTTGGAATGCTGTGGTAATCTAATGCAGACTTTGAAGAAGGATTATAGGTAAGAAAGTAGATGTGTTTTTCCTTAACGTTTCTTGTAATTGTCTGTGGTATGCCATACGATAAAAGCAGGAGTTGTGTGTTTCTACTCAAGTTAGATAACATGGTTTAGGAGAAAAGAGGGATCTAACATCATAGGATCCTGGTTGAAAACTTGGTCTGGCTTAAATTGACAGCTTTTGATGTTGACCATCTTCAGTGGATGTTCAACAGGGAAATTGTTTTAAACAGTACTTTTATTAATGTTGTCATTTGAAAACTGGAAGACAAATTTTAGGAAGCCAGAATATATATCATGATACGAGATTCAGTTACAATACTGTAAAATGTTTAGTAGACAGAAAAATATTCTGTGATATTTTAATACTGCTTAGAGTGGCCTATTCTTTATACCCTTCAGGTGGTCATAAGTCACCATACTTTTCATCTCCCTGAAACACTGTATTTATACTCACGTCTTTTGGAAGAGTTGTAGCAGTACTAGTCTTCCTACTTTATCAGAAAAGGAAAATCCATATTATAATTTTCCTGGGCTCCATATTAAAGTCTAGGAAAAGATAAACTGTCCCTGAAATTGCATCTCCTTCCCCAAGTTCTATTTGGAGAGAGGGACAGAATTTCCAAACTCTTACTGAGTTTCTGAGAATTGCCTAGCCCGTAAGATAGCTCCATAGAAGTTACTGGGGCCGTTCAGGCTTACGGGAAAAAATGGCTTGGTTACTTTGTTTTATTTGAACATATTTGAAGGCTATCTGAGGGTTAAGCAGAGGATTTCCTGTGGACCACATTAAATTTGTGTTCAACACCAAGTTCTCGTAGTGAAGAGTATTTAAGGTTTTTGTTTCTGTTAATGGTTGTGTTTGGTTTCACTTATATGATTTAGACCGAGAAATTGTTTTGTGCTTTTTTTTTCCTGTTTAGTCTTGTAGAATATTTACAAGCAATGAGAAACTTTTTTTTACTTGAAGCTGGAGACACCATGTATGACTTCTATACATCTATTTTTGACAAAATTAGAGAAAAAGAAATTTGGCAGAATGTTGCTTTCTTAAATGTTCAACTCCAGGAGGCAGTTGGGCAACGCTATCCAGAGGACAGTTCAAGGTAAAAAGCAAAATATAATTTAGTTAGGTTTCTTTTACACATACTAATGTACTTAACTTGCATAGTACAATGTTAATTACTGTGTACTCATTCCAAGGATCCAGTTTTGAGCTGTTACCTCTTCTATTCACGTCCACTATATTAAATCAGACAGTATTTAGCAATAAGAAATAAAAATGAAATAACAAATGAACTGCTAATTTGAAACAGATTATCACTAATTAAATCTTGTTTCCTTGCATAGGTTGTCAATATCATTTGAAAGTGTTGATACAGCAAAGAAGAAACTCCCTGTCCACACCTTAGATGGTTTGACATTGAGTTACAAGGTAATGACTTAATTTTGCTGTAGTTCTCATTCTCCAACAGATTTGACATGTTGCATGAAAATGGCTTATGTTTTGTGTCTTGATTATCCTCTTCTCTTCTTAGGTTCCTTGGCCTGTGGATATAGTTATAAGCTTAGAGTGCCAAAAAATTTACAATCAAGTCTTTCTGCTCTTACTTCAAATAAAGTGGGCCAAATATAGTCTAGATGTTTTACGATTTGATGGTAAGAAGCTTCTTCAATGAAACACGCTCTAAACACTTGTTGGTTTAAGGATATATATATATGTGTATATAAACAGTGCTGCTTTCTGTGGTAAATAGTGTAAACCAGTCAATTTTGATTGATTCTATTGAATATTAATTTCTTCTAGGTTTGCAAGTTAAATTTATTAAGCAGCATGTGTTTTCCAATCCTTTTCAGCTTCAGGGACACCACCATTTATTTATGCATTTCATTTGTCCCTCTGGTTCAGGTCTAGTTAGTTGTTTCGGAAACTTAGTACTTCATTCTGCAGACCTTACTTCATTCTGCAGACCTTGCTGTTGCAAACGAGTTAAGAAAGCAAGATGAAAAAATAATCAAATTGAGATTGAAACAATAAGATAGATAGTTTGGAATACATGCTCTACACCACAGTATAAATATTTGGGGATTGTAGAAAGAGATCTCTTAGTGTCTCCTTCACCAAGTTAATGTTTAAACTCTTCCTGTGCAATATAAAGTGAATAAACACTTAATGTCCTAGAAAACTAAATTAGAAAGTTTTGATGGGTTAATCTCGTTTTGTACATCTGTTTTGTTTTTGTTAAGTAATTATCTTTCTAAAAGCATGTGGTTTTCTACTGTTTAAACTTCATGAGTATGGCTTTCAGCTTAAATTTTTCCCCCCTTTTGGAGATACTGTGCACATTTATTTTTAATGTGGCTTTTAAAAAATACTCTTTCACTTAATTTTTAGTATTTCCTATTCTAGTACCACCAAATCGTATTGTCAAACTCTTTAGTATATTGTTGTTATATTTTAATAACGCATCTGCATTGCAAGAAAAATCTTACATCAGTAGTGTGTGCAGAAGAATAAGAAAAAACAAATTTCAGTTTTAAGTAACGCTTTTAGATACAGTTTGTCTTCATAAGGATTTGAATATAATACGCTTGCCTTTTCTTTTTAGAACTAGTCTGTGCTGCAGAAAATGCACAGGTTACAGAAGGAACTTCATTAGAACAAAGAATGCCTCCTCTATTTGCATGTCAAACAGAAAGGATAAAACAACAAATACATCGCATGTTCCTCCTAAGAGTGAAACTTATGCACTTTGTTAACAGTCTGCACAACTACATCATGACAAGGGTTTGTCATATATCAGTTTCATTTATATTATGAACTTGTAACTGTAGATACAGTATTAATTTAATTTATAACATAAAACCCCTCAAAAATAAAAAGCAAAATCTTTAGTCTATTTACAAAATAAATTTGAACTAAATCTGTTTCAGTTTAGTTTTAAATCAGTAATTCTAAAAATGCTTTAGAAGTTCTACATGCATATGTATTGGATATTGTTAGTTCTTTTTTTACTGTTTCTATCAGTGGTAGATGACATGTAAAAATGTTTCAGTAAGCTGTTACTCTCTTAAGATATATTTATGCTTATAGAAGTGTTACAACAGATTATTTTAAAATTAAAAAAAAATTAATTTTTTGGTTGCTTCTCAAATCTGTAGTACACAAATCCAGAAGTCTGTAGGTGACTTCTCAAAAGCTGCTGCCTGTGGATTCCTACCTGCTCTACTATTGAATTTTTTTGCCTCTATTAAAATGAATATACTCACCTCCTCTGGGCATATTCTGTCTGCCTTTCAGCAGTGGCAGTATTCCTATTTATTTTGCAGTTATGAGAAGAGTTCAAATTTTTTGCAATATTGATGTTAATTTGGAGGGAGAGCCTAACATTTGAAAGAGAAGACTGAATGAATGATGCAGTTTCAGGCTTTTAAAATTATAGTGATAAGCACTTGTGTGCAACATGGAGTTTAATACCTCTGATTTTCTTCTTAAGATTCTTCACAGTACAGGCTTGGAGTTTCAGCATCAGGTAGAAGAAGCCAAAGATTTAGATCAGTTGATAAAGATTCATTACAGATATCTGTCTACAATCCATGATCGCTGCCTACTCAGAGAAAAGGTGGGTAAAAAAATTGACATATTTGACATATCAAGTTTAGCAGAAGTACTTCTTATGCTGTGTTGCATTTCATACATGCTAGAGCAGTCAGTACTCTCAAGGAAATGGTAGCTTTTCCAGAGTAAACACTGGTAGCTTTTCCAGAGTAAACACTGAGATCCAGTTTCCCTTGCAAGTTGCAGCTTAATTCTGTCAGGGAGAGAAGATAAAGTTAAATTCTTTATGTTGGATTTTGCATGACTCATTTCTTTCTAAGAGATGGGAGGTTTTGAACAAACTGGAGCTTGATAATGTAACGCAGATTATACATAGCAGTGTGCCAGGAAATGAAAGTACTTGGGCAGATCGTAGCCTTCTATCCCACATACTGCCTGTGTTTAGTCCTCATCAAAATAGTCAGCTGTGAAATGAATTAGAGAGCAAATATAAAACACATCTTAAATTTGGAAGAATTGTGTTTTACCTGAGGTTGTTTTTACAAATCAGATTAAGCAGTGTGGGTTGCCTTTCTATTGCAGTTCACTAATGAAAATCACTATGC
The DNA here is from genome assembly GCA_013399135.1 of Heliornis fulica. Classification (NCBI taxonomy): domain Eukaryota; kingdom Metazoa; phylum Chordata; class Aves; order Gruiformes; family Heliornithidae; genus Heliornis; species Heliornis fulica. The sequence continues at coordinate 12,768 of VXBZ01010956.1, read as the reverse complement.
TTAGCCATTAACTTATGGCTGGTTTTTGTTTTAATTGTTGTTTTAGGTGAGCTTCGTGAAGGAAGCTATAATGAAAGTGTTAAATTTGGTATTGATGTTTGCAGACCGTTGGCAAGCTGGTTTGGGGGCTTGGAAGTAAGTATACTTACCTAAAATTCTACATGGTCATAATTTCACAGCTCAGATTATGAACTACGCTGTTGTTAAGGGTGGTGTTGTGGTTTCACCCCAGCCAGGGGCTGAACACCATGTAGCTGCTCTTTCTAGTGCTAGAGGTGAAAAGCTGGAAAAGAACAAAGAACAACAAAGAAAAACAAACCTCACAGGTTGGGATAAGGACAGTTTACTGGGACAGTAACAGAGATAACTATGATAGTTCTTTTTAATGAAATACATAAAGATGATTATACAGGATACAATCTCTCACCAAACCACACACCCCAGGTCATACAGCTCAGAGCCATCCCAGAACCAGATCATCCCCAAAACTGCAAGTCCTGAAGCTGTGTCCTCTTCCCCCACTGACCACCCTTTATACTGAGCATGATGTAATTGGTGTAGAATAGTCTCTGGCCGGTTTGGATCAGTTGTCCTGGATGTGTCCCCCCCCAGCTTCCTGGGTGCCCCCCGCCTTCTTGTTATGAAGAGCTGAGAAGTCCTTGACTGCTTGGCAACAACTAGAAACATCGGGATGTTATCAGTGCTGGTCTCATCCTAACATCCTAACTCCTAATCAGGCATTCCACCAANGAAGCTGTGTCCTCTTCCCCCACTGACCACCCTTTATACTGAGCATGATGTAATTGGTGTAGAATAGTCTCTGGCCGGTTTGGATCAGTTGTCCTGGATGTGTCCACCCCCAGCTTCCTGGGTGCCCCCCGCCTTCTTGTTATGAAGAGCTGAGAAGTCCTTGACTGCTTGGCAACAACTAGAAACATCGGGATGTTATCAGTGCTGGTCTCATCCTCACATCCTAACTCCTAATCAGGCATTCCACCGACTGCTGGGACAAAAATTAACTCTATCCTAGATGGAACCAGGACAGCTGTCCAAATGCATTTGAAAAACCCACAGTCTTGGGTCGTCTGCCTCCTTAGGAAGGCTGTTCCAGGGTTTAACCGCCCTCTTGGTGAGGAAATGTTTTCCTAATGCCCAGTCTGAACCTCCCCCTGGCCTGAACCTCCTCCTTCTGAAATGGTGGGCCCCAGAGCTGCACACAGTACCGGAGATGAGGTGGCAACAATGCTGAACATAGTGGGACAGTCATCTCTTTTGAGGAGCTGGTTACACTGTGTCTGATGCCCCTAGGATGGGGTTTGTCCTCTTGGCTGCCAGGGCACACAGCTGATTTCTGAGCCTGCTGTCACGCAGCACCCCCAGATCCCTTTTTGCAGGGCTGCCTGCCCAGCCACTCCTCTCCCAATTGATACTTTATGGGTTTCCTTGTGTAACTTGCTGCTTGAAGGATGAATGATAGTGGGCAAGCCTCTAAGGCTGTCTCTAGCACTCAGAGGTGGGTCTGTGGCCCTGAGGCCAGCTGATGTGGACAGGCTTACGTGTATTTTTTCAGGGCTAATTCTCTCTGGCACACACACTTCCTAGAACTTGGATCCCACTCTTTTGTGGCTTCAGGAAGTTGCTATTTTTGGAGTGCTTTTCCAATTCAGAGTGTCAGAAATAATTTGTGATCCCTGTTGATAAAGACTGAAACTTGGGGTATGTGGCTTTTGGATGTGTCAGGGAAGTCACAGCTCATGTGGTGTCGTCTGTATCCTCTTGGGAGAGGGGAGAAAGGAAAGGAGCGACTATTGTAAACTACCTCCTCTTCTTCCTCTGATGAGCAAGCACTAGCTGGCACAATTGAATGTGGAATTCAAGAGTTTGCTGGTACTAAAGCAGTGTGGGTGTCCCTGTTGTATTTGGCAGCAATTATTTAACCCCAAGGGGCTCTGAAGCAATAGGGACCTGGAATGGCTGTCCTGAAATGCAAAGCTATGTAGTAATAATAGTTGTGAGTTGGAGCCACACCAATTCCTGCTAGTTACTGCAGAGATTTCTAAGATGATGAGGGAATTATTATTGCCATCGTGGTAGTGCTCATACACTCCTGTCAAAATTGCCTTGGTTTTCTAGAAGCTGTATACACCAGCATAACTGAAATACTGTCGCTTAGTTTTGGTCGTATTTTGAAGACAACATAGTGCCTGGTCTGTTAAGCGTGCCTCTGTTAAACTGTTTTGTAGGATGGAATCCATAGAGAAGATGGAATCTGATTTTAAAAACTGTCACATGTTTCTTGTAACTGTTCTCAACAAAGCTGTGTGTCGTGGCTCTTTTCCTCACCGTAAGTACCTGTGCCTGTTCACATGCCTGCACTTGCTGGGACACAAAAGTTACTGGGAATGTATTTCAGTGCATCTTAAAGAATTGTATTTTGTGAGGTATTCATAGGGGACACGAAGCCTTACTTGTTAATAAGTTAACTTCATTACTGTTTTGCTTTTGTTTTTTTTTTAAAGAGTGTTGTGCCATGGGTTTTCATGGGTTTATTGACAGCTGTCTTCAGTTTACCTGTTTGCTTGATAAGGGGATACTGATGTAGTCAAGCAAGGGACAAGTAGTTTTCTAAACAAATGAAGCTCAATTTGTTCACTAAGGTACAGGAAAGCATTCTTGTTGTTGTTTGATCACAGCTGTGATATAGCCTGAACAGATAAAATTGTAGTAGTAGAATGCCCCAGCTGCAACTACCCTGAGCTCTTGCTTCTGCCCATCTGTTGGCAATTACATCCTTCGCAGGTGATGTGTCCGTGTTCCTATTTGCAGCCTGATGCTTGCTTAAGTTGCTAAGCAGTGCTGGTTTGAGTTAGGAGGGCAATGGGGATGGCTGGGGTGTGGATATGTGTTTGAATGGGTTTCTAAAAGAGGTAATATCTGACATCACTGCTACTCAGTCTACTAGAGCTTGTGTCTGAAAATAGTGGGTTGTATGCAGTAAACCAAAGCTTTTTTTTTTGTGTGTACAGCTGTTAATATTTCAAACGAAGGAGCTAATTCCTCACTGGTTCTTATCACCTGAAATAACTAATGGATAAATGATGATTGTCAGGGACTCTTGAAATGTGTTACTGTTTAAATTGAAGTGTTACAATTTGGGGGGAAAAAAGGCAAACCAACAAACCAATATCTTTCTTTTAAATTACAGAACTGAATATTGCAATGAATATTTGCAATCTGAGCTTGTGTGAATATTAACTGCTACTTTGTGGTTTGGTTTGCAGTGGAATCTTTAGCTTTGTCGCTGATGGCAGGCATGGAACAAAGTTAAGACCACAGTCCACTGAACTCCTAAAGAAGCAGCAACTGTTGAAATGTCAGTGTTAAAAACTGTAAGCATTTTACACTCCAGTTTGAAACGTGTATAGCAAAATGGCACTGATGCAGAGCTGTGTAAAATATTTTAAAATGTAAATAATGTACAGGTGTTTTAAGCGTTATGGTTGTGACAGTATTTTTTCTTGTATGTATATGCTTCAACATAAAAAAAAACATGTACAGTGTAAAATTCATCTGTGTAAACAATCTTATTTGAAAATACATAAAAATTATTTCATGCTGTAAAAAGGATTTTTTTAATTACTGTTATGATGACAAATGATTGTTGATTTACTTTTTCCATTCATTTTGCAGTTTTGAGTAAGTAACTGGACAGTGTGTAGCGGTGTGACTCAGTTCTTATTGCTATCCCAAAGGTTGATTGAGTTAATTTTTGGCCTTTTTTTCTTTGGAGAAAAAAAAAAAAAAAAGGCCAAGAACCATTTATCTTATTTGCTTAATGGTTCTTAAGAACTCTTTGGGAACAGTTATGACTTGCAATAAATTGATGTAAGAAATACAAGATGAACTTAACAAAGCAGATTATTGCTGATATTTTTTAATGTTAAATTTAGTGGTAGCTCTTGTCAGTTTAATTAGGGTGAAGGTCACAGTGTGCAATATATTAATTTTTAACCATTGGATTGATGAGGTATTTCAGAGGTGGTGAGATAATGACTTGACTGTTGTCCTCCTAAACCTTTTGCAAACATCTCATAGCTAATCTCTTGTAAAGTGGTAGATTGTAATACAGAAGGGTACGTTTCTAGAGCAGTCCATGTGGAACATGTTCTGGTCAAAGTAATTTCTCTGTTTGCCCCTTTCCCTGATCTGGCATCAGTATGCTTGCATTCAGAAAGAAAATTGCTGACAGCCATTTACCTCTTTTTATTTATTTTAATAAATAAAAGATTTAGTAATTGGAATTTCACTGTTGTGTGTGTTTCTGCTGAAATACCGTTGGCAAACTAAAGTTTGAGGGCTGTTTCTGTGAGGTAGATTAAATATATTACTGCCAACTGTGAGATTGTGTGGCTCAATTAAACTTTTTTTTTTTTCTGTAGCTGTGAGCTGGTAATTACTGTTAGATGTAAATGAATATTGGGGTCCTTGTTTGAACAGGATATCTCTAAAGGTTCTTCCAAGTTATAGCCATAAAATGTTTCCAGGGATTTTTTTTTTTTTTAACAAGTAGAACACTAGGAAACTCTCTGCTGCCCCATAGCATGTTCTGTTGTTTGAATGAGTGGAGGTTTTGCTTTGGGGGATGTGATGTTTGTGTTATTCTCTGCTACCACATGGAACACTTTCCCAAGTGATGTTTTGTGTGGTAGGTGGACACCTATTAACAAAAGTAATTTGTACTTCCTATTTACCATGACTGGTTCTCATTTGAGATTTCATGTTTATTGCATGTGGAGATAGTTTATGTTCTTTATTGACTTTCTTGCTCACTCTAAGTAGAATTTCGCTTTGAAAGGGATACATGCACCAGCAAGTTCAGTGCTTGTCTGTGCTGGCTCGCAATTTTTGAGCGTATGTATGTCTTGTACTCTGTGCTTTTAAAAATACTTATTTCTTCTTTCTATATGGTGGTTACCTTACGTGAAATTACTGCTTTTCATTGACTTATGTTGGATTGTATTAGCTAGTTACTGGGGGAAAAAAGATCCTTCAGTGCTTCATGCTGTTGAAAGAGTAATTCCTAGTAAATCTATTTTACAGATTGTTACTTTTAGTGAAAGAACTGGCTGTTTCACCCTGTCTCCTGCTTGGGAACTACCCTTGTGTTCTGCAGAGAGACTCTGTACTTTGGAGGTGGGTGATGCCTGCAGACCGTTTCCAACCAGCTTCCAATATTTGTTTGCTCTTCTGTCATGACAAAAGCACAGCGGAAAGTCTAACTCTGGCAGTTTTGGGAGGTTCTAGTCACAGACATCCTCCATGCTTAGCTTTTTACATATCAGTAATACTGAATTGACAGATTCCCTCAATGAGTCAGTCATACAGCATCCCTTTCTCTTTAGAACCACAGAAATGTGTGTGTCCTGTGATGCTGCCAGAAACTTTTCATCAGTCCACTGGCAGTAGTTAAAAAGACGGATAAAAAGGGGGTTTGGGGTAAGTTAGCTATTCATTTGCTCAAATGTCTTCGTAATCTTTTTCTGATTTCTTTATAGAACAGTGTCATTGCATGGATTCTGGTCTTGGATCCGTTCCTTCTGGACACTTTTTGACCTTTTTTCCAAATCCCTGTCTTTGTTAGCTAACTCTGAATTTATTTGAATCTTAACCTTTGGGCACTCCTTGCTGAAGTGACCTAGCATATGTGTATGCTTTGCTTACCCTTCTGGAATTTCAGTGAAGGAATCGCAAAGGTTTTGGAAAAGTGAGGCTGGATTTATTGCGTGTGTGTGTGTGAAGATGTAAGGGTGTGCTGTTGTAGTCTAGCTGAAGGAAAGCAGAAAAAATACCTGGCAAAGCATGTAGAAACTGAACTTCCTAAGCATCTGAAGGGCTCTTCTGGTTTAAGACCATACTTCTAAAGGCCCCTAGGTGGCAGATTTTAAAGTTTCAAGAGAATTTTTTAATTAGCTAATTTCTTTCCGAGTTCATGACACTTATTTCATAACACTAAAAGGCTAATCTATTTTTAAATTAAAAAAGGCACGTTTCCCCCTAAATTTCTGATCTAAAGAGCATAAGATACATAACTTTTTTTTTTATAGTTGTTTAAAATAGTCATTCTTTATTATGGAGAAGAGCTTTTAATGAATTATTGAAGGAGAAACGTAATCTGGTTCATAGTCATAGACAGGTAATTCTGATCCTAAACTACTTGAAAGCAGAAAGAGAAAAAAAAAACCCTAACTCTTTTAGATCCTGGGTTCAGCCATATCCTTCTATTTTATGGTAAGGCACAAAAAAGGCCTTCCTGGGCTTTTGAAACATGAGAATAAGTACTTCAGTGATGTACAGGAGAGAGTGAATGGCTTTCAAAACCATCACTGATAACGGGTGCAACAAGAAGCATGGATTTGGGTGCTTAAAAGTAAAGATTTTTTTAGGTGGTATTAGAGAAGATTGTAACAATAGTAAGATGTTATGTCTAGTGTCTAAAATTATTTGGAGAGAGCACACTGTTACTTGATGTTGTCACACTTCCATCTATACTTTGTTTCCACATGCATTTGTTCTCTTTAACTTCTCGGCACACACTCATAGGAGTTGCCGCATACAAGGCCTTATCTATCTCCCTCAGTTCCTCCTTCTCCTTTTCTTTCTTGTGGGCTTCTGTAATCTCTCAGCCACATTTTAGCACAGATTTAAGAAATTTTCTAATGTTTTCTTTCTTGTTTATTTTCAGTAATCCTAAAGAAACACTTGGTCTATGAAAACGTTGCTTGTGTCAAGCTATAAAATTAGCAACCAGTTGCTGATTGCATGTTTTCCATAGTTGCATGGATTAAAAGTAGCATCTCTAAACTGCAGGCTGATTAAAAATGTAAAAAAGAAATTAAATAAAATCCCTCTGATGTGATTTCTGATCTTAGTCACTGTAGGGATTTGCAAATTTTCCAGTTTTCCTCCTAACTTTCTTATGCACTTCCAGGAAAACCTTTCCTCACTAATACAATTGTTGGGTTGCTTAACACTCATCTCTAGTTTCTGTACTGACGTCCCTCGTGAGCAAAATGAATGTAATTTATGATAGAATTAAGAAGGTATTTAGTGCTTATTTGTGTCTGTCAGGGAGTTGGTGGGAAGACTCTGTCATTGTGAGGAGCGTAGTATGCAGTATTCTTGGAAAGCAAAGTGGGAGGACATGGGCCCATTTTGCCCTTAAAGATTGAAATCCCTCTGGGTTAGCAACAGCACATTTATCCTGACATTGCAGGGAGCTGGGAAGCAGAACTAGGAAACCCTGCTTGCTCGGGTCCATCTGAGGTCGTGGCTTTCAGCACTAGGAGGGAAATCAGACCCAGAGCGCTGCAGATCTCTTCATGTCCTAACAGGTGTTGGGGAGTGTGCAGCACGCTTGCTGTTGGCAGCTGTGCTCTTGGCCGCTCATGTACTCTCAGGGGTAGGGATCTGGCTTTACCTGAAGTTAAGAGGTACGTGTGGGTGACCAGATCTCTTGGCAGTTGCAGAAGGCCTTGCAAAGCAGAGAGCTTCTGGTGGCAGATACTTCTTTACATAGCTGGCCAGGCTTCCTGCTGTGGGCAGGTTCTCACTTTCTGAGCTGGCTTCTGATTGAGACCTCTGAGAGAGCTGCGACTTTCTCAAACTCTCCCAAGCACTGTGCCCTTTACATAGGTGCCTACCTCCTGGGTGCTGAAACAACAGGGTTCTTATATGTAGTGTAGAAAGCATATAATCTCTTCGTAGCTTTGATGTGCCTTAAAATTTATTTTGTCCAGTCCTTTGGAGTAGGAACAGGTAGTTGATCCGTTGCCAGAGGTTGGAGTTAATTCAAGTGATTTATAAACAATTATCTATTTTCAGTTCTGTATGATGTTATATTCTTGGGGTCATTGCAACCATCACAGCTTCTTTACTGTGATGGGTCATGACAGTGTTGCCTTACCTCCTGTCCAGGGATGAGAAGATCTCTGTGGACTTGGCAGCTTTGTTAAGCTTAAGTGCTGAAGTATCTGAGTGGGAATAGAGTCCACCAGGTATTTCTGTGCTGAGGTAGATGCACAGCTTAGATATAGCAGACACCTTGTGGCAGGGCTGTGAGATTTGTGTTGAAGCTCTCTGACTGCTGTGGATAGGAATTCCATAGATTCCTGAGAGCTCCCGCAGGAGACCTTTCATTGACTTTGGATAAATACTATAAAGCCCAAAGAGAAATTAAAAATAAAATGAAAATAGCTGGTATTAAGGAAGTAGACTTGTGCGTGCCTGTGGCTAGCATAGACTAGCCTCAAGCAAATACTTTGTTTACAGGCAGTTGCATTAAGCTTGTTACTACTGTGTTTCATGTTGCTCATCTGATATAGGTGTAGGGTACATAAAAAACCCTACATTAGTGTTGGGAGATCTCACTCCAGATTGTTGACAGGCATGGGTTAAATAAAAACTACCCAGGAAGGGGTCGTTTGACATCCTAAGTGTAGCCATTGACCTCATAAAAGCCACACCACTCTTCCTGCATGTGGTGGTTTGACCCTGGAGGTGAGGGAATGGGGGGGTTTGGTCAGTTGTTTTTCTTCTTAGTGCACGGTGGGGGCAGGGTGGCTGCATTCCTCACACTCACCTCCTGCTCCAGCATGCGGTCCCACCTACAGGAGACAGTCCTCCACAAACTTCTATGTGAGTCCTTTGCCACAGGGCTTCGTTTCCTCAGCAGCTGCCCCAGTGTGTAGCACTTATATGGGGTGCAGCCATAAAATTATAGAATGTCTCTCTCTGCATGAGCTGCAAGTTCTGCCAGGGGCTTGCACGCAGTATCTTCTTTATGTCTTCACCTTGTTGCAAGTAGCATGAATTAGAGAATTTTAGAAGTAGTTAGGCTGAAGCTCGGTCTGGTCGAACAGGCCAGTGAGAATGGAGGTTGGGAAACAAGCAGAGAATGTGTTGACCCAGCCAAGAATGTGAAGAGACATAACTAAAGAGACTAGTGAAGGTTATAGAACATGTAGCAAAAGCAAACTGATTGTTAGTGATAGGGATGTAGAAGGTAGGGAGTCGGTTAACGACATTATCTTAGGTTAGACTAGCATATGAGACATAACAAAAGAGCTGACTATCAATTGCTATCTGCATGACGTATGAAGATGTGGAGCGCTTCGCGAGTTTGCGTGTCGTCCTTGCGCAGGAGCCGTGCTGATCTAATCTGTAACCAAAGAATGTAAGCTATTTGTAAAAAGAGTATAAAAGATGAACCAAAATTGAGGGTCTTCGGAATCTGGCTTTGGATGCTAGTCCCCAGGTTCCCGGGGCCCCGAATAAAGCACCGCATATACTAACTCCGTTGGTTTGTGTTTCGTGTATCGGGCAACAACCTGGTCCACCATGGTTCCTCTCCACGGGCTGCAGGGAATCTTCTCTCAGCACCTCCTCCCGCCCCTTCACTGACCTTGGTGTCTGCAAAGTTTCTTACATCTTCTCACTCCCTTCTCTGGTGGCAAAATGTGGTTGTTTGGTTTTTTTTTCTTCTCTAAAATGTGACTCACAGAGGAGCTGTGACTGTCACTGACTGACTCTGCCTTGGTCAGCAGCAGAGTCCAGACTTGAGCCCAGGTGGTATTTACTCTGTTGTACCTTGGGAAAGCTTCTAGCTGCTTCTTGCAGAAGCCACCCCTGCAACTCCCCCTGCTCCACCAGAACCCCACCATGCAAAACCACAACACTGTGGATAGATCAGCTAATGGCTAGGTCAGGAATATATAGATACACGTATCTTCAGCTAAGCCCATGTTCAGTGTGGCAACATGAAGGATGGATGGAGTAGAGGGAGAAGCAGGTCATGGAGACCCGCTGACTCCCGCTAATCAAGTAACATTGTTGCAGTATGCAAATTGCACTAAAGGGGGAGGAGCAGGGGGTCATGGGGGCATTACAGAATTAAGTCGGGCAGCTGGAGTGGTGGGATGGGAGTGCTTTTAAAACAGGTTTACGTGAGGCACACTCACCAACATGGGAGCATAGACAGCCAAACGTGTGAGTCTGGTTGTCCTCTAATTCCAATATCAATCAAAAAGCAGCACAAATCTTCATTGGTTGTATGTCATCATCAATCATTTATCTGACCTCAAGGGTAGCTATAAACTCGAGCCTGGGAATTTTGATGAAGAGCAGATTGCTCCAGCAGTGGGGAAGTCACCCACTCAGTTCCTTGAGAAGGAGCGCAGCAAGACACAGAGCATCAGCCAATCCTCAGGACAGGCTGTTATCACCAGGAGACCATGGTGTCAGATGGAACCATCTTGCTTTCGTGTGAAGCAGCTGCTTCTGGCATCAGGTGCCTTGCAGTAAGTACACGGTGGTGGTGGTCTTGCATGGGAGTGTTGTGAAGCAGCACAGCAAACTGCTGCTGGTCACATCTCACTGGGAGCTTTTGGCTTTTGCTTGTTCCAAGTTCCCTGTCCTCGCTGCTCCGCTGCAGCTTGCTAGTGGAGGTCTTGCTGCTGATGTAGGCCAAGTGGCTGTATTAAGACAAGGCTGTTCTGAATTTGCACTCGCCCAGGATAAGGAAACAAAGCCAATCCTCTGTGACAGAGATGAATTATTCTTTTAATGGGTGAGTTTGTTGCCCCAAGTGGGGTTCAGGGGAAAAGACGAGGGATGGATTGCATTAAACACATTTCAGAAATGGAAGCATCCAGCTCTGGTTGTGCTTTACAGTTCTGACAGAGCTGGGTTTAGAAGCTAGACTAATAAGGAGCTGTGACGGGCAAAATTCATTCATTGGGTTTATGCACTTGTTTTGCTTAGGAATATACGCAAACAGAATGAGAAGCAGCCGCATCCTTGGAAAGAAATTCTTTCGTAGACAAGACCATATTGCAGCACTAGGAAAAATATAGCTGTGAAGATGTGTCTGTGATAGGATGAAATGGTCACAATAACATTTTGCAATGACGAGTAACTTCTCCACAAACTGTGGGAATTCTTGATGATATGGAATGGGTAGAATAATTGGATTAGAGAGTACTTGAAATAATGAGAATTAGGGGGTTTAGCAACTTATCTCCACTTTCCAAAGGCTTTATGGTAGATGCTATTACAGGAAGACTAAGAAAGCTTAGTACAATGGAAACTTGTTTGGAAGAAACCCCAACCAACAACCAACAAACCAATGGATGAAACAAAGGACTAATCATTCAGTTCTCAGTACAAAAATAATTAATAGCAGTGTCCTTCTAACAGCTGTTGAAATTGGAGACCAAAAATTGCTTACTGCAGCAATACTATGTGGTTTGCTGATGTTTGGAGGGGGGTCAAGAGTAAATAAAATGTTGGGTACAGTTTAAGCAGTCAAATACAAGCAAATAGGCTTTGAGGAGAAATTGGAAGTGTGTGTGCATGGACTGATCTGGCTGTAACGCTTACCCATAGTGGGGCTGTAGACTATCTGCTATAAAATACCGGGTGAGAATAACAACCTTGGAAAAATCCAGTGAAAAAGAGACGGTGATTTCATTCCGTGGTGCGGCATCAAGTTCATTAGATGAATCTTGAAAGAAATAAACCCCAAACTCGCAACGGGAGGACTCTGCATGGCAAAGGTGGGCAAAGTTTAAAATGAGCAAGGGCATAGGTGTGCCTGTGGCGTTCCACGGAAAACCGAAAGCGGACGGGTTGGCAGCAGCCCGTGAAAACAGCCAGGCTCGGTTTTCCTGGATTTAGTTCCGAGGAGCAGCGGCATGCCGCAGGAGAGACTTTCCCGAGGGTCCTCCGGAGGGGGCCGACGCGGGATGCCCCCTGCTATTGGAGGGGTGCATCGGTGCCCCCTGCTGCTCCATCCTTACCGCGGGGCTCTCCCGTTCGCCACCCTGCCAACATCGAAAAGCGGGAACAAAACAGGCTCCCCGGGAATGCCGCCCCGGAGTCCCCGGGTGCCCGTACGGGGAGGTCTCACGGTGATGCTCGGCGGCACCCGGGCGCCGCTTGAACGGGGCTGTTGGAGGCTCGTGTTGCACGCCGGGCTTTCTCTGGCTCGTAGACGAGGTCGCCTTCGTATGTCGA
>VXBZ01010953.1:391778-457443 GCA_013399135.1 Heliornis fulica | reverse complement strand
TCAGACTGGCGAAGAGAAAGTGCTGCGGCAAGCGGACTGTAACGGCGGTTTCGCCTCAGAGCGCCATTGGGCAGCCGGACTCGTCTGACCCGGGAACACGTAACCGGGTGTCTGGCTGGGCGCCCGCTCTGGGTAAACTGGGCGCGGAGCCACCGGGTTAGACGTCCGTGGTTAGAGCCCGAGACTACCGTCAGTGCCGCCGCTGACGTGAGGAGGGGTCGAGTGCTGAGTAGCTGGCGTAGGTCCGTGTAGGGGGTCCAAAAGCTGTGATAGCCTAAGGTTACCGGGGAGAAGAAAGATGAGGCTGCTGTGGGTGAAGCACGTGTGGGTTGAGGGAAAAGGTGGAGGAAGAGGGAAAATTCTCCTCGGCAAAGGCCGGTCAGTGCAGGGGATGACGGGTCTGCTAGCAGTTAAACTTCTGAAGGCAAGAGATGGGAAGTGACGAAGGATGATGGCCAGGAGCTTTCAGGACAATGGAAACGGGTTTAAAGGTAGTAAAAGCAGTAGGCATGGAGATGTGTCTCTACTGCTTCTACGGGAACTCTTGGTATTAGGCTGTGATTAGAGAAACTAAACCAGGCATTAGAGAAACTAAAGCAGTGCTCAAATAAGAAAGGAACTGTCAGAAAGACACATCCCTTCCTCAGACCCCTCCTAGCTACCACCTCCACAAACCCAACGTTTCAGCCGTCACCAACACCTCTGGCAGCTGAAGCTGTAAAAGCTTCAGCCGCTGTTTCAACTTCAAACGTTGAAGAAGGATCTACAAAATGACCGTAAAAATAATCCAGGGTTTGAGAGGAAGCTTGAAGATGGAAAGTTCTGAAATTTCATTTTCAGTTTGTCATGGAAAAGAAGAATGAAAGTTGATTTTATTGTCCAGTGTAGGCACCTAGATGTGAAAAGGAAGTTTTGGGGAACAAAGATTAAGTTTCTCAGAGAAGTGCCAGTGGGTGGTGTGCTGAAATTAACCTGTATCTTGAATTAAGGTGAAGTTTCCAATCACTAAGGCAGTTTAAGCATTGTCAGAGTTTACCAACAATTTTCTATTACTTTGACTTGCTTAAAGGAGCTTTCTAGACTAGTGTTAATCCAGTTCTAGCGTGAGATGCTATAGATCAACTATTCAGGTGAGAACACATCCCATCTGGCTGTCCATGAGTTGGAATATCTCCAGTCTAGCCCTTCTGTTTAGATACCCAATACTAACAATGCCCGATACAGAGGCCGTTTATTCATGACTCCTACATGAAGATTGAATGGGTACATTTCTCATCCTTACAGGATCAGGTCTCCAGCACTCACAGACCAGGATTTGGCAATCACAAAAGAAGGTGCCAAAAGAAGAATTCAGGTTGTCTATTTGCAGGAAAACACTTCCTGACCTTGACAAGGTGAAGGACCACTACCTCCCTCTTTCCCCTGAGATTGGGTAGGCCTCTTCTGGCAGTAACAGCTTTGTGCCTCTTCCCTTGAATTGGGGATCGATAGACGGGTGCTGGTTTCCTTGAATCTTACACAACCTGCCATAAGGAGCATAGAGACAGGAAACAGGATACTTGCACAAGACTCCGGTGTGCACCATGTCTCCAGAACCATCAGGGCTGCGTGAGGCCCAGAGATCACCGTGGGCAGTTCCTGGAGCTGATTTGGGGCACTGTGCGTGGTGCAATCCAGGTGCTCCCAAGCTGAAAAAGCCATGTTTGATTCTTCTCTCACAGCAACTATGAACTGACAAAACGCTGTGTCGGTAAGGTGCGACTTAAACAGATGATATGAAGAAAAATGTAGCAAACCTGGAGATGCTTGAAGTAAGCTAGAGAGTATCCCCCATTTCAGTGTCACCTGTTCCAGTTTGAAACTCCCTGGCCAGCTCAGAGGTTCTCGGCAGCTGCTGCCCCTCCCCTCACTGCATGATGCCTGACCTGCTTCTGGCTACAGCCTTGAGGCTGCTGCTAGCTCCTGCCTGGGCGAGAGGCAGAATCCAATGTTAGTGAGCTTCCCACTAATACAGCAACAGAACATGGAAAAAAGGTGGAGGCAAATCAGCAAATCACCCAAGAATCTACTCCTTGATTTCTGCGTGCGTGAAGCTGTAACTTCCCTGCTAGGAACCAAAGCCAGGTTGATTTATGCCAGCTCTTCAGAGCTTCTTCATTCACATCTCTTGATGATTCGGACACTGCATGAGGGGAGTATAGGCAACATGTTCTGGTGAGAAGAATCATTAGCAACAAGAGTAAAAGCTATGCAAAATAAGGAAAGAGCTGGAAAAAAAAGAGGAGTTGTAGTGCAGCACATGATGCTTTTTTCATTTTTTTTTTTAGCTGCTCACTAAAAGTTTAATGATTTTTTTACTTTGCAAAGTTGAGATCACAGGCGGTTTCCTAACAGTTGGAATCTCTGGCTAAACTTGTTACTCCTAGTGCAGCTATTTCTGTAGGTAGTAGGTAGGCGCCTTGCTTACAATAACAAGGGACAATGTCAGTACACCAGAACACACAAACTGTCATTTGCATGTCTAGACTTTAGAACTACAGTGTATTAGTAATACTACTGTATTACTACAGTGTTTTAGTAGCAACTCATCCCAGATGTACAAATTTATGCAGTCTTATGTGTCATTACATCTGCTGCTTTTCCCAAGCAAAATCAGCTTGTTACACAAAACCCTGTAGAATCACAGCACAGCTAAAAAGGTATGGAAATGGTTGTGTGTGCCAGGCTGTAGGCAAACACCTTTTTTTCCCCAGTCCTCCCCTCTTCCCACTAGTCATTACCTATTTGTAGCAGGTCTCACTATTTTTCAGATTTATAGAATAGGGGAAATACAAGTTAAGACTTTTTATTAATAAATTGTCCAAACTAGAGGTTTTGAGCCTGTAGAGGTAGCCAGGTACATGTAAAGGAAAACAGAAAAGCAATCCATAAGCCTAATCTGAGTCTGGAGAATGACCTGCCCAAAGGCCTTTTCTATTGCTTTAATAATTCTATTTCCTGAAATAATGTATGCATTTAAGATATGTTTAATAATCTTACCATATTATTTCCCTCAGGATTTAAGCAGGTCATAATTATCCCTTGCATTGTTTTGTAAGCTAGCAATCAGTGTGCCCAGCAATCTGGACAGTAGTCTTTGGCATGCGCCATCCACAGCTTTGAAATCACTTGCTGACAGCTGACAAGCTCTGCACAGAGGAACTTTCTGAAACTACCACATCACCTACTTGTACTTATCTACACTTCTCAGCTCTATGACCTTCAAAGGACATACAGTCATTGGCAGGCAATCTGTCCTTACGCCGCTGTTCTAGAGGCCTTGGTGGATGGGGCTACCCAGGGAGGGTTACGGACAGGTAGCTTCATGGCATGCGCAGGCTGTTCCAAAAAAAATTAAAAACAAAAAAACAATCACACAAAAAAATGTCACCAACAAAACCCACCCCACAGTTTTGTCTTTCTCAGCAGAAATCAGCTGATTTCTGCAGCTCCAAACCTGCTTAACAAGGTACTCACAAGTCAAGCTCAGGGTGGAGGCTGAATAGCAAACACAAATGAGGCAGGCAAATACAAATATAGCAGGCTCTGAGAATAACAGGAAGAAATTAAAAAGTGTTTCAGGGTCCCCTAAACATTGTGCTGCAAACATACCTTGTGCTAGAAGCTGCGGCAACGTGTGAATGCTTACATGGGTAAGCTGCAGTTAGGAGAAAACACCATATCAGCCATTTTCAAAAGGGTCTTTCCATAAATTACTTTATTTCTCATTAAATGAGCACAGAGTCATTACCATATTAATAACAGATATGTTTATTATTACATATCCATCAGTGCGGCTTTCCATACCACTTGAAACATGCAAATCGTCCCAAGGACGAATCAGTTTTCCAGTGCTTCTTATTTAATACACAACTGCAAAGCCATTATAAATTACTGAGGAGGTATTTGGTTAAATAAAATAAAATAAAACCATACTGCCCATACCATGAATGTATTCCTGCTACAAAGCAAGAGTCTGACGGCATTCACTGAAATTCCCAAATTACCCAGAGCTTCTGTGTCATGCGCTTTTGCTTTTTTTTTTTTTTTGCATTGCCTGTACATCTCTTGGCTTATAAAACAGAATCTTCTTTCTTTGTAAGAGGAATTCTCATTCAAAAGATTGTACTTAATTTAGGAAACAAACCTAGCATCTACAATACTTCAACCAATTAAAATTCCATACAGACCACTGATATGCAATAGGTTTCTTAGAGGTTTCCTTTGTTTAGTTTTAGATTTCTACATTTACTGACATGGCAATAATACAATTATCTCAAGGCACTAAAAGGACAATGTAAAACCCAGTAAAAGTGTTCTAAGAATAATTTAGATTTCAACCAGTGCATATATTTCTTAAATGTTAACTTAATGTACGTTATCACTTAAAACTGTAAGGCAATACATTATACAGTTATAGAAAAGATGTACCCCAAAATATGCTTTCAAACTTGGTGGGTTTTTTTACTGTTAGTTCCTAATGCCTCTAATAGTAAAATAATTCTGTATGGCTTGGCAAAAATGCATAGATTAAAGGCAATTACTTGTTTCCCCCCCTTTACAAACCTGCTGAATCAGTATTTTGTAAAGCATAATGCAAAATATTTAACACTTTGATCTGTTCCATAGTGGGTGGTTAGCATTAAGGCTGTTAAGAACTCTGCAGTGAAGGCACTGAAGTTCAAGTGATAAGGCTTCATTTTTAAGCTAGTTCTGCAGTCTTCAAGAGCACAACTTTGAGTCTTGAAAGCAATTGCAGTCCTTCTCATTGAGAAACCTTCCTCCTCTACTCCGCTTCATATGCTCATCTTGACATAAATATCCCCTTCACAGGGTAAGCAGTTCTTTTCTTTCACCAAGCCAAAGAAAGTTGGCTGCATTTCGTCATCATTGACAGGCTTTTTTTTCTTTTTTCTTTTTTTTTTTTTTACCAAAAAGGCAGCACCTTTTTTTTATACATCTAGCTAAGCTTTATTTGCTTTAACTTGCATTACATAGTAATAATTAATCTATTCTACCTTTAGGCAAACCCGCAATTAAACACCCTCAGCGTGCTTTTGTGCCAAAGCAAGGAGGAGACAGTAATAGCAATCTTAACCCTGAAGCCTGTGATAGTTGTGTTGAGAGGAACAACAGCCCGTCTGCACTGCTCTGTGTGGTTAAAAAAAGCCCTGTTTCTCAGACCGCATCCCAAGAGATTCCGTTAAGCACTGTACGTGTGGTTAGCTGGAACAAAGGAGAAAACAGACAATTAATAACAAATACAAGACTTGGCTTCCTAACACAAGCACATGTTCACCAAGAGCTTCAGTGAAGAAAACGCGTTATTTTACGTTAACAGAATGCTTTTCCATAGAGACTGTGCACACTTTTTTGCATATTGTTCTTAATTCAAACCACACTAGATGAACACAGAGGCTGGACAGGTGACAGCATTGCTGCAGCTTCACAAGTAAACAATTAAGAATAGGCAGTCAGGGGTGTGTTCACGGCAAACGCAAGGTGACCCTCTTTGACTTGCAGGACAAGAAAAGGCTTTCCGTAGGGCTAAAAGCACGCACATGCAGTTGACAGAGCTCATCTGATGCACAGGAGATTGGGTTGGTTTTTTTCGTGTTTTGCCTTGTCTTTTTTAACATGCATTAACTTGATCCAAGTCCAAGTACATTACAACAAAACACCTCCACTGTGCTGCTACAATGTGTATAAATTCGCATGTTATAATCGATGAAGTGTAGTTTCAGCTCTAGAAGCAGTACTGCAAATGCTAGCAAGTTCATCATGAAGTTCTGCTTCACATTTCCTAGTGACAAGATATTAAAACGAGGAATAGAACTTAAGATGAACTTATACATGAAGCTCCTTTTATTGGGTCTGACACACCCCTCCATGAAGTCAATGAAGTGCTGACTACCACCTGCAAGTAAAGGTGGATCAGACCCTACACGAAATGCCCTAACAGGTCTTAAAGCACGTGTTCAGTTCGTACCCATTCGACAAAACAGTTAAAGGCTGCTTACATGGTAGGACTCCACCACTGAGATCAAGCTCTGCTATACTGTCTGACAAGAGAGCAATTTTCAGATACTTAGTAAAAGCCAAACACACATATTCCATAAACATCGTCACCACTTCCCTTACTCCCACATCTAGGTAAAGAGCTCAGAACAAGAATGCAGGGTGCAATGTCTTGCGGTCATACCAGCTGATCTAAAAACTCTATACCTCCCAAAAGAAAAGGTTCCTCCTCCTCACCTTCCTGACCCTAGGGGAACACTCTCCTACTTACCTGTCCTCAGACTTGGCAATCACTACACTTCTCAGTGGGCTGAATCTACTCACTAGCTCAGCAAAGTCCCTCTGAATTTTTCTGATGGTCAGGAAACTGAATTGCAGACCTTCACGTAACAGTCCAAAATGGATAATTTCAAGCACTTACCCAGGATCCAATGACAGACACCAGAGGAGACAGAGGGAAAATCCTCCCCCTTCACCTTCAGTAGCAACAGGCTATCAGATTATCTCAGCTACTGTGCAATCACAACTTTTCAGTATATAAGATCCACTATACATTTATTTAATAGCCCAAATTTAAATGTCTGGTACATCAGAAGTGAATTCTAAAATAAATGCAGTGTACTTCTTTCTAAACCTACAGGATGGAGTGAGGAGTGATACCAGGGCACAGGCTGGCCCTACTACACATCGCAGCAGTGTTTGTCTAGTTCGCAGACACAACTAACATCAAATTCATCCAAAAACGTCACAAAAACACCCCAAGTTCCTGCCTGACATTTCTCTAATGCTTATTTGCTCAGTGTAACTCAATCTTCTAACTGCTGGCTTGCATTGCTCTGTAGGTGCCACACAAGCCCCACGACATTCCAGTCAACCCAGAGAGAGGTGTCTGATGGGGACAGAGCACCACAAAGCCACACAAGCAGCTCCGCAAGCATCAGGGAGGTGCTGGGGGCTACCCACCTGCCTCCTGCACACCTCTCCATGCAGCATGACAGGCTGGCAGCACGCACATACCTAGAGCTCTTGCTGGTCACAAGTACTGTGCCTCTGTAAACTGCTTATGCTCAGTATCCTTCTTCCTCCATACTCCTTGCCTACAATATGGCAGTGTTAAAACAGAGTTTGCTGTAAATTAATTGCATGTTCTCAGAATCTTTGTCAGTATTAAAGATCATTAAGGAGCAAGGTTTCTAAGGCCAAATACCATCTATGTCAAACTCAGTGATGAATGAAGAGTCTAGAAGAGTAATATAAATGTTAACCATTTGATTCATGTTGACAGTACGTTAGAAAAAATAGTATGTTAAAGACAAAGTACCATGTGGGTGTTGCTAGAAAACCTAAGAGCTTTATTTCTTCCCAAGAATGTGGGAGATCCCACTGGGTGATGGAGAAAGGTGGAACAGAGGGTGAACACTAGGGCAGAGGGAAAAAAAATGAGGCTGCAGTACTCTGAGCAGCTGACCCAACCTGATACTTCACTAGTGCAAGACCCCCAACTTCACTTTCCTCCACCCAGAGACACATCTAGCCTTTTCCATGAACCACTGCAACTTCCTAACCCAAGAAACAAACCAGATGCTCTTCTCTTGTGGGGTTAAGGCTGGGTTTTTCTGTTGTTACACTTTGAGTTTTGTTTTTTTCTTTAGTGAAAACATTCCTGGAATAATTCTCTGCTGGAAAATAGATCAGTTTACTGTGGTAATCTGTGAAGCATGAGCTGACACAAGATAAAGCGCAGGAATGTGCAGCACTCTTCCTTCTGGTGCTGCTGTATCTCTAGGAACTTAAGGAGTTTTAAACATAGCATTTCTCATTTTTAAAACATTGCCATTCAGTACTTGCATGTTTCTATGATTCTCTAACACTCTGACCCGACAAATGCCAACATGATTAAGAACAGAGATTGTCTCAAGAACTGATCTCTCTTAACAGACCTGTTTTCAAATATGTAAATCTCTGTAAACCCATTTGTGCTAAAGGTAACCCCAAATCAGCATTTCTGTTAGAGTGAAAAAGAATTAATTGATTGAAGAAAATGGATTTGTTCCTATAAAACAGCACAGATGAAAACTTCTGTGCTTTTACAATTACCTCTATAACATCTGTGAAAAAATTAAGATCCTGGAAATTATGTTGCTATGCTGTGTGTCCTGGGGGGGGGGGGGGCGNNGGGGGGGGGGCGGGGCAGGCAGAGCAAGGGGGAACAAAAACCACTGAAAACCTAACAGCTATGACATACCAGAGCTGTTCTCCGTGGAAATAAAATTCTCACACTATAACCAGTTCTAAATCTTTCTATTATTTGTATCTACCTGTTTAAAGGCTCTGCCCATAGTAACTACTTTCTTGAAACCTGATTATTGTTCAAATAAGTGTATCATAAGATACAGAAAAGCTCTTAATATTTTTCCTCAAACACAGCACAGGAGTACTTCTTTCTTCCTTACAGGAAAGTGGGAAAGGGACTGTTCACCAGGGAGTGCAGTGATAGGACAAGGGGCAATGGCTCCAAGTTGAAAGAGATTGTTCAGATTCGACATTAGGAAGAAATTTGTGAGGGTGGTGAGGTTGCCCAGAGAAGCTGTGGCTGACCCCTCCCTGGCAGTGTTCAAGGCCAGGTTGGATGGGGCTTTGGGCAACCTTGTCTAGCGGAGGGTGTCCCTGTCCATGTCAGGGGCTTGGAACTAGATAGTCTTTGAGGTCCCTTCCAACCTAAACCATTCTACGATTCTTCAACAGTCCTATTGTAAATAACAATGATGTTCAACAACAGCTATTAATGATGCATATTTTAAAATCAGATGGTTTAATTTGTATCTGAAAGTCTTAGTAGATCTGGCTAAAGCTTACAGAGGGGTCTAATTTTTTCAGTACATCTGGGAAAATTAAGGACTGAAAGAAAAAGATGTTTGGAAATAGCATGAAGCTTTAGAAAAGCTTTTAGAAGTTGGGAGAAAGACAATTTGTAGACAAAACAGTTTAACAAGACTATTGTTCAAGTATACACCACAGAACGTGTAACAAATGTGGCTGATACTCCCTGAAATTATCAATTTGTCTTTATTTGGCAGAATACTGAAGATGCTTCTATTTAGTAAGCAAGCTCTGACTTTACAGTAGTTTTCCTTAACTCAGGTTTATCACTGTGTGCACTTTCCCACTGTCCTCACCCTTACTTTCAACAGATTTTTACAGTGAAGACTAAGGAAAAACTGCCCCCTTTACTTTCCAGGAAATTTCCCCACAAACCAGAAGTGTTTCTGTTGTCTCACAACTTCGATTTGCTTAAGTGCCAGCAATGAAAAAACTTAAAATCGCATCATGGTTCAGTTATGCTCCTGCCATCCCAACTGTAACTGGCAAAGAGGCTTTGTTCAGTGTTTATGAATATGGCTTCTCCCCCCAAAACACCAGCGCAGCGACATGCTCTGAACTGCTGGTCATAGATTTCTTTTTATGTCCTTCTCCTTGCACTGTTTCATCGACTATTATATTTAACACAATACTGCCTGCAGCATCACTGAATTGACAGCTTTGTATTCAAGACCTAAAGTATTTTTCCTGGATGAGATTACCTCGAGAGCCTTCACCAAATACATCAGTATCTCAAAACTAGGGTCACTTATGTTTTAGCATTCATTATGGGTCAAAAAATAAAATCAGCATACTTTGCATCTTCCTCATTTTTCCCTACGCTTCTCTACAGGACGATGTTTCATAATGTACCCGGTCTACTCCCACATGCAAAAGTTTGCTTTTATTGCACTTCATGCAAGTAATGTTCACAGGACATTTCCTAGATTGGCAGTGCTACCAACAAAGACCCCCTGCTAGATACTGGTTTCCACTTCAGACTGTTGACCCAGTCAGTTATTTTGGGGAAAGGAATGCAGGTTAAAAAAAAAAACAAACAGCTTGCATTAAAAAAAAATATTTTCAATCTTTCCCTGGATAAAGCACAGGGTCACACACAGCTTACAAAAACAACTGATGGGACAGAAGGTAGGGAATAAGCAAGCAGGGAGAAATACTGGAGTACACACTGAAGCTGCCTCACACCAATAGAAATGGTATAACACATACTGAGAATTTGTGAGTTCCTCATCACACCCCCATCTGCAGACAACTTCCAGTGCATGCAAACTCCATGAGCCAATCCATGAACGACTAAGTGGAGCACCCTTACAGTGAAACACCACTGCTGCCATCTCCTGAGCCTTGCCTCTACGCAAGAAAAAACACAACCAGCTCCTCACATGCACTAGCCACTCTACTGAACCTTTCCAAATCCAAAGAACCAACACATTTACACAGCAGCAGGAGACTGTCTGTTCCTTCTTTTCCTTTCTTCCTTCAGCTTTTGAGAAAGATTTAGATCAGCAGTTCAACAGTCATAGCTAATGGAATTATTTCACAACTTCACATTAAATAAGATACATAAACGGGGTGGGGGGGAGGTTTAGTTCTGTAGCTATTGTAGTGTGTCTCACCTAGTTTTTCCAGAAGTATTTTTAACAACTTTTCGGAATGACTGATTCGCTGAGGATCTTGTAGACATAGTTCTAGGAGAAGCACGAACAAAACTAGATGGTGGTGTCTTAGGGATCTTCTTTACTAAGTGAGTCACCCACTTCTTCTGTTCATCTTGACAAGATGCCAACAGTAACATATCTCTTGCTGAAGTTACATCGTAACTCACTATAAGCAAGAGGAGAAAGACGATTCAGTGCAAACTAGGACTTGTTATCAAACTAAGAATGGTGACATACCAGATGTGCCCCTGGAAAAAACAATGACACCTACATACATGCTTGTATAGGGACTGTTTACGAAATACAGTTGAATATACTGTTTATGGACAAAGTTTCCTTTCTGTCTCTCTGCGGTAAGATTCTTGATTCTAACAATATTCAAGAAATGAGAAACAAATTGCTGTCTTAAGCTGGAAAGTTGTGTGGATGCCATACGGGTGAATTCTAGAGTACAAATCCCAAATACTCCAGAGGAACACAGAGAAGAGACCTTTTATTCAACCTGTGAAGCGGCTGCAGAAGCACTCTTCACAGTCTTAGAGCAAACCTCTAGGGACTTGTGTTCCTGGGGCCCTCAGCAGAGCCACATCAGTGACACCACCAAGGCTCCCCTACTGAGGCTTGCCACAGCTGCACGTTCAGCCTATTGTTTTAATAGCACCTTTTGCATCTAAAATCACAAAACTAAAGAGCAGGAAACTTTTGAACTGAACAGCTTTTATTTGCCTGCAGTAGTTTAGAAGGTCTGGCTAAAAATGCAGAGCACACAATGCAAAACCTCACATATATACCTTTGCATGGTGCAATTAACTCCTCCTTTTTATCTAAGTGGTCTTTATGGCACTTCACGTGGCATCTTCGACATTCTAGGGCAGGGGGAGGTTTAAAAACATGCCAAAGTGGTTTGGCACAGGCCTCGCAGTTGGCTGGGAAGTGGTATAATGTTGGAATAAATTCATGGCCTTTGTGATTCAGAAAATTGGTCTTCTCTGCTGGCTGTACTGGTTCTACTTCCAAGTCCTTCCTGCATTCCCCCTCATTAGCATAGAGAATCTGAAAAAAGAAAACTGCTATATTATTGTTGAAGCACTACATATTTTTATATACTTTCAAAGAACCTGCCATTTTTTTTCAAGAGAGTTCAATTTAAACAGTAATATATTTCTTTTTACCTGGAATATTTTAGGAATTTCTTCCGTTTCAGCTCTATATACATCTCCTTGAGTTACAGGCCGGACATGGAACAGTTTACTAGATTAGAAGAAACAAGAATCAAAAAATACTGTAAGGCTAAGTGTGTTTTTAAACAGCTATCAGAGTGCTTTGAAATTCTCACCAATCTTGTTTATGCAAGCGATACAACGTACTACCTTGTACAAGGCTACGATATGATTTAAAGAAATAATTCATAAGCCACACAGATCTTCTCAAATAGGACCAAAACATTTCATAGCATGGAAAGACGGTTATCTTACAATGGATTCAAGATTCACCATGACAAATTTACCTGTGAAAAAGGCATTCAAATTCTTCCTTTAAACTCTGTGAAGTGTAACTGATTATTGCCAGAAAAGCTTATTGATAACCCGAGATGGAAGTAACCATATGTGGTCCAGTACTACTCACTAACTTTTTTACCAAGTCACATTATCAGTTGATTAATGATGAATGCCAGAACAGCACAAAAGACTATCTGGGGCACCAGCTGTTGAAAATGCTATAAAAACTGGAACAAACATCATCTTATACTGGGTCAAGACTGCAAGTCCATCTATCCCAACATCTTGTTTTCAACAGTTGCTGTAACAGACGTCTATGAAAAGAGAGTAAAAAACAACTTGGAGAGAAAAATAACTCTTTTCCTGGTTACAAGCAATTGTCAGCTTGAGCAGTTCTGGAGTTTGAGATTCCTTCCAGACCACTGTATCTTTTTTAGTTGCCAATAGACAAATTCATGAATTTTAAAACCTTTTTTCAATTACTAGTCTATAAGGTCCCATAATGTTGATGAGCTGTTCAAACATCACGCACAGCCATGCATCAGCAATGGACTTCAGTGACATTTGACAATTTTCCTCATGTAAAACCAAGGTAGAGGGATCACAATTCATTACTTTCTCAGCCTAAACAGAAGCCATCTGTAAAAGTCAGAAATGCTTTAAGCTTGATCAACACTGGCCCTTTCTCAGCAAGAAAAAGCTATGGAGCCAGAGGATGAGACCTAAAACCAGTCAGTTCTCCATCTAGCCCTCAACTATCATGTCCTGCTTTAGAAACCCCTGGAAAAGCCAGTTCACTGACTCAAAGAGAGAGATAGCGTAATATGTAGGTTCCACTGTCTCCAACCCTTCTGTCATAACTAGATAAGGCTCTTCATTTCTGTAAATTCAGTCCACTGACTACAGACTGTATCACACTATTGTCTATTTAACCTTTTCCTCTGACTTTTAGCACCAGTTTGACAAAGAAAAAAGTAGTGACTTCTGTTAACAGCACCCTGAAATAGAAAACAGACATTTTTCAACTAGTGCGGAAAATTAAAAAATATTTATTGACTTTTGATTGCAAGCTTCTAGATCTGTTATCAGTCACCTCACACAAGTGCTCTTCTGCCAATTTGTATCCAAAACTAACATCAACTTTACTTACTCTATATCTAGTACCATGGATGGATTAGACTGGTCCTTGTCCTTTTCATCATTGTAGAACAGGATCTTTTTACTACTCACCACAACATACTGAGGAAAGAAAGAGGAAAAACAATTTAAAATTGCATTTTAAAAAGCTATCCTACTGTACTCTCATATATCAGTACATCAAAAGCTGAGTACATTAAGTTTTTAAACTCCTATAGGCAAAATATTTAAATCATCATGCAGGAAAATATACCACTGAGCGCTTCACAAAACTACAAGCTGCAGTGACTATATTGTCACTGGAGAACCCTAGAAGCCTTGTCACAACTCTGGAAGTCTATCTGTACCACAAACCCACAAACTGCAGTTGCTACTGGCATGTTACTATGAAAATTACTGTATCACAGTGAAACTCCTGGAGTGCAGAATCTATCACTTACTGACAAAGTTGTAGACAACAATTCCACTTCTAGGGACCTGCAGGGTCAGGACTCACTGACAGGCTAAAAGAAATTCTCATAGCTCTGGTTATCTATTTCCTACACTTTCAATTTAACGAACTGGTAAAGAGCCAAATTGAAGCAGCAAAACTAGAGGTCTGGTCTATGTTCCAAATCTAGGAATACATAGATACAGTAAAGGTCTGCAAAGAAGAACAGAAATGGACATTCTTTTGCTCGTGTCGCTTTAAAGGTCAAACCACAGACCTTTTCCCAGAATAGTAAAGATGTTAAAGAACAGAAACATTTAGCAATGTGTTGGTAAGTGTTTTAAAAGTCCTTGTTCAAAATATGCCTATTAATATATATCCCATGCCACTGAAAAAGCAGAGCTCTCCAAAATGCATGGGAATATTCTGTGGAATAAGCAAGAGCTATTGGAAAAGCACTCCTGAGTTTTAGAGCAGGAGTTTTAATGCAGGCCCCATTTCCAAGGGAATTCTGAAATGCCAAGTATGACCATAGTGTCTGCTTCCTAACCTGCCCAAAAAGTTCAAAGATGTTGTTCTTGACCTGAGACCAACACCCTTCCAGTGCTTCTCACACAGAATTAAAAACATTTGTTCATATGATGGGAAAGAAAAAGCTACCTGCTCAGAAAATAAGTTTTACAACCCACAATCCAGTTAAGGTCAAACACCTCCAACCTAAGCACTTCCCAGTGAGTTCAAGCCTGTAGAATTCACTGCCTGATGCTCTTCAGCAGGAGCTGCCAGACCAACACCTTTGTTAAAACCTTCCATGACTCAGTGACAGCTGTGGCAGTTGCCTTTGCAGGCAGTTTCAAATGTTTTAGAAACATACTGAAAGGTATGAGGTACTAAAGAAGATAAAGAGTTAGACTGGCTACTCTTGTCTATCTTGTGCTCCAGACTCCAGCACAGTAGGACTCAGAAGTAGGGGAAAGGACAGAAAAGCAAGAGACTGAACACACAAACAGTTCATCTTGAATTCCTGTTACTAGTAGGTAACAAAGGGTTTCTGCATGATGAAGATGCTGATAATGGTGTTTACTCCTCCTACAAGAGGACATTGAATCTTCTCATTAAAGAAGACTTTCAGTCTGACCTCAAAACCTGAATAAGAAAGTTACCTTAACAAGCTCGTGGAATAGTGTTGTGCAAGTTGTGTGCTGCAGTTTTACATCTCTGAAGTGCCTCTAAAAAAAGCCACAAAGGGCTTTTTCCCCTTGACTAAAGGGGCTTTCAGTCCCTTTCAGGATTCTTTAATAGAAAGCCCGATCAACCTGAATAGGAACCAAACTGTAATGGTGTGACCCTTGTGTGATTTTCCCCTCTGTGCTTGTATTTCTTTGATCTACTTCAAAGATCAGAGACATTAGCTTTCCAGTGAAGGAAGCACCCCTGCCTCTCACAGACAAGAGCAAGGCCTAAAGATAACTACTACAACAAATGCCAATTCTGACTGTAATGGAATTGCACTGTATACAAGTTACTACACTGTACATAAGTCTTGGTTAAAGAACAATTTAATCTCACAAAAGAAAAGCTACCTACAACAGCCTCGGTATCCTGTTGTAAACATAACAAAATAGTCTTCTGGCAGCAGCTGTGTTCTACAGTGGGTTTTGAAGAATATCTTTATCATCTCAATTTGGCATTAAATAAAGTTCCAGATAAAACTATGCCTAAGTTTAGAGTTAGCTAGATATAACAAGTGTTTATTCTCAGAGGAGTTTTCCATACTGAACCCATTCTAACTCAAGCTAAGTGACCTGGAGGACATGGGGCAAAACATATCAGCGCTACTGACATTTAAGTCAGAAATGTAGTAGCTCAAGTTATAACAACACAGGCTTCAATCCAATTGCTCTGCTAATGCCCTTCTGTTTTCCCTTTATGTTAATCTGGGCATGTCTGTACTTGAGGTTGCATACTTCACACCAATCCCAAACGCCTGGGAAAATTCAGAACAGAAGCATCTGGGGAGGGTGACTACAAGCCAGCTTGTTTCAGGTACAATACAGTGCAGCCAACCAATTACACATGTAAAACAACATGGTCCTTAACTGCTCTATCTCACTGGTTAGAGTTTAACCTCTAACTCCTTAACCTGAGTTTACTTCAGCTAGTTTAAGTAATCTTATCAGCATGATTCATGTTATGACAGACCCATCCATCTGTAGCTCAGATTCCCTCAGTGTGCAAGAACTATTACTCAAGTTAGTAAAATATGAATGGAGTAACTATCCAAAAATATCTCAAGGGAACTAAGTATGCCTATGCTGGGCATGCCTAAAGAAGCTCAGAGGAGCTTCACAGCTTCACAGGAGAAGTTTCATTTATGGTAAGTTTAAAATGCTAATCAGCAGAAGATGCAAGAATTATCTCCACTTCTTAAAGACAACTAGAAAAGGCTGCTGAAATTATTCCGACAGGAACATTATGCCGGTTTCCAGATAATCCAGAGCAGAAGACAGTTACGTGACTTATGACTATGCACAGTTGTTTCCATTCATGGACACTGCCAAAAGTCTGACAGCCACCTGGAGAATCAATTCTGGAACAACATGAGTCAAACAGCCTTAGCTATCAGACAGAACAAGTCGTGGGATAGATTCATAAATAGGTGTCTTGAGAACATTCAAACTAAATGACGTTCGATAGGGAAACTGGAAAGCCAGAAAATATAATCAGAACCTTGTTCTAGGGATCCCCAGTTTGAACACTTGAAGTTTCAAAAAAAAACAGATGATAACCTCTGCAGAGGCAGCACAACACTGCTTTGTTCAGAGTGGGAATTTCAGCATAGAAGTCTCGTTTTTAAGAGTAAACCAGTTATTTTCAAGAGAGACCATTCTGTAAGTCATGGAGATGAAGATATCCTTGGAAATCATGTGTGGCAAGAAGTTACAGTGTGATGCACTCTTCCACTGCCTTCAGAAAATGTGTGGTGTTGCCTACTTTCTGCTGCAGAGTTGCACAAAGAGATTATTTTTCATTAACAGTATTAAAGACGCTTGCTCAAAGGATAAATGGGATTTTAAATTATTCCAAGATGCCCACTACAAAGTATTTCCTCAACCACATGTTCTAAATTTTCCCAATGTTATTACACAGATTTCATACTGAACTTGAATTTTCTTATTGTTTTTTTTCTCTTCTGTAAAGTAATATATACACACTAAGCTACTTTAATTACTTTGTTGGGTTCTTAAACGTGAGCTGTAAAACCAATTCACTATACGCCTAAAAACATTTCCAAGGGAGTTGATGGAATAAAATAAATTAAAAATCCATTTGTACCTGTTTCTTCCAGCCATGGCGCTTTATATTTCCTTTGTTTGGTACTGAAAGCCAACCTTCAAGTCTTGATTCTGGTTTATAAAAAAAGCATATTAAATATTTTATGTATTTATAATAAGAAAACTGAATAGCACAAAAGCAAGTTATTACTAGAAAGGAAGATATAATACATGCAGCAATAGGCAATAGCCTACTGGGCAAAGCAGAATAAAATGCACAGCTAGATAAAATAAAGATATAAGCATTTACTTCATGCTTCACCACAAGCTAACACTTGATACAGTTGCTGCAAAATGAAGTGAAGCTGCTTTCCTTGATGCCAACATCTAACATTATGTAAATAGTTTGCAGAGAGCCAGGCAGGAAAATTTTGCTTTGAAAATGTGTTACAGCTTAAAAGGAGGATGATTAAGAGATTTTCAATATAAACATTATTTAACATCCAGAGGGACTGTATGACAATACTCAGCAGGAAGATGCAGCAAGTAAAATAAACCAGATTCACATTTTTCCAAGGGAAACAGAAAAAGGAGAGTGCACAAGAGCAAGCAAAGTTATATGGGTGTCTCATTACTCACAGAAGATAAGCATAGGAGGTAAATAAATAAGGAATGCAGGAAGAATCGACTAGATATAAAGAATAAGAGACAACCTTTTTATTCAATTTTTCAGTGGACAATTTTCCAAAGAGTACTGTAATGTCTTTTCCTACTATGAAACTACTGAAATAATTTAACAATGATACAAACAAGTGTCACAAGAAGGTTAACATTGCCTAATCATAGATTTTAAAACCCTCTCCAGCTAACTGATACTGGTGTTGACAGATTTATTTTTTATAAAATTATAAAACCAGGTAACAGCAGAGACAAGCTATCAGGATTATATTCACAAAAACAAAAAAGCACTGTAAAAAGTGTCACAATTTTGTAAGTGTGAGAAGCAATAAAAATTTTACTCCATAATTAGAAATGTATTTCACAACTGAAAAATTTGTAATTTTTAAAGAAATGATTGTATAAAACAGGATTTGTAAAAAATATAACCACAGAATATAGCAAATAACTAATATATGCATTTCTAACAATAACCTTCATAGACACAACTGAAAACACTCTCCACAAATATTTATGTAGGAAGGAGCTACTGGACCCTTTTATCTTTTAGGGATAACTCTCAAGAGGTGTAGCCCTGCAAGCTCTGAAAATACATCCAAATACGCAGAAGATAGTGTCCGTATACTTTGTTATGTAAAATTACAATGAGATTGACAGCCCAGCCTTCTACAAGACATAAAAAGTTAGGCATAAAAACCTCTCCTTGCATTAGCCTTACAACATACAATAAATAGGAGTGGACTACACTTGAAAATACAGAATCATTTCTTAACATCTTTCTGCAAAGATTAACTTCACAATACTAGGAACCAATGAGCTATTAAGGTTCTAATTGGAAGAAAGGCCTATCAGCAGAGCTCATCCCAGTAAGAAATCTTCCTGGAAAAGTGAAGAAAATTTGTATTTCCCTTCCTCAAAAATTGTGGGGGCTGGGTGTTACCCCCAATTCTTGATATTCATTAACTTCAGAAAAGGAAACCGTGTTTGTAGGCATCACAGACAATGCTTACCCTATTCTGAATGCTTTAAATTTTACATCAAGAGAAAATTCTTCCCTTTTTAATCATTTTAGAAATATCCTAAAAACAGAAGTCCTCCATCGCAAAAAATAAAAGTGAATAACTGCTAACAAAGAACATAGTATGCATGACTGCAATTCAAAAGCAATAGAGTATTACATTTGGTCTGGCTGAGCGGGAGCTAGTTTTCCCTGCCGCAACCCTCACGGTACTGTGCCATGTGGTGGCAGTGAGCAAGGTGCTGGTACCACACAGGGGTTTTGGCTGCTGCTGAGCAGTGCTCCACAGCACCCAGGCTGTCGCTCACATGGTTTCCCTCACCAGGGTGCTGGGAGAGGGAAAGATTTTGGGAATGTGAAAGGTCTTGGGAGGGGACAGACCCAGGGCAGCTGACCCCAACTGACCAAAGGGGTATTCCATGTCATATCACATCTGCTCAGTAACTCTTCCTTGTTACAGCCTTCCGGAGCAACCACTCACATACTAAGACCCAACTTCCCAGGAAGTGGCTGGACATGGCCTGCTGAAGGGGAGACTAAATCTTTTGTTTTCTTTTCCTTCCACATGCAGCCTGTGCTTCTGCTATATTAAATTGCCTTTATCTTTTCCATCTTATTTTCTCCCTTGCCCCATCCTGCTGAAGGGAGGAGTGATGGAGTGGCTTGGTGGGCACCTGGTGTTCAGCCAAGGTCAACCTACCACAATGTATGGATGACTGCCATTCCAAAGGAGTAAGTACCTATCTACAGAAATTGCAGCCTATGAAAAACTGGAAAGATCCAATAAAGATAAATTTTAAAAGATGCACCAGGTTCTACACTGCCTGTGGGGACAGCGTGAATAGGAGTTTGAAGTTCATGTCTATTTCAGCACATTCTGAAAGAAAATTCAAAGGAAGTGGATGAGTTATTACCAATAAATCACTTTACATTGCTTTCTGTCTACTATTAATCTATTTTAGTGAGCAAATTCTACTTGCTTGAGAGATGATTTCTGAGCTGTGAATAACGTCTTGCATTAGAACTGACAGTTCCTGAACGTACTTCTTTTCAACAAACATTTGTCTGGAACCAAATGTACTCTTGAAAGGGTAGATGAGCCCTTTCATTCCAACCCTGCCACAAAGGTTTGTATCAAGTAATATTTATAGTGCATTTTCATTTCCTTTGACAGAGTTAGCTAGCACAATTGCAAATGCTCATCTGGATATCTCACAAATATTTGATCTAGAAGAATAATATTTGTGAGTGTTCTGATTAAGTAATTATGAAAATATGGACTATCTAGATTATGAAAAAGAATCTCCCATTTGCGTCTTGAAAAATAGGCTCAAAACTATTGCCCGACAACTTTCCTGTGTTTTGGAAAGAATCACAGAATTGATACTTCATATTTCCAATCCAGAAAATCCAAGATAGGCCTCAAGAATATGTGATGGCTAGCTGGACCTGAATAGAATATGAAGAAAGAATTCCATGAAGGCTACAAATCTTATCTCTGAATGTATATTAAAATCTGGATTTGCATTCTAAACATCCTCATGATGAGTATTCACATTGCCAGCATTTGCTGTGATTCAGTGTAGTAAATGAGTTCTAATAGTTGGCCTTCAATAGTAGTAAATGAGTTCTAATAGTAGGCCTTCAATAAAATTACATAACACAACCATGACTGCAATGATTTGTAAGACTTCTTGTTGCTTTAGAGCTAAGTAATACCAGCACTTTCATGAGCAGTAAAGCACCTCTTTCGTGTTCCAGAATTTCTACTCCTCATAGTCTTCCATAGTAACCAAAAACTTGGAGATACCACCCTGCTAATTCTTTCCAGTCTACCACTGCCATTTGCCTCTTCTTCAGATAGTCCTGCTATAATTTTGAGTTGATCTCAACAAGGATTGCTGGATGGATCTTGCTTTGAGGTTTATTCAGGTGATGGCTACTTGCATGTATTTCAGAAAGTCATACATGTGTCCCATTTAAAAAAAAAAAAAACACAGTTGGCTTAAATGGTCCATGTTTATTATATCATCCTATCTTTCTGTAAAACATGATTTATAACATGTGCTGTAAAAAACTATGTGCTGCAGTTAAACCTGTAGGACAGCTCAATTACTTCAATTATCTTGCCAATCAGATGAAAAAAACTTAATTCACAACAGGTTAAGTGCTGTATAACAATTCCATAAAAGACCCTTAAGTTCCTGATTATGTTTCGTCTTGACAAAGAATTCTGTTTACAATTATAGAAGAGGCAATACTTCCTAAATCCAGCCAGGAGGAGGAAGCATTCCAAAAGCAGTATTAAAAATCAAATATTTCAGCTGTTTCAGTAAGGGTTTTATTAACATAGAAGACATTAACTGAGACATGATCTGCTAGCTGAATCAATGATCACAAGTGAGAGTTACAAAAAATGCCTAGAATTGAATACAAGAAATCCTTCAAGTCATGATCTTTCTCATCTGGTGAAGCAAAAGCCCAAGAATAGCCTGGACTCTCTCAATGAGCCAATCCCTACCTTGGAAGCAGGATAAGTTGCCAAATCATTTCTAAGTAACATGTAGTTGTTAATGTGTGTTACCATGTGATTTCTCTCTACCTCCCTCCAAATTTGGAAATTCTCTGGTGGCTGGTAACCTAAGTTCCCTGTCTATACAAGACACTATCCCATAGCCTGAGCCTCTCCGCCATGCAGGAGGACAGTGGAAAAAGCCTGAGAGCCAGGGCTCTCTGTAGAATTCTTCCAACATTACTATCACACCATTTCACACCAGTGATTGCCCATAGCCTGAACTGAGACCATGGAATCGGTCTTTTATACATGCTTACATTATTTTTTGTGTTTAATTTTTTCCCCTGGTGATGTTTTTGCTGTGACAGGAAACAGAGTAAATCATACAATTATGACTTCTTTAGTAATTCTACCATGTATTTGCCTTAAATAACATTTTCCCCTTAAGAACAGTGCATCAGCTAGAGAGTTCTATTGACTACTCATGAGATTCCCCTCTTACACATGATGCTATTCAGGGTGCTCTGAAGGAATGTCCATGTTTGGGCTACAGAAGTGACAGAAACTTATCACACAGCTCAAGACAAACAATTTCATAGAACTCAACTGTAGAAAATGAACTGTTGTGGTATGCCACCTTCTGTTTTGAAGACTAATTACTTGGTTTGCAGGAAAACTATGCACAGGCTAACTTCCTCTTTCTGTGGCATGGGCTACTTCTACCTTCAAGACTGCCTTTCCATGCACGCCTGCCCTTATAATGCCAGGACACTCCTCCTCTGCCCTCTACTTGGCTCTGACAAATGCATGAAATCCGACTGCACTTATGCCACTTAATCCCTTAATTGCCTAAATTGCTTCTTTTTCAGATCCTGATCAACTCAGAGCCTCACTTAAAAACAAAAAAGGGGGGGGGGAGATTGGGACATGCAGGGACATGATATCAATCTAGAGAAGTCCTAATAATATGTATCAGAGGTCCTACCTGCATGACACTAACATCAACACCACAACTGTAGTAAATGTCAGAGGCACACGTAGAGAAAATGGAAAAAAAACAAGACAAGAGAGATGAAAGGGTAGTAAAAAAGAAATAGTTAAGAGCTCGTAAGTGTAAAAAATCAAGAGGAAGACCACAAGAACTTCAAGTAATTGTGATGTTGCTATATTTCTACCCTAAAACTGAAGGGCCAGGTCATACAGTCAGAAACTTCACTATGTCTCCAGGGGTAAAACTGAAAATAATGTACCTTAAAATGAGGCAGAAAGAGAGCTTACTTCTATAGTCTTTCCAAGATCTAAGAGGCAACAAGGTAATATTGACACACTACTGTCAATAAGAAGAATATTGGGAAGGTACATATGCCCAGATAGAGGCACTGGGTGTTTTCGGTGTAATACATAACAGTTACTACACCAAAAATGGCTGAGAAGTATTTGAATTCAAATTCAAAACTACTATTTTATGTAGAATAAATCTGGCTTACATTCTTGTTGAAAAATTTAAGCTCTCAGTATATATGGGAATTTTAAAATTACAAATGACGGGCAGTATTCTCCATTTAGGAAACACTAACGTAAGGATTGATTTTGAATAGTAATTTGAAAGAAGAAAAAACCCCACTAACAAGTAAAATGCCTCTGATTACTCTTTTTATCCCAGTTAAATAGAATACACTGAGAATTAGTACCCGAGAAAAACTCTCCTGAGAAGTAGTGACAGTTCAGAAATACCAGAAGGAGTTCCTTGCAGGTGACTGCTAAGAACAAAAATGTTCCTTCACCAATCTCTACAAACTCCCAATACTGAGTTTCAACAGCCCAGATGATGTTTTGGAAATGAGTAAAATAGGCATTTATTTTACAAGATGGCAACTGCCTGAGGGTTTTACAGATCAGAGTGCAAAAGGCTTCTTGGACAAAAATGGAAGTGTGAAGAAAAGACTGTATCATTATCTGAATTAAATTCTATTTTAGACCAGAACTGATTTAAGTATTAACTACAAATCTAAAAATATACCAGAGGAAAACAAGACACAAAAACAGATACAGAAAGGAATAACTACATAAAAGCATCTATGATATTCTTGTAACCTACCCGAAATTTCAATCAGACTCCTGGAAAAACTCTAGAATGTGGCAATCTGACCAGCATGAAGTATTTTAATAGGAAGATAGACGCCTAAAATGATTCTGTTTACTTTTGTCCGATTACTCATCGACTGAGGTCTTAAAATACCTCAAAAATAGTATTCTATTTTTGTATGTTTGGATATATTTTGTACAATAAAACTGAGACTGTAAATCTTTAAGACAAGCATGTAAGACAAACACGTATTAAGAATTTCCTGACAAACTATAAAAAAATTACTTAACTATGAAAGAACCCAACAAACCTAGCTCCGACATCTGGAAACTGTTAAGCACAGCTTATTACCACTGAATCTTTTTTTCTTGTATCTAGGGATACAGAATTGTTTCACGTGAAAATCCTAACCGATTACACTTCTTCAGCATTGATGTGAGGGGGGGAAAAAATAAAAAAAAATAAATCACTAACCAGTCAAACAGTGGGTCTCATAATGTAGTGCCTGGAACTGATACTACATGGAAATGGCTAACTACACTGTATTGTTTGTTCATATTTCATCTGCTAAATCAAAGTACCATACAACTATAAATGCATTATCAAAACTCCAACAATTGTTTTTCAGCGTGGCATACAATCACTATGTGGAGGGAGTGCTAACCCTGTACAGTATTCACTGGACACTGCACATCGTATTCACTTTACTCAAACAACAGCAAATGTAAAGATATTCCTTCCACAAAAGTGGGTAAAATTTATGCCCATGTAAAGACTAAGAGTGGGAAGAGTTATGTGAGAAGAAATTAAGATTTATGTTTAAGTTGCTAAGAACTCTAAGCTATGGGACAAAAACATTAAAAAGGAAGTGGAGATGTGATATAGGAAGAGACAGACAGAAGATTTCTGAAAGGTACTAACTTGTTTGAAACATTACCTTCCAAAACTATGTGTGTATGCACAAAATCAAAGTTCAAATATGCTTTCTCTTACCTGAAAGATTTCCATCTGTTTCATCTGTTGGGAGACTAGCAACACTGGTAGAATCCATTCCTTGCTGGAGGTCCAGAATTTTCCTTCGTAGTTGTTCTATATCACTCTCTTTACTATCCAGCTGCATCTGGAGCTCATTCCTATATGTAGATTCCTCTGCTAATTGCTGTATTTATACACACATGCATAGTTACTGTGATACCAAAAACATGGCAGCAAAGTATTCTGACAACAAATCTCATTACACTTTTTTTTTTTTTTACTATCTGTAGATAATTTATGCTACCAAACTAAGTTTTTGTCCAGTCTTGGAAAAATTAAATACTAAAGATCCAGCAACATATTCAAGTACAGAACAAACCAATTAACCTATTAAGTTATTTGTCTTGAAAAAGGAGATCACCTACTAGCAAAATAAACTGTAAGTTCCAAGCAGTAATCATTGGTTTAGTCTTTATAATACATCAGTAACTTCCACAGTTAATCTGGAAAGGGGAAATTGATGAGAACAAGCACAGGTGCACAGCTGTCAAGTTCTCTCCCTCACTAATAATTCTGCAGCCCAGAATATCTGAAACAGAACTTGTTGGGTTTTGTTTTGTTTGTTTGGTTTTTTTTAAGTAGACTATGAGCTACACATTTTTCTTGCAGAGAGAAATCCACGATGTGACACACATACACACAAAACATTGAGATTATTTTACCGCTTGCATTTCATTGAGCTCTTTTTGGTATTTTACTACCATCTGATTGAATTTCTCCTTTTCTTGATTAAGCTCTAATTGGAGCTTTCGGTTTTCCTTCTCTTTCTTCCTCAAATCTTGCATATTAGCTTTCTTTCTGTCTATTTTAAAATCTTTCCGATTCATTATCTCAGCCAGTTTGTTGACAGCCTGTTAAGGAAAAAAAGTGTGAAAAATTTGTATGAAATATCCTTGCCTATATAAACTAAGTTCTAGTTAAGGATTTGATCAAAGAAAATCTTCATAACATAAGGAATGCTGAGAAGTGAACAGCATCAAAACTTATTCTTTTAAATGTAAATACCAGAAACACGTACTATACACCATGGTTAATATAAACTTAATCTTAAAGGAACGAAGAGTTAGTTGCACAAAACCCAAAAAAAAAGGAACATCTCTGGTATGCTAAGTAATTATTGTTATTAAATAGCATAAAAAGTTATACCTGTGTCTTCAGAGTTCTTTCAGTGTTAATGCTCTTCTCATAATGCATTCTAATATTATTGATTTCCTCTTCTTTTTTCATTCTGTATTCTGTTAAAATAATACTCAACTCAGATATTTCAGACAAAGTAAATATTTCTAAGCTTAATCATTTCTAAAATTGCACCTTTCACACATGCACCACCACCCCCACATTTTCACATTTTCCTATTCTGTCACTTAACGCATAAAATACAGTTTGCAATGACAAAGATCCATGACTAGTGACAGGGCACCTATCAGAAAGGCACCAAGATTAAATACTGAAGCTACCATATGTATTTTCAGTTCCTGGTTATAACTAAGTTTATTGCCCCATTTCCTTGATGTTCACACTATCAAAAATGTTTCTAAATTATAAAAAAATTATTTAGTACCCACACAGAATACAGCTGATATGACTGGACTCATATTCAGTACAGATTCTCTTATAATAAAGAGAACACGGGGAAAAGGTTTTCTGATCTGTTTTTCTCACACAACAGTCCCTAAGTTTTTAGATGTATGCATTTCACCAATAAGGATCTCCCCACCAAAACTTCCAACAACTGAAGAATAATTTTCAAGTACTTAGAAGTAACAAACTCCATAAACTAAAAAACTACTGAAACTCCTTGTTTACACAATCCCTGCTATAACATGAATGCAGAACTAAGGGAAAATATTGTTGTGCACTTTCCTGCCTACATGGTGTTTGCAACACCACAGCTGACACAACCAGTAAGGCCTTTACTCCCATAATCAACACATATTAAAGAATGCATTCCAGTTTTATAATGCTTGCTCAAATGCAAAACCATGGGAGTAAACTGGATAATAAAGTAACTTCCCATATAGTCAGATTCTACGTAAATAGAATGCCAATCCACTGATAGGCATGAAATCACAACTCTGATTCTGAATCTGAGCAAGACTCTTAAGGAAGTTGAAATACTGGTACTGCTTTACTGTAAATACTGAAGACAGGAACAAAAAACTTGACTACATACATCATGTGCAACATGAAATGAGTAAAATACTCCTACTCACACAAGGGCATGTCTGGCACAAGGGGCGTTATACAGCACACGGAGGAGCTGTGCCGGACCAACATTCCTGACTAAGCCTGCAAAAACTTACTGCTAACTTGTTAAAGAAAGAGAGGAGGGACTGTGAGTAAAAACTCACTTTTTCCTACCTGCTACAGCTGAGGATTTAATCAATATGTTTTTATCAAGCATGGAAATAGAAGTGATACAGTAGAAAGACTGGCACTTTACATGGAAGATGAATTTTCAAGATTAACACACTAGCTTAATTCTCATCAAGCCCAAAACAACAGGGAAGATAAACAGCAAAGGCTTCTCCCATTTCCATTTTCCACATACACTTCAAATTCAATTCTGCTTTGGAAGATTAAATAAAACTCAAAGCATGACAT
Source organism: Heliornis fulica (assembly GCA_013399135.1). Taxonomy (NCBI): domain Eukaryota; kingdom Metazoa; phylum Chordata; class Aves; order Gruiformes; family Heliornithidae; genus Heliornis; species Heliornis fulica. The sequence continues at coordinate 430,571 of VXBZ01010953.1, read as the reverse complement.
ACCTTCCTCCTGTTTCTTAATTTTTTCACTGATCTCAGAGTTTTCCTTTGTTATTAAATCAACATCTTTGGTTAAAGTGTTATTAGTTTCTTCCAGCTAAGTGAAAACAAACACATTTGGAAAAAAAAAGAACTTGCTATAAATTCTAAAAATATTTTAAATAAAATTATTTTAAATACCCTTAAATGTAAACAAGCCATTTTCTAGGAGTGTCTTCTTCAGATGATACATTACATACTATTTTTATAGTTTTTTACATATATATTTTACATTACATACATACATTATATGCTTACATTTGAAACAGGTATTTTTTTAAATGCTACGTTTCATTTAAGCTGCCCTAATTTTCCAGAAGGGTCAAAATACACCAGAAAGAATTTTTCTTTTAAAAGAAAAAAAAATTACCTTTGTAGACCTGACCAATCTGTACTATATGTAAAACTCAAGAAAAAATTAGACTGTCAGTTACTGAAAGTGGTAATTTTCAACTAATCTGTGATACCTAGACACCTGATCCCTGGAATTGAGAGAAAAGCAGCTGAATGATGATACAACTCCAGCATTCAAGGCTAGAGCAGATTCATGGATCTGCTGATAAATAATTGTCATGTATCATGAAAAACAGATGAAACAGCGTAAAAATAGAACTAAATTTGTTATAAGTCAAATCATACATAAATATGTACCTAGGTTTGAAAAAAAAAAAAAAGAAAAAAGGAAAAGCCATTATGTTTTTAATACATTAGCTCCCAGAATATACAGCCAGGCTCACTTTGCTAACCACTTAATATATATGTATTAAACCCAGACAATTTCATTCCTGAAAGAAAGCTTTTGTTTGAAGCCTGAGGAAATTATTCTGTATCAAACCGTCTGACAAAATTCTGAGTATTTGAAACATACTGATAGAAGTTATTCCTTAAATGCCAGAGACAGTCTTCTAAATGCTGTTTAAGAAAAGGCACTCTAGAGATTTCAAGCTTATAAAATAGAATACGCATAACACTACATCTTCTATCCTTACAGAGAGACGTAACATCCATGGGAGTGCTAACAGAAAGCTCTGACCAACTGGTCCAAGTTCAGCTACACCTCAAGTTGTACACTAACAGGAAACTTAAGAAAATCTGCATAGCCGATGCTAAATGGGAAAAACAATAGTGATAACTATGCTAAATATGGCTTCCTGTTTTAAATTTCACAGTTAACACAATTATCAACCTGATACTAACGCTCAAGAGCTATGATACAAAGCATTACTCTTTGGGGGGCTTTGGGTTTTGGGGGGCTTTTTGGTGGGGTTTTTATTTGTTTGGGTTTTTGGTGGCTTTGTTGTTTTGGGGTGGTCTTTTTTCTTTTTGATTGTTTGGTTTGTTGGAATATTTTTTCTAAAAGTTAAACAGAAGAAACTCAAGAGCCCAAAGTTGTTTGTTTGTTTTTTTTTAAATACTAATTTTGCAGTAAAAGTCTCTACTACGCAACTCCACAGATTTATAATATTTTAAAATACATTGGGCAGTATCAAGAAGTAATTACCAAAGGCTTAATAACTGATTATCAACATTTCAATATGGCTTCACCTCAGATTGTGTCTATGTTTCTCTGGGGGTTTACATGATGGTATCTAAATGTTCACAGTTCCAAATGAGCCCAAAACTCAGATACTTAGATAATTATCACCACCACAACAAGACTTCATAAATTAAAGAGATAAAACTCTGTTTTCAGTTGGAGCATATAGCCAGTATTAGTTACAATGGAATAATTTACCCTTCTTATGATGCTGTCCTTATCAGTCATTTCTTGCCTATGTCTTGATGCTGCTTTTTTGCTTTCCTGATTCAGTTCAAAATACTGTTCTTCAAGGAGGGCTCGGGCCAACCGTTCCGACTCAGCTTTGGTTTCAGCTAAATCCAACTGAGTAGTGAGTGTTTCTCTGTAACAAAAAGACAAAGATTTTGTTCTCCTATGCAAAACATTCCAAATTCTCAGGAAGACTAACAAATCTAAATTATACCATTCAGCTAATTGTCATTATCTTACATTTCTTAAGAAAAGCAAGGTTTACAAAACCACACTCTGCCCTTCTATGACAGAATCATAGAGACCTTGAAAGATCACTCAGTCTAATCCTCCTGCTATCTTTTGACGATCCACACATGCTGAAGTAGATGGCTTACAATAACTCAAAATTTCAGTTATCAGTGAAACACCAACCCTTAGAAAAACAGGTGTCAAATCCTCCTGCTTTTGAGAAATAAAAATAGCTATTTAAGATAACTATAAAAATATTAAAGTAAATAAATATTAGATAAAAATAAGTTACTAGATTTTGAGAAATAGAAAATCTTATGCTTTTGAGAAGTAAAAACTATAATTCATGTTCAGTGTGGTCCATCAAAAAGATACATAACCCTGTATCAGTATTAGCTACTTCTTCACATGAGATTACCACTTTTGAAGTTGCTCCACACCTTTTGAACAGTAAGGAAAATGACATCAAGTTCCTGAAAGCATACAGTGGTTCTATGCCTACACAAATGTTTGCAGAAAGTCTTGCAAACTCAAACTACAACTTGAAAGGCAGGGCAGTAACTTCGCTGTGATATGTCATTAATGTATACACTTCTAATTGGCATACAAGCCAAGTTTCTTCTTTCTAGGAGTATGGGCAGAGCTCCTATATATTTGACTGCAAAGAAACCCACATAAAACATGGTGGCCTGTATAGCACACCTAAGTCAGATATCTCCAGCAACCTGTGACACAGCCCACAGCATGTAGAAATAGAAGTGGCAATACATTACTGCAGCATGGATTCATGACAGATTCCCTTCTTGCACTGCAAAGTAAAGAGCAATTTATGCAATGAAATCCGTATTGCTATGGAGTCCCACTGTTTTGATACATCTGTAGCAGCACGGGCCTCTTCTGCAGAAAGGTAAATGTTGAAGTATACCCAGTGTTTGTCACAATTCCCATAATTGTCTGAAGGTGAAAAATGTTTAGGATGAACATAAGAATGTGGAAAGCAGCAAGGGAATAGAATACACAAGTAACATCCTATATATTTTCCATCGTAGGTGGTGTTACTGAACACTTTTGAGACCTCTTTCTGAAGGAAATAAACATTTTAAATCTGATTCAAAATCTTCATGTGTGTGACTATATTGTATGGAAAGACTTAGGTCTAGCTGAGAAACATAACAGGCATACTTTTCACTTTGCAATTCCTGCATTTTTCTTTGAGTTTCTTTATTCTTTTCATCAATTTCCTCTTTCAGTTCCTTAACCTGAGTTTTGTAAAGTGTCTGTAAAAGAAAGTAGAAAAAAAAAAGAAAAAAAGAATCATTATTGAAATTCCATAGTGAAACTCTTCATTGTTCATTGTGGTACTAGTCAGTTTGAATCTGTCAAGCACACCACAGGCCAGTACTGTCTTTAATAGAATTTCCTTCTTCCTGCCTGTCATAGATGCTTCTTTCCAGTTTCCCTGGTGTAGGAAAGTGATGTGAAGACATTAGCTTTCAACATTCTAGTCTGCTTTCCTGCACAGTTGTACAAACACACCTGCTGGCAAAGGGGAAGGAAGGACACAGCAGAGCAGGTTTTGTGAAGACAAGGGGACAAAACTGCATCCCCTTGCAGCAACACTGTTTCAAGACATCAGTCAAGCAAGCCTAATACTGTCCTATGCTTCTACTTGTTGTTCTGTATTTGTATTCATGTATCTCAGATTAATTCAACAGAGGTCTGGTTTACATGAATGATCTCTGTTCTTATCACTGTGTTAAGACTACCAGTAATTCCAAAAGTTAAAATTTGGTCTTATAAAGTACTTCTGCTAAATATTCAGACTGAGTTACAAAAGTCTCATTTAAACAAGTTGAAAAAAAAAGATAAAACAGAATGAAACAATACTCTGGACCATCTTCTTAGCAATATGTTCTGGAGAAATGCACATAGATACATAACAATTACAATCACATGAAATTTAATAAACACTAAAAATTTTATTGCCCACCAAGAAAGAACTGAAGTTAAAAAGTACTTCCCAAAATGAAACGAAGCTTTCCATATTCACAAAGCTATATGAAGTTCAAGCATTATGGAGCTTCTCACACTATCACTTCTTACAGAAATGGAATTAAATCAATGAAATACAAATTTCTGCTACCTGGAGTACCAAGTACAGCTCTTCGGGGACTCAGGTGCATGGAACATATTCCAGTAAGTATGAAGATTTTGAACCCTCCATAAAATTTGCAATTATATCAGAAAGATCTCATCTAACCTTAAGATAGGAACTACTCTCATAAAAAATTGAGATCAGAATTCGTCAATGTACTAGATAAGATGTAACAAACAATTACAATGCAAGATATGAAACTGACTAATGTTCTGTAAATTTTTGTTCACTGTTTGTAATTCAAGCAGGATTTTGTGGATTTCTGATTTATGCCAGGTTGTTATTTACATTTGAAAGATTTTAATATTCCAAAACTACTCACTGTTCAATGATTTTGTGTTAAAAAGTAGCACCTACAATTCTTTGCTAAGTCTTACCGAAAAATACTGCTCAGCCTCAAGTTGATCCTGAAGCTCACGCATTTGCCCTTCATTTCCTCTGTACTGTCTTTAAAGGAACAGAAAATAAAAACATGTAAAAAGTCAGGTACTACAAAATGACAAAGACTATTTCTAGCCAGAACAGCATCCTATGAAGATCTTGCATTTGTATACTTTATTTCAGAAAGACCATCATTTTGCTGTATCCCAAGATTCTGATTTAATTACATCTCTTGATCTACCCTAATGATCATTTCAGTACTTAACTTAGAAGACAAGAATTACTCTAAAGGGAGACATGTTAAGTCAGCTGAAGGAAGATATGATAGAAGACTAATAAATGAAAAAATGTTTTCAAGCAGCTTAAGAGATGTTAAGATTCAGGTAGCTAAAGGGAGGAAAAAAGCTACTGACTCCCATGTTGCATAACTAAAATTCTCATATGATTTAATAAGTAGCATCACAGTCAATCCATAAAGTCGTCACTCAAATAACAGTGACAAAAATATCTATATATACCTTGACACATAATGATGAGTCAAAAAGTGCTCTGCTTCATAGCTCATAACAAACATTCGAACACTGAAAGCTGCATACAGAAATCAAAATATGCAGCCAAAAATCATCTTTTAGTTTAGGAAAAAAAGTCCATGCACCAGAGAACTTTTTTCACTAACAGGAACAGGCAAAACAGTACACATATAATTAAGCAATTTCTTCCATTTTACTTCAGACTTTTTACTTACTTAGCAAGTTGAGCCAACTCGAATTCCAGTAATCTCTTTGCTTCCAACAAGGTATTGATTTCCTGTTTCAGCTGCTTCTCAGAACCCTTCAAGTTATCTGCTTCAAAAGCTTGTGTCTTTAATTCATTCTGTGCCATTATTCGCTTATTCGTCTCCTGTTCTAGCTGAAGTGTTAGATTCTTTACCTAAATGAGAAATATTTCTATTTAGGAGTGTTTCACGAATAACCAACTGCATGTGGTTGAAAGCGTTCCGTGTATGGAATATTCTATATTCAACACCATTATCTAGATCCTATACATTGTGTACAATGTGTAAAAACATTCCTTAGTCTCCAAACACTTCACTGTAATAGCCTTCAAGAAAGCCGCTGCCCATACAGAATGTACTGATATGATGCTGTGTGGTGATAAAGTTACCCATACTTGCTTCATTCAAAGTCTCAAATGTGTTTTATCTTATCTTAAAGGCAACAACGGAAGAAACATAAATTGTCTGTTGAAAGGTCCTGCAAACCCTTCCATGGATTTCAGATCTCAAAAACTTCTCACCCTATTAAAAACTGCAGCCTACCAGGCATATAAAAAGTAATTTGCACACATTATGACCCCTAAGAAAGGTGTTAGAACCTTCGTTCCCAGTGTCTTGTAAAGAAAAGGTGAGGATGAAATTATTATTCTTAGTACCTAAATTTCACATTCAGTATTCTAATTTCATTGAACAAATGATTTTCTGGAGAAGGCAAACTCAGAAGTGCAAACCAATCAGACCTCAAAGTCACAAGCAAGCTTTTACTTTGAAAAAGAAAACAAAACACAAAACATTGTTTGAAATTAAAACTAGGGGCTTAAATATGTAAGGCACCCAAATAGAAATTACCTAACACCACTTAGGGTAACAACTGTCTTCAATTCTACTGAAGAGTGTATTATGCAAGTAGCTCAGCTTAAGTGAATTAATTTAATTGTATTCAGAAATATAAAAATTTTAAAAATCTTTTTTTTACATAGAAAATTGTTAGTGATGAACAATTCACTTACTTCATCTTCCAGTCTTTCCTTTTGCTCAAGAAGGTGTTCTAATTTCTGCTGAGATTGCTTCAAGTCAAAGTCCAGCATGGAACACTGTTTTTCAGCTTGAACGATCCGATTTTCTGCCTTTTCTCTTGCTGCCCTTTCCTCCTTTATCTTTTTTTCCATTTCTAAATAAGATTTAAGAAAGGAAAGCAACAAACATGAATATGCATGTTTTGCAAGAATGCTTCTGTAAACACAATCTTAAATATCCTAATATTTTTCAGACACTTTTGTTCAGCTATTTTTGCTCTCACGCTGTTAGATGGACTAATAACTGAGTAAAAATTTCCTGGCATTACTGTAAGAAACTTCAAAAAGGAAATATATCTCCAATTTGCATTGGAAGCACTAGAATATTATCATGACAACTTGAAGATAAATAGCGAAAAAAAAAGTTGCAGTTTCTTGAAGTTATCATCATGAAATGAAGTGAGAGATTCATTCCCATGAGTGGATAGTAGAGGAAAAGAAAATAAATGCTACCATTTGTGTTAGCTTGCTGACAAGTTACAAACTATGCATTCAGGTACTGATGACCTTCACAAAGAAAACCTGCTGGATTCAGACAAGGTATCAAGACTCACCTTCGATTCTATGATTTCTGTAAAAGAAAAATCAACACTTCAGACAAGCCTAATACAACACTGATATTTTAAGGCACTTAGACAGGAATGAATGTTCCATGATAACTGTCTTGATAACGCGTTCTTTCAACTCTGTTCAGCATTACCCAGAATGTCACAATTCCATAGCATTTTAAAAGCCAAGGAAGGCTTTGCATTCCCAATGCAATAAGGTATTCAAACCATTAAGGAACAAGGCAATTTTTATGGGCAAGTACTGTGTTAGAGAAAATAATTTAAAAGGTGCATTTGCCTGTTTTAAAATTCTGAAATGCATTTTCTCTATACAAGGGCTTAAACACTTGTGTAAGAGTACCTACATCATAATACAATGTGTTTTATGATACCATAATCAAAATACCTTTCAGTATGTATTTACCTAAAACTTGCAAGAAATACTTACCACACATTGCAACTGATCTTGCCTCCTCTAGTGACTGATGTTTGTCAGTTAACCGAGCTTTAGTCACTTTATGCTCATTTACCTCTTGTTCTAACCGGTCTTGCAATGACTTCAGTTTGTAGTTCAAATCTATCTCTAAATTATTCTTTTCCTAAAGATAAGGGGAAAAAAGTTATCAGAATTCTGTAATATCTGAGAGAATCACACTTCACGCAGATATTCTTCTTAAGTTCTTAAGTTAAGCCTTAAGTTAAGTTTTTGTTATTAAGAAATAATCAATGTTATTATCCATACTTAATAAAGAATAATAACACACAAAACTATACTCAGTGCTCTGAAGGAAACTGCATTAACTTTTTTCAGTAGTCTATAAAATTGTAATATAATGGAAACTTCTCCATTTGAATAATTAGTAGTCACCTAAACTGGAAACAAAACTAATCAATGCCAGAAGCATAGGCATTACCTGTAACTGAAAAAGGAGGGGGAAGGAGAAGGGAGAAAAAAATTGGAATAGCTCAGATCCAAAGTTGATCATAAGTTTGGCACAGATCCAGCCAAATTAAAATTCAGTAAAACCATAAATTTAAATTTCAGGTTCTGAAAAAGTTCTATTCATAGATTTTTCAAGAGCTAAGCCTCAGTACTGAGTCAAGAAGGCAGAACAGAAGTCACTTGCTACTGGCAGAAGGGTTAGATCTTTGAATCCAACTCCTTAGTAGTGAGTAACAAACATGAATTTTATGCCCAAAGCTACAACTAAGAACTTATTGAGAATTTGTGTGACTTACCATCCTGATAAGATTGTAAATTATCATTATCTAGCTAATAATTTTAACAGACTGATTTAGAGCAAGAACACAGGACTTATCAAATAGCATTTACTGATGTTGCTAACACAGTTAAAAGCTGACAGTGACCTCAACATCATTTTACCATACCTTTTCTGAATGATTAAACATGTCCTGCGCTTGTTTTCTTTCTGCTTCCACTCTTTCAAGATTGTTTTTAACATGTTTCACTTCTTCTTGTAAAGTTGTAATCCGAACTGCCATAAGAAATGAAGTATCATTCAATATTCAACTGGACTTGCATCAAGAGGCTTTTCAACCTTTATTAATTTCTGAGCACCTAAAGTATTTACTACTTCAAATATGTCATATAAGCAAATACTGGATATTGTAAAAGAAACTAATCTTTTCTGCCACTCCTTACACGTGCCATTAGTAACAATTCACAAAAAAACAACCCCATGAAAAACTTGGTACCTGCCTTTCATCACTCCCAGTATCTCCTCCACTAGTCCAAGTTCTGCTGCACTACGCAACAGGCACCTTGTTCAAATATTACAGAGTTGTAGAGGTTGGAATGGACCTTGAGAGATCATTGAGTCCAACCCCCCTGCCAAAGCAGGTTCCCTAGAGCAGGTCACACAGGTAGGTGTCCAGACAAATCTTGAATATATCCAGAGAAGGAGACTCCATAAGCCTGTTCCAGTGCTATGTCACCCTCACCATGAAGAAGTTGTTTTGCACATCAGTCCAGAACTTCCTGTGGTCCAACTTGTGACCCTTATCCTGTTCCCACAGGCCACTGAGAAGAGGTTGGTCATCTCCCTTTGTCTCCAACATTTGAAATGTTTATAAATACTGATCAATATTGACCTTCTCCAGTGTTAACTCCACTAATACGTAGATAATGCACATTACACAAAATCAGTCTCAGATGGATCTACATACATATGTAATACAATACATATTCACCTCAAGCGCTCTGCCAAGCATAGAGGAACTGTTCTCCATCCCCCACAGCATTTAACACAAGACCCTGTGTGGCACTGGAAGTTTATACTAAATACTAAGCAGAACCAGATAATGGATTGAGTTGGAAAGGACCTTTAAACCCTCTAGTTCCATCTGCCTGCCATTGTCAAGGACACCCTCTAACAGACCAGGTTGCCCAAAGCCCTGTCCAACCTGTCCTTGAACACTGCCAGAGACGGGGCAGCCACAGCCTCCCTGAGCAACCTCTGCCAGGGCCTCACTGCCCTCACAGTAAAGAATTTCTTCCTAATGTTTCTAACTGTTGCCTCTTGTCATGTCACTACACTGAAAAGCCACAAGGTCTCCCCCAATACTGCAGTAGTGGTGCACATGTATACATACACGCATATGCCAAAGTAGAAAAATGTATATATGTAAGCTTAAGTAATACTATACACTTCTAATTGAAGTATTTGCATTAATTCCTTTTAAATAAATAAATACAAATATTTATGGTTAATATATATTATATGTAATACCTTAAATATAACATACAAATATAGACCTATCAATTCAAATACATCTGTTCCAAATACAGTCCACTTAAGGATAATGAGACATCCTGGAAATCTGTAAGGAACTATGAGATGGAAGAAGAAAAAGTCTTCCTAAATCTTGTGCCTTTCTCATTAATTTTAAATGTGTTTTTAAAATAGCTGTATGAGCTCCTGCATTATATAAACCTATTGGAGTATATATCAGCAGAGTGCTTTAATTCTACATCCTTCAGGAAAAAAAAATCCTTTTCCTACAGGTTGCGGATTTGAATGTGGTCAAAAATACATTTTGGAGTACACATAATAGTTGTCTTATGCTATGTGTATCTCCTACTTACAATTAACAACAGACTGGATTAAACTACAACGTAGTCATTTCAGAAGAACTTCACAATCATTCAACTGAAATTGATTTACTATATTTGCAGCACAGTAAACAGGCAGCTTGATTCTTGCCAGTTCTTTCTTTGTGCTACCAAAGTTTACCTTAAGAAAAAAAAATAACACAAAACCAAACCCACCCAAAAGATTGTTTCTCATGGAAGGTTATTTTCAATACTGCAGTAAGTTAAGAAGCAGGATCCATTAATATGGTTAGAGTAATGAAATAGTGTATTTGGTTTCCGACATAAATAAAAGGAAAAAAAAATAGTAAAAGGTTCTAAACACCCTGAAAAAAAAGAGATATCACATCTACATCCCTTACTAGACTCCTCACCTTGCTTATTAAGTAATGGTGAAGCACCATAAAAGACAAATGCAACTTCACAACCAAATATCTTTCTCCACTAATGAAGAGAAAGCCTAGGGTACATCAGCCTTGCTACAGTATCAAGAGAGTAAGACAGAGTGCTGTGTCTTCTCCAGCACTGCATCAGCTTTTCACATTTTTGTGCTACTGGACTCAGACTTTCAATCAGGACAGGCCCATACACTTACGATCACTGGATTCCCACCCTTGGATCCTGATAGTCTCTCCCAGGAGACACTGTGATCAGGAAGAGTCAGTTTTCAGAAACTGTTCCAAGTTGCACTGAGTTTGCAGACCGGCTTTCCTCCCTTTATGTAACTGCATTTTTTTTAATAAGGTAGGATAACCACAACCTTTTCAGTAAGTTGTAAGTACAGAAGAATTACCCTGTAGTTCTCCAATCATTTCCGATCCGTGACTTCTGTCCCTTCGTTCTGACTCCAAAGCTGCTTGCAGTTGGTAATAATCTTTCTCCACCTGCAGTTTTGTGCTTTCTAGAACTCTGCACCTTTCTTGCAGTTCTCTGTTTAGTGATTCTACCTGACTTAAGGACTTGCTCATTTCTGTGTTACCCTTCCGTAGTCTTGCTGCTGTATCCGATTCTGTCCTCAGCAAATCATTTGCTTCTTCTAGCTGTTAAAATAAAAAAGACAGTTCTTAATACTGCTTCTCAACTCTCAGAATGAAGACAATGAACAGAAGCAACATACTTGTTTTTGTAATTGTGTTATCTTCTCATTTGTCATTTGTGAATGCTGACTGATTTTTTTCAAGTCTTCCATCTGATCTTTTAATGTGGATACTAGAAAGAAATTACACCATTAATACATCATAAAAAAATCCTTAGTGGTAATTTATTTTACATAAACATGATTAAATACACTCTGGGCATTTAGGACACCTTTTGCTGACTTACTGCTGCTAAAATACATTCTTAGGTCAAATTCTGTGCTTGCAAAACAACCGTGTAGACTGTAGCAAATTGAATTTGAAAAACTAGACAAAAATATTGTGCTCATTAAAACAAAATTAAATTTTAAATTTGTGTTCATTACTTGAAGAGAACCATTTAAAGCTGTGTAGCACTTAAGATCCTAAGTTAATAAATTATTCCTCAACACATATCATAGACCTCCACAGTGTCAACATGTAGGCAACATGGCATACCTTCATTTTCCATATTCCGTCTTTTTTCATTGTCTTGTTCAATTTTTCTTTGGTAGTCATTTATCTTATGTTGCAATACCATCTTTTCCTTCTCAATCTGAGACACTGCTGACTCCAAGTTCTTTCTTTGATTTCCCTAAAATTAAAAGCATAGGTAATTTCTATTTACAATTTAAGGAATGATCCCTAAACCAGCATCTCTGCAACTCTTGCAATGCATCATTTCCAATGAATGAGTTTCTGGTTGCCTTGGAAATGTTTTCAGAAAAAGGTGGGGTTTTAACTTCTACATGTCAAATTTATGAAATTACTATAAAGATTATCATTAACATAAATGCATGTAAGTAACTATTAGAACTAAGAGACAAGAGAAGGACTCAAAAGAAAATCACCTGTATGTTAATTTTTAAAGTAACTGATTTCTATGAACTGCAGATAAATTGCAATGAGCACCACTAAGGAAAACATTTAGCAGAGGAAAAAATACAGTGTGACTTGTGAAAGTGACAGTGTAAAAGCGAAAGAGAGTTTTTTTAAGAAGTTTAGAATTAAGAATTTATCTCTCAATGCTATGTATTAATATGTCATAGTTTGGTCTCAAACTTAAACTCAGAACAATTTCTTCTTAGTCACGATTTCTATATCATGAAAGCACTATCCACATTTTTTATCCAACTAAGAAAGCTTCAGTGAAGAAAAAAATTACCTCTTCATCCAGCTCTTTCATTATCTTGTCTAGCTTTATATTGGAAGATCTAAAAACAAAAATAAATCAGTTAAATAATATTTGAGGAAGATACATTATACCGAGTGTTTTCCTAGTGAAATAATGTGGGAATGTTACCAAATTGAACATTTATATTCTGGCTAACGCTATTTTGTAGTAAACATTTGAAATTGAGGGGAAACAATAAAACACTGGAAATAATCTGTACAGTATATCATTAACTATTTGTCAACTTTGCTGCAGATTATATAAGCAAAACTTCTGGTGTCACATTTTCTCCCTTATTCTACAAATGTAAAACCAGTGTATGTGCAGAACAGGCTATCCTTAAAATTAGAATATGCTGGTGAACTGCTAAAGCTTCCTCTAGTCGTGAACCTTCCAAATACCTAAAATGGGTCATTAATTCAACAACAGACAGCTCCCTATTATGGGTAAAGATACTGGAACAATGTTATTTAAAAGTCTTTCTACTAAAACATTGTATTAGAACATAGTTTTAGAGAGTTAACTGTGTAGTAAAACCTTAGTTAATTGGCAATGACAATGACACACCCATTACATTTTGTAGCTAGCTAGCCCTCTTCAAAGAGGCAACACAAAAGACCCAGACACAGTTACCTGCCAGGTACAATAAGGAGCAATTACAGCAATACATCCTACACATCAACTCTGCTGTAAACCCCATGACTTAGAAGACACACACTGTTATACTCCACAACTTCAGCAGTACTACAGAAAGACAGTTACTGAGTATCTTTCAAGCAACCAACATCCTGCTTGGGGCAAGCAAGCAGAACATGAAGTTGTGCTGAAGCAACAGTGTCACACAGTCTAAATTCCCACCAGACCATTTTGGCTACCAGTTGCCATGCAGGTAGCTTGTACAGCTACACAATATAGTTCTAATTCACAGGTATAAATTCTTCCCTTATCCTAAACCTAGTGTTGCCTCCTGGCTTTATTTAGGCCTTCAGAACAAAACTTCAAAAGCAGAAGCTACCCAAAAATGAATTTTGTTTCCATTAATCTGAGTAACAATTTCCAGTTATAAGAAAAGAAGAATCCCAACTATTCGTTCTTAAGTGTAGTTGCAAGAAAGAGGCAAATTCTCTTTGAAGCTACCTCTTCAACATGGTAGAAACAAGACTCCAGAAGCAAATAGTTGTTCTTAATTGTCAGTTAAGGAATATGGTTTTCCAATGAGTACCGTGTATTTCAAAAACAGAGTTTATTTTCATAATGTATATACAGTACTTTATTGTTTTTTTTAAAATATCAGCATGATCACTGTGAACCTTGATCCAATAAAACATCTGAATTCAGAGATACCAGACAAACTCAAATATTCAAGTGTTCAGAAAAAAAAAGTATTACATGGATGCCAAAGAAAACAAAACACTTTCTTCATACTATGTTAAAGAAAACCATTTAATGTTTGGTTTAGAATTACTTAAATCTATGCCTGGAACTCTGTACCACAATCCCACTGTTAATGTTATGCTGGCAATCCCTAAAGCAGTAATACAGAACTGAAGTTTTAGATGTATTTAAATTATGTAAACAACTGAAGTTCAAAGTCTCACCTGCATTTTTGCTCCATTTCATCTTTCAGCTGCATCTCATTATGCAGTTGTTCTTCCAACTCATAGATCATCTTCTGCATATTTTCCAGCTTTAAATATGTATTTGTACATGAAAAAACACGCATTAAATTTAAAGAATTCAAAACTATTTCAGAATATTCAGTGCTGCTTATGTTGTATCACAGCTCACTGACTCATTTCTACCTAAAGTGTCTATTTTTACCTTATTAAAATAAGATCTCAAAAAAAATCTGGAAGCTAACGACAAGAAACAACTTCTAATATTATATAGTTTTAGCACCTGAACGCACAAAATTTTAGGGTTCTGAATAGTTCCATCAGAATTCACAGGGCTACACTAAGTCAAATCCTCCTTGTTTTAAGGATCTTCAGAATTATACTAAAGATATTACTGCAAAAATATAAGCAAGCCACTTAAAATTGTCTCAACATTTTTTTTTGTAGCATGAACTACCACATGTATTTTGCAATTTATCTTTGAGCTCTCAACAAGTTCAGGAAGCAGAATCAGGCCTGTCACAGTTACCAGCAATGGTGGGAAAATGCTCTTAATATCTATTTAGTCAGAGATTTTTACAGCTAGTACTGTACTTAGGTTTGAAAATAGTAACAAGTTTCAGAAGTTTATATGGAATTTTACAACACATCCTGTACTGTTTGCCAGCAAGATAAATTCAGAAATTCATTCTTTTCATATAGTCTGAAAATATCTAAATTCTACTGCATCTCTGGTCACAATAATCCCATTCCAATATCAGCAAAACCTTCAGTTAAAAAGATGGTGTCAACTCTGAGTAAGATCATTAAGTCAAGCCCATGCTGATGCACTATTTTTGCTGATCTTGTCATGATTTCAGCCTTATTTAGCTTTCCCACATTCCCCTCAACACTCTTGGAACTACATAAAGGAGAACTACAGTCCTAACCCAGACCCTGTTCAAAACAATGTGTTCAAGCGGTTCTGACCCTTTATTTTCTTGTTCCTTGTTCTAACGTCAAAAGCTCTGACAATCAACCTGACTTCTTTTACACAATCCTCCCAGGAAAAGAAGCAACAGAACAGACTTTCCTTCATGTGCCTCTTCCTTTTTTCTTTTTACCACAAAATATGCTTATAGAAACTAGAATTGGTCACTGAGATCATTAAAAGATAGCAACTTTCTTGATAGCAACAGTAAGGGCTCAACGACTGCTCTCTGTAAAGTCTTAAACTAAGATTTCCATTTGTAAGTATATTATAGCATACTTTATCCATATTAAATGAGAAACTTAAAGGTAAAATTTCTTTTTGCATTTTCCTTACATACCACTTTCAATCTGTTCTCCTTCCCACTGCAGTAGGAACAAGTATTCTGGTTTTTGGATAAAATACAAATAATTTTCTTTCTGTATCATACCTGATACAGTGCTTTGTGTTGAATTTAGGATATCGGTAACATGCTGATGTTTTAGTCATTGCCAAGCAGCCACAGACTGGCCAGTCAACAAGGTGAGGACAACCAAGAGGCTGGGAGGGGACACAGCCAGGGCAGCTGACCCAGACTGGCCAAAGGGATATTCTATAGTATATGGTGTCATGGTCTGTATATAATTGTATATAATTGGGGGTGGGCCAGGGGGCTTCACGTGGTGAGCAATTGTACTCTGTATCTCGTTTTGTATATTCTTTTATCATTGTTGTTATTATTGCCTTCCTTTTGTGTTTTATTAAATTATCTTTATCTCAACCCACAAGTTTTGCCTTTTTTTTCTTTCCAATTCTCTCCCAAGTCCCACTGAGGGTGGGGCAGGGAGCAAGTGAATGGCTGCGTGCTTGTTTTAGCTTCCTGCTGAGTTAAACCACAAGTTTCCAGAGAAGCATCACACGATACATTATCAACACACTAAGTACCACCTGAAGAAAATCCTGAGTTACATTTAACTCAGTATAAAAGCATTCCTTTATGGTTTAGCTTATCCTAAATTTCCAGTCTGAGTAGGATGTAGGGGTGAAAAGGAACACGGAAAAGCCTGCCTAGAGCACGGAAATCAAGAAAAATCCCTCTGGAACTGCCATACTTTTTTTGATTCCTTAAAAAAAACAAACCAACAAAAAACACAGTGTAGTGGGTCTGGTTCTGCACCCTGAATCATGAAGAAAACCAAAGATACAGTGCAAAGGAATCTGTTAAACTTCTCTTTCTGAATATATGAACTGCTTACAGGAGGTTATGGTAGCACTAGAGCAAGGTAAATAAGCAGATCTTCAAAGGGGGGGGGGGCAGTGGCATTCAGTTACAGGACACCGAGTTCCATGTTCGAGTTCCATGTTTTATACACTTGTAAAGTGCAATTAATTTCTTGGAAATTTCCAGCACTCAGTCTCTCCCAGAAAACACTCAGTATCACACCAAAATGCAAATAGACCAGTTAACATCTTATACTACATTTCCAGAACTAAGTAATTTGCTAACCATGTGTCACGTTACCGTTTTCATTGCAGCATGTAACGAAAGAAAAACAGCTGAGAAAGAACTGTGGGGTAAAAATACCTTGTCATATCACGTATTGAAACCTCTCTACATCACACTCATCCTTCCAGAGCTTCACCTCCCAAACCCATAGAAACGTTAAGATCCTCAAGTACACTTGACAATACAGACAGGACTTCTGAGGGATTCCTAACTACATGCAGTTGCCCATATCACACTAATTATGCCAAGTCCAGTAAGTAACTCTTCACATCAACCAAAGGCCTGGTTGAAAATCTGGCTCTGTTTTTAATTTTATCATACGAACAGCCAAATGCTTATGAGAAAAACAAAATTGATGAAACACATCAACATACATAAAACATCATGACACTTCAATGCTTAATAAATTGAGAATTAGCCTAAAGCAGATAATTAGCTCCCCTGTCCTTCACAAATTCTCTGGGTAATAACATGTATCATTAAAACCTTTATATTGCAAATTTAACAGAAAAAGGAATATTCATTAATATCTGTCAAAACTAAATCCTAATAAAATAGATCATAGTCAACACCAAGATTCCTTTTACAGTTAATTATCAATTCTCTGACAGTGTTTTCCTCAAAAAGAATGTGATTTATAAAATATTAGACCATTTTCATGAAACAGTTTAATTTACACTAGAACTTACACTAGATCCAAGCAGACCTTGTTTCCAATACCTCAGCATACCTTCCTGGAAACCTGACTGCCAAGAAGTTTGAGTAGCAGTAACTGAAATAATCTGAACATTTCTTGCAAAGTGAACTACTCTATAATGCAAATCCTCAGTGCCCCACTTCCCAACAGCTTGTAGGACACCCCTGGGAAGGAGCAGAATATCCAAGCTTGGTATCTTATCTGCTACCTCCCACTTAGCTCATGGGAAGTCCAGCTCCATGGTTGCTGGGAAGACAAAGCTTCCCATCACACTCATGTCCAGACTCCATCACTGCCACAAAGCTAGTGACTGATAAACCTGGGATAGATAAGGAACTCTCAAAACTCCACACAACTTGTCATTTCTGTGAATCCAAATCCACAAAAAAAAAAGCAGATTGTGCTATTTTATCCCAATTCAGAAAAAAAAATGTTATGTGAAGAACTGAAATTCTTCTTTTCCATTTTGATAGGCTATACCAAACCGTTAATGTTGATTTCCCACATCCCAAGAACTAAAATAATCTGAGACATTTAGAATTCATATAGTTTATTCTCATATATGAAATGCATTCTTTGCTAGAGTCCAAGAAAGCTGAAAATCAGTGAAACCTACCACACTTTTATCCACACTGGAGCCTGTTCTGTTATCATTGGAATTTTCTGCAGAGACAGCTAAATATCTGTAATGACATTTGAAAAGGCTTACATTAAGAGTTATTCAAAAGGAAAATTAAAAAGAAACGGAATACTACTATCCTAAAACATAGCCTCCAGATTTTCTGCTCAAAAAAGGATAAAGGATTAGCAACATAAACAGATCTTTTCGTGTCTGTATCTATCACACTCTACGATTTATGCACATTTAATTGAAAGCCTCACAATTTCTCGTGAAGGGTAAAGCAGAAAACTGATGTAGAAGACCTCCAGAAAAAAGATTTTCTGCCAAACACTAATACAACCATTTTTTTAATAACCATTAAAAATAATCTTTCCTTTCCATGGTTACAACACTCTCACTGGCTTCCATATCCCATAAATATTTACTCAGGCACTTATGCAGTAAGTAGTAGCAATGAAGTAAACTCTGCCGAGATTGTGTAACTTCCAACAAAGTTACAAAGAGTTCCACACACAAAGAGCTTGACCTGAAGCCAGTGTTCTTATTTTACGTGTTTTCTAAAAATAATACAGATTTCTATTTGTCACAATTCAGAAAAGTCAGACAAACAAATACAAATTACTGTCTTGAAATTCCTTTGGTATTTGGTGTGATACTCTTGGCCTGATAATTAATCTAGATAGACGCAAAGTAGCTGTCTCTAACTGCAAAGCACGTGAGGAAGAACTCTCTAAGACTTGAAGTGAGGAAGTTGTGTCCATCTTTTTGTTTCACATGCATGCTTTCACATATACAAAAACCTCCCCAAAAGATCACGGAGGGTAAAGATCAAAGAAACCACCCAAATCCAAGGTCAAATTAAACATCAACACTGCTTTTTTTGATAATCAAATGAGAGAGGGGAAATGGAACCATTCCCAACAGACAGAGGCTTGCTATCTTAAGTCACTGTATTTTACACATCGGGGCTGCTGAGCAGTGACAATGTAATATTTAAACAAGGCACAGCACCAGCTCCAACAGAACCCAGAAGAGAACATACAAGCCAGTCAGGGCTGCAAAGCATTCTCAGCTAGTATTCACAACTGTTACAGGTGAAATTCAGAAATACACTTCCTAGTTTACAATCAGTGAGATTACAGCTGTAGAAAATATTCTATACCAAAAGGTTGTACTACTTCCTTTAAGAACAGAAGCCAGAAGTTGTGTCATTTTTTCTAGGTTTCTCTTCTTTTAAATACTCCAGGGTTCACAAACAAGATGAAATCAAAGGAAGGTCAAAATAAGTGTGCATTTTTTTTCTACACATGCAGTTTAAACGTTTTAACTACTTTCAGTACAAAAAGGGAATAAAAATTAGAATTACAGTTTTAGCAAGTATAAATGGTTGCTTCAGACTTTAAGACTATCACACCAGCAAAGAACTATGGGACAAAATTCAATTCTACGACAGCATTTTAGTTCCAGTAAGCCTACAAAGTTATCATAGTATTTAGTAGCAGAGTCCTTCGATGACAGCAGCACATGGCCACTTAGCTCTAAATTTTATGCAGAAAGCAACACCACAGAGATGGAAAGATGGAAAGCATTTCACCACATGCTTGGAAAAGTAGTGGTTCTTCTATCCAAGGATGAAAACCAGGTTTGTTTCCTTTAAGGCTTTCCTGTCCAGAAATGCTATTAAAACTGACAGTCTCTGACACCATCTATGAAAAATTTTAGCCCATTTTAAGGTTGACTGTTGCCCACTACAATCAACAGCAGCTTTTCAAAGTAAGAAAAAAGTATCGAGATTTTAAATGCAAGTGTAGCTATCCACCATGTTTATAATAACGACTGTTGAAAATATAAATTATACTGATTTTAAGACATGTAATTTAAACTCTTCTAAACAGTGAAAACTGTAAGACATCACAATCTCTGTAGTGGATGAGTACTTTGGGGGAAAAAATGAAAAGTTATGAAGCAGGCAACAGGCAAATAGAAAATATTTTTAGTAAGCCAGGGTTTAATTTATCATGTGCTAATGCAGTGATGTAAAGTATTGAACTTTCATATACAGCTCAGGAATTGGCAGTAGAAGAGTGATATTTGTATCCCTGCATTACTCTACATATATAATTCAGTGCTCAGCAGGCAGCTTTGCCTAGTAGTGGCAACAATGGACTTCTCATGCTGAGCTCCTGCAGCACCACTGTATAATACTCAATGCAGAACTCAGTCTGATATTTTAAGGTACTGGTGAATAGTTAGTGGTTATCATTATAATATATTATAAATATAATATATAATGGTTATAATTAAGTCTTAAAAAAGTAGGATTTATTAGAATTCTGGATCACTAATAAGAATCTGAGAAGGCTTGTATCTAAAAAGTGTTTGTAAGAGTCAGAAATGGTTGTCGACAAAGGAATACACCATTAGCTTGCTTTCTGCATACATACCGTCTGTTGCTGTAGTACGTAAATCCTACAAAAGGCAGTTGATTGCCCACAAATGCTTTTGGTATAGGAAATGTTTCTTCTTCTCCTTTGTCTTCTTCGAGATCATCAAAATTACTAGTGTCAATGTCACTACTTAAGTCAGGCACAACTGGTGCTACAGCTAGAAAGAAAGAATAGTATGATAATGGTTACTGTATTACTCAAGTGACACGATTTCACAAGAATTTGGGGTGAGGGGCATTTATCTTTGGTGCCTAAGAAATCTCTTGGTATAAGAGTAAGTAAAACTTTAAATTTCATTATGAAGTAATATGGCAGTCCCACATAACACAAAAGTAAACCAGATCACCGTCTCTGAGAAAAGCATTATACTTACTATCTCTGAGAGTTTCCCAAGCCCACTGATCATTTTTGAAGAAAAGGTGCCGTTTAATTTCTTCTACGCCATTTCGTCCTAGCCTCACTTCCCTATTAAAGAGCGTTTTGGTTAAGCATGGAAAATGACATATATTATTCTGAAGGAAAGACTCACTCTAAGGCAGAATCTAATAACAAAGATTATAAAAAACTATCTCTCAGGTTAAAAACAGACATATCTTAAGGTTTTCATATGAAGATATCTATAGAAGCACAGAAGACACATTTCAGAACAGAGACTGGTTTTACATCTGGTCCACAAGAAGTCCTGCTGCTAACCATTTCCACCATCACAGACTGGCCAGGCAGCTGCAAGCAGCAGCTAGATTCCATTTTTTCTAGGAGTCTGGACTGTTGTTTGAATCCCACACAGCCCAGCAAATGCAGCAGCCCCCTTCCCTCATAGCACTAGTTCTGAAGCAAAAGTTATGTTTATATACGTTAACATAAGTAGCGTGGGTACAACAGGAGTGTACTCAAAATGAAACAAAACTAACACCCACACTTCAGGTGGGGTTTTGTAGGCTGACTCTACCCTCATCCTGAATGCCCACTAAGAGCTGGGAGAACATATGGTGCACTTCTGACGAACATCTTTTGCGTTAGCTTCATCCAAAAGGAACCCATTTCGCATGGCCATCACCACTGTGTGACAGAGCAATGTAACAGTAGCTGTTACTAAGGAATAGAACTTCCCATTCAAGCTAAATTTATAACCTAGTTGAACCCACTGTACCAGAACTTCCCTTTCCCCAGTACACATGCTACTACCACAAAGAGCAGCAGTAACCACTGGTGACTCCTCTCCAAAACACTGGGACTGGAGAAGATGAAACTGATGCTACTGTCTGTCTAGCTCTCCGTAATATCACTTAGCAACTACTACTTAAGGTTAAACAAAACGCTCCTTCAGAGCGGGCAATGCAATTTGAAGATTTCGACCAAGGTTCTAAAAGCTCTTGACTAACAAGTTAGAACAGCCTTTCTGCACTTTAAAAGCAAGAGGATACAGTTTCTTACACTGCTGTAAGCTCAGAGAAGAACAGAGCCTGATTTCCTGAACGAAGAGCATTCAACTAACAGAAATGCATTCAGAGATCAGGAATACACCTCACTATGGCAGAATCTGATTGAGAACTGCATTGCATTCATGCTGACACAATAAAAGTTCCACATCTCTTGAGCAGTGTAGAAACCCACACAAAACAAACACATGTTCTTTCAACATGAGAAGAAATTACCTTAACTATGGCTTATTTTCGTTTTGAGTAAAATTTAAGTCTTACCTATCAGTTAAAAAGGCACAAATAAGGTTTTTTGCCTCTTTAGAAATATCGTTGTCATCAGGAAAAGTCAGGGAGTTCTTATGGTTCATAATCTTACTGTATGTTCCAACCAAGGAATCTGCATAAAAAGGTGTATCACCTGAAAAAGCAGCAACGCAAAAATTAAAAAGCAGATCAAAAGTACAGTAGCCTTAATTTATCATACTTGAATTAGACATGCAACAATGTGAGCAGATACGCCAACAAGAAGCAAGGACAAATGTTTGAAAACTCTGCCAGAGTATCTCTAAAACATATTCTGTACATACCAACATCAGTGAAGTGCATCTTATGTCAGAAGAGTAATAAACAGTTACTAGTGGTTTTAACATGGAGACTACTGAAGTAGTGTAGTCAATTCTGATTATCCTACTACTCACCTACAAGCATCTCATACAAAAAGACTCCAACTGACCACCAGTCACATTCTCTTCCATAGTAACCATCACCACCCTGGGACTTCAATACTTCAGGAGAGATATAGTCTGGTGTTCCCACAGCCGTATCACATCGTACCATACCTTCCTACAAAGGAAACGACCAGACCTAAACATAAGGTTGAGAACAAAGCACCAGATATGTCGAACCTCCGCTAATACTTAATATCCAGAACTGCATCTAGGCCCAGTAAGCACTGCACAGCCTCTTCTGCTCATGACAGTATATATGTGTTATATATATTGACCAGATGTACTGTAAACAGGAGAAGCTCCTCTGACAGCATAAATGGGATTTTACTGAAAAAAATCAGCTGAAGGGCAATATTTTCACCTCTGACCCAACAACTTAATACAGGGAAGGCTAAACGTAGACAGTGCCTTGAAACTATAAGTGAGCAAGCTTCAAAAGAAATAAGAAGTGAGAATAATGTTTGATGCTCCTCACACACCTGAAAAAGAGCTGGTAGAACAGAGAACAGTCATACTAGAGCTGACATCCAGGATGCCGGATCTGCAACTATACAGCCCCTTTCCGCTCCCATGTGGGCACTTTGAAATAATCCTACACCAGTCCTAGAACTGGATCAGTAGAAAACTTGCATAAAAATACTTAACTATGTAAACATAATACATATAAATCCAGTGCCAAATATTCATAATGCACCTAAATGCTGAGCAGTTTCTGTCCCACAGAGTAACCCTTCTCTTTCAAAAGACTACAGGAACCCAAGTCTAGGCTGAAGCTAATTTTGTTTAGCACAAAACGAAGGTGATGTTGACACAAGTTTACTTTCTCTTATTCTAATATACAGCAAAGTTCCATAACAACTTTTGTTTTTATGGAACCCTAGAAAAATGTTTATATTTTTCAAAATTCCTCACTGTTAAGATGAAAATCAGTCGAGGATAAATCTGTATTAAGCAAAAAGAAAACCAAATTTTGTGTCAACTAAAGAAGTGAAGTATGAACTGTTGGTGACTTGAGGCAACTCCTTGAATTTGTACACATTACCTGCACTTGGTTTTAACTTATGGCAAAGTGGCTAAATACAGTGATTTATTCCAAGATCTTTGAATATGTTGAGAACATAATGTACATATTACACAGACTCTATCAAGAACCATGTATTTCAGGTATTTATCCTCATGTATATGTGCAGCTTGACACAAACCAACAAGTTTTATGTAAGGAACAGCAGTGTTTTGCAGTACATGAAATACTAATGTATTTCTTTTAGTGTCCTCATGAGGTATTTTAAAAATAAGTACTTCTATGCCATTTGTTATTCTGTTTACTTCAGATTTGACCTTTTGCTACATCAGCATACAGCTAATCAGTACAACTGGGATTCAGTGACTTGCATATAAATTTTGTTTCTTTAATTACTGACACACTATGTAGAAACGATCTCACTTCTTCACACTGATTTTTGATAACCAAAGACTTAAGTAATCCAGAGGATCCAGCGACAGTTAAAGGCCTGACTTCAGAAAGTTTCACTATGAAACCGTATAGAGGTCAATACGGTCCCTACTCCAAAAAGCATTTCTGCATTCTACACTGTCTTTGAATAGGAGGCATAAAGAATAGTATGGGAAGAGTAGAACTTCCAAGTCTTCTTACCTAGCTAAAACGTTTCAGTATGTTTTCTTTTTACTTTTAAGTATGTTTTCCTTTCACAAGTAGAAAAGCAAAATTAAGAGTACATTTACCTTGTTCATCTTCATACAAGTACCAAAATCTGCTAGTTTTAAATGACCAGCTTTATCTAGCAGCATATTATCAGGCTTCACATCTCTGAAAGGAAAAAAAATACATATTTTTAAAGGTAAATAAATGTAACAATAATAGTAAACCTTTTCAGATATAACATTGCAAGGAAAAACACCAACATGAAAGTACCACAATTTCCTTCACTGTATTTTGCTTTCTTTAAATATCACAGCCAACATAGGCTTCCAAACAACAACATTTAGAAAAATAATGTACAATAGATGTGAGAACATAATCTTAAATCACTAAATTTAAGAAATCCAGGCATTAATGTTCAACCTCATGTTTCTAAAAAAAACAAAAAACCCACAAACAAACAAACAAAAAAAACCAACAGTCACTAGTTGAAGTACCTCTCTGCTAAAGTCCAGCTACAGAAGAAAAAATATTCTTGTCTCTGCTACTTATCTCAAGCAGAACTCAAAAACATAGCTTCTATTTTAAGGAGAAAAAAAGGATGTAATTTTCTGAATTATATTAATGTGAGCAAATATTTTTCCATGACTCAAAAAACCCATCTACTACTTCTGCTATTTCAATAAAGTTACTGGTAAAGTTCAACACATCTAATGTTTTTAAATGTAAGCAGAGTAATA
Organism: Heliornis fulica; assembly: GCA_013399135.1. NCBI lineage: Eukaryota > Metazoa > Chordata > Aves > Gruiformes > Heliornithidae > Heliornis > Heliornis fulica. Next base: position 405,811 of record VXBZ01010953.1, on the reverse strand, counting down.
GTAGCAAACAATTATCAAGAAAGCATAACATGAATTTCAGGAGAAAGTATGTTTCTGGGACCTCAAAGCAGGACACTGGCCATAACTGTGAAACAAAGTGCAACAGGAACTTATCAGTATACTCTCAAAATAATTCTGGTTTGAAGGAATTTTTGTGAGACCCCCCCCGTTAGCTTTCTGTACAGCTAACAAAGTGAGATTTAAATCCAGAGTTATATTAGGTTCGTCAAGCTCAAATCCAGTCAAGTTTTGAACTTTTTTCCAAGGATGGAGATTCCACAAATTCTCTACGACTCTTTTATTGTTTGATCACCCTCCTAGTGAAAAAATGTTTCCTAATGAATAACTAGATACTCCCTTCTTGTAGCTGGTGTCATCTTTTGCCTTTGATTATTTTGGTGTGCAATAGGTCTGGCTCCACCTTCTCTATAAAGTACTACTGAGCAACTGATGACTGATACTTTGTTTCACCTGAACACTGTTCAGGTTGTGAATGAAAACATAGTGCTGACATTATCAATCCTCTGACGGATCAATTGTTGGTAGCTGACATTGTACTACAGAGCACAATCATTTGCTTATGGAGTCAAACCAGATCTTTTTAATCTGGCTACATCAAAAACGGTGCAGGAAGTCAAGACAAACACACACTGCTCTCGATCAGTGGAGCCCACCATCTCAGCAGAGAAGGCAATTGGTTTGGTGAGGCACATTTTAATTTATCCTTGGTAAATCTGTGCAGACTGCTCCCTATTCACCTTCCCACCCATGTGGCTGAAAATGCTTTCCTGAGAATTTACTCCATTAAAATTCGCAAAGACTGCCTTTAGGCTAATCAGTTCCATGGTCCTCCTCTCCTTCCTGGGGCAGGATGAATGCACCATTAATGCCTTTCCAGCCAAGAGAAACCTCCAATTGAGAGAAAGGTGACAGAAATCTCTCTCACCTTTCAAAGGTGACAGAGAACAGAATCATTAGGATAATGGCCAGCTCCGTTATGACCCAAGGTATATTCCATTTGATGCTTTGGACATGTCTATGTCCAGTTTGCAGAACTGGGTCTCAACTTATCTTCCCTCTGTCACAGTAAAGCTTCACTCTCAAGCTCTGTCACTAGGCTCACGGACTTCAGAGGCCTGAAAGCAGACTGTATCAATGAAGGCTGAGGCAAAGGTAACAGCCTCAGCTATTTTCATGTCCTTTATCATTGTCACAAAGTCACTGATCCACATTTTCATCAGTTTCCTTTAATTGCTCAGATTTGAACAGACATCATGTGGAAAACAAATTCCAAGTAACTGCTGGTGTAAAAATAATTTTTTTGAAAATAATTTTTTTCACTACTTGCAAGTTCTAAAGCCTGCTTTCTAAGGCTTGCAATTCACTACACAAACTGTTCATTCAGCCATATAATTTATCCATTAGATGTAGCTTAGCTACATAATTAATGATGCTCTAGATCCTACCCAAGCAATGGAATAGTAGTTTGCTTTGCTTTTGCTTCGTTGCAAATGCTTCCAGGCTAACACTGATCTTAAGGCCAAATTACAAATTGAGGATTTATATACTGCGTCATCCTCAAACTTGTCTAGTATTTTCTGTTGAAAAAAATATACTTCTGTTTCTAGTTATTGCAACTGGAAGTTAAGAACAGATAAAAGTTCAAATATCAAAAAGAAAACTTTAATCTGGGTCATTTATTTGAGAAATTACTATAATTCACTTTAGGGCAAGTACATAATAGGAAACTAAATTAAGTCCCTTTGGTGAGCACCTAAATTTTACATTTTGGCCCCTACAAGAAAACACATGGCTAAGATTTTCCTCACATTGTTCACAGATTCTTGTTTAAGAGGTTACTGATGCCAGCTGAGGCTTCATATGCAGAGAAGAGTTAGTAATTCCTAATAGTGGCTACTACCGCTATCAAATTCCCAACACAGTTTTTTCTAATCCAAAGAAAAAAAAAAATATTTTGGAGCCAACTTGTTCTCACCACTTCAGTTTTTGTATCTCTTGTTAAAGTGGGAGAATTTTATAACCCCTTAAACTAAGGAACAACAGCCTGCTGAAAACCTTTACTTTGACTGTATCACCTCAGACGTGGTTTCCGATAGGAAGGCCCTTTCAAGCTGGAAAGATTGAGTAATTATGAAATAACAAAGTAGTAACATCATAACTTTTAAAACTAGCTAAACAATTACGGAAGTCATTCTGGAAGCACCAGGAATAGAACAATACTACATAACAACACTTGTTTGTTTTTCACCTGTGTATAAAACCCATTGAGTGAATTGCATCTAATGCAAGCACAACTTCAGCAGTATAAAATCTTGCCCATTTTTCCGGAACATCATAGTTGCTCATTAAATTCACAAGGTCCCCACCAGGCATGTATTCCATCACCATGTAGAGGTAACGGTCATCTTGGAATGCATAAAATAACTGTAGAAGTCAAACAAAGAAAAAAACAAGTCACTGACTAGTTCCAATTATCTTAGATTTCCAACAAGCAAACAATTAAAGGAATTTTTGCACAAACTGACTTACACAGCAACAGAATTGCTACAACTACTGCAGCAACTTTGCACGATCCAGCAAATCTAAAAATGAAGCTGATCTCTAGAGTAAATTTCAGCCCAATGTTCTGTCCCTTTATACTACAATGGAAGCAAGAGTCCTGGTTACAAATTAAGATTACTGAATTCCATGCAATAAATTTTAGGGTTATTTTAAAGAAAGCTTATTGCATAAGAAGACAAAAATGCTTCTTTATTCACTGGGATGCTAGTTGATAAATATGTAAAATGAACCTGCAGTATTGCAAACATCTGCCCAATTTTATTTGTGTTATCACTAAATATTTATTGTTCTATTGTCAGTGTGTTTGTTATTTACAAAATGAGCTTAAATTTTAAACAATTAAGTAAAAATATTTCCCTTACAGTTGTCAATGTTTTGCTTAACATGAGCAGTGCCGGGAGATTTAAGTTTCACAACTTAAAATGTTTTGAAAAAAAATCACACAAGTGGTGTTCTGGGCAATTACTCTCAGACAAGTAGAAATGTAGTTATTTGATCTATGTAAATCTTGAATGATTTTGTTTAATTGTAACCTAGCAGAAGATTTGGCATGCTTAACAATAAGAACAGTTTAAATGAACAAGCTAACAAGTGCACACACAATGCATGATGATTACTTCAGGCGTGCTCCTTATAAACCTCCAAGGCAGCAATGCCTCCCAAAAAATTGGGAGTGACAATACTAAAATGAGGAGAGATAAACAGAGTGGGCATAATTTGCAGTCAAATACACATGGATAGCTTACAATACACAGAAGCTGTCTTGCGTGTATCTTTCTGGCATGCTGGATGCCTCAAAGAATTATTGCAGTACAGGCTCACCAATAAATATCTGGCAAAGAGTTTTAATCATAAAAATAAGTTATCTTGTGAATGTTACAAAAAAATACATATTGAACACAAGTACAGTATCTGCTGTTTGTAGTGTACAGCATTCCTAATGTTAAAAATGTATTTCTTTCATAATCCAAAAACAACCAAATGGAGTTTGAAAAGCTGGAAATGAAAACATCTAATTCCAAGTAATGCAGTGCTGTAACAACACTACTCCAACCCAAGTGATTCCATGATTCTATTCTATAATGACAGTATTTTAAAAGGCATATTACTATACCTGAACCACCCAGGGACTGTTAGCAAAAGCCATAATATCTCTTTCTTCCCAGAAGAATGCAGAATCTGATCTTTTTATCATCTCGAATTTGCTCAGAAGTTTCATTGCATACACTCTCCTTGAGGATTTATGCCTTACCTATGAAGACAAACATGACATACAGACCACATTAGTTTGCCACACTAACATATGAAGAACATCACTGAGTATATTAACTTTCCTGCCTGTTTAACAAGTTTTGTAAGACCCTTAATATTTTTATATCAATTTTATATTATAAGTCTACAGAATAATTACATCGGACTTATCCGCCAATATATGCATTCTCTTCAAAGACAAAAACTGTTTAACACAGAAGTCTACAGGCTTATATAACAATCACTTAGCAATTTGAGGATATGGTTTTTGTTAAAACAACAATATTGGCACCTGTTAAATCCTGTAAGCATTTTCCAGAGTTCATTAGCAGGCATGCATACTTACTGCCACATTTCCAGTTTCTCCCACCAGTTTGCAATTTAGTAAAGCAGTATGAACAAGCCTGGTTATTAATCTAATCACAAGCAACATATATATCTCATCTGTGAGAATTATGTCCACAGAACTCTGGTGTAGCCCCTAAAGTGACAGAAACTATTCTGGTTCTGAACATTTGTTCATGCGCCCATGTGTACTGTGCAAAGCATAATTTTCTTCATTATGAACAATACACACACCACTATTTCAGTAGAGATGCATGACTAGAAAGCAAAATAAGCATTTGTGCATATTGAGAGTTCTGATAAAAATCTTAAAAACCATTTCCATAGTGTAAAAAGTCTGTTTCACTAAGTGTAAGGCTGCAACATGATACACCATCTTCTGAACACTGTATTCTGCAACAGATACATGAGCAAATACTAAAGAACATTCAAATGCACCAGCAGAAAGACTACTTACCAACTGAACCTCCCCAAATGCACCTCTACCAATCACCTTCACCACCTCATAATCTTCAGCTTTCATGCGCAGATCTCTCATTTTATTTACTGTGTCTTTATCTACATAAAAGATAATCCACATTTCACATATAATAAAATTTAATTAAACCCATTTATCACATTTCGCTTTTTCACAGTCATTAGAAGATGTGTTCCTTGAAGGGAGGAATTCCTTTTGAACCTACCTTCTCATTCAAAACCTTCCTGCAAAATACATGAGCTCATTCTCATCACCGCAGTAACCAAAACCTGACATAAATATAATGCAACGACTCTACCATAGAAAGTACTGGAGATCTGAACATGGGAATTTCTTTTACAATAATGACCCGCCAAAAAAACCCCAAACCTATGCAAGAAAACCATATCCAGATCTTGCCTGTAAGCTCATCAGTGCAAAAAAAAAAATTCTGGATAAATATGTAACATATCTGATAAGTACACATACAAGACACTTCAAGTAACTATTTTTAACAAAATTTTCACTTTTCTGCACTTTCATTATTCCTAATTCTCAGAAAATATTATCACTTAAAGCATGCAGTGGGAATCATTGCTATTAGTTATATAAACCTGTCATTCTATAAACTACAATAATTTACAAACTCCCAGTGGACAGATACTCTAATTCCAAATTTGGTCAAATATTAAACCAGTCTATTTTAATCCACGTGGGTCAACACTGGCATGAGATTGCATGGAAAAGCTTCATGCTTCAGTATTTCTAAAAGCAGGAGACATCTACTGAAACAGATATGCTTCCAATAAAATTGGAATTATTTTCAAAAATAATAAAGGCCAAAATCAAAGTTCATAAAGAAGAAAAATGACAAGGCATGCCATTTTAAAGATGTTTTTTAAAATTATTAAGCAGACAAGAACAAATTACCATTAGATTTCTACCTGCACTGGTCATTACCTAAAACAAAAGCAGCAGAGGTACAATTAAAATTGAGTAATATTTTAATTACTACAAGAGGAAGAAACATAGCTTTTTCTGTATAAATACTTTGCTGTATTACTCTCACATAAACCCATTGCTTTACAATGCAGCATGCCACTAGATGACTTCAATAAATCATACTGTAAATTGTAAATTCTGACAAATTATTTCACACAAGGATCAAAATATTCAGTAATTAAAAAAAAAACCACACCCTAATGCATTGCCTTATTTACCCTGGTAAAAACTGACATACAGTGGAGAATAAGGCTCCCCAGAACTAAAATGCAGGAATTCTCATGACAACAATTTTCAAGTTATTGTTAACTTCCTGCTGAGTAATCTCACAACAGGAGGTCCACCACTTCTGAACTGGTACAAAAGAAGGGCAGGCACAAAATGAATGCTTTAAATGGTTTTCAACCACAAACCTCACCTATAAACAAAACAGAACTATGGAAAAAACATCTGAAGAGCAATCTAGGCTAAGGACTTTTAAATAAAATATATCAGGCTTCCATGGCAAAAGACCATGTTCTGCAACTTGCCCTCAAGTTTCATTATAAGCTTTGATGCTGTCTTGACATAAACAGAGCTCCAGCTGCAAAGTATTGATTTTTGTGCCTTTTTAATTCTGTATGGTAGAAAATTAATATGGTTCAACATTTGAAAAAAAAAACAAAAACAAAAAACCCAAACAAAAAAAACCCAAAACAAAACCAAACAAAAAAAACCCTCACAACCTTCGGTGGTCAAAGCAAATTTTGGAGACTCCACAAATATACAATGTAAACTAGAAAAAAAAATAAGAGGGGACTTGGCTCAAAGGGCAATCACTCTGTAAAGTAAAAGAAGCAAGCTCCTATTTTACTTGCAATTTAGACATGAATTTTGAAGCTGTAGAATAATGGTGCAAACTGTTTGGACAGATATTACTGCAAAAACATATTTAACAGTTTTCTACTAGAACTAAAATAAACAAGAAAATGTTCCTACATGACTTAACGGTTCCCTCTAAGGCCCCTCAGATCCACAGTTTGCTTTCATATTTCAGCAAAACCAGCAAGATTAGTGCTCTAAAGGCAGTCTGAAGTGAACTAATATGGCCTGTTCTCCACCTTTGTATTACTTCAGGTCACATCTTACACAGTATGTAATTTATACCTACAAGATATTAATTATCAGCCTGTAAATGTAAGCTATCTTTCACTCAGCTCCAAATGCAAAATTGAAGCTCTCCAAGACTCACTAATGATTTCACTATTCATAAAATTTATATACAAATTATCTGTTGCAACGAGTATTTTCTTTGCATAATACTTCTCTTTTCTCTGAGTTTCATCACACCTTCTTTGTAAACAACTGAGTATACAAAATGCGCATGTAACAGTGTACAACATCAAATAAAGTTTGAACTGTGAGAAGTTAAACAGAACATTTGAACTTAGGCCTTTCAGCAACCAGCTTACATGCAAGCAAGCCATCAACTAGATCTGATGGATTCATGTGTTCCTACAAATAAGGAATATCACAGAATCACAGAACGTTATAAGTTGGAAGGGACCTTGAAAGATCATCTAGGCCAACCCCCCTGCCCAAGCAGGATCACCTAGATTAAACCACACAGGAACGTGTCCAGATTGGTCTTGAATGTCTCCAAAGGAGACTCCACAGCCTCTCTGCGCAGCCTGTTCCAGTGATCAATATTGTAAAATAAAGCTCACAAGTTTACTATCATTGCTTACAGCTGCACCAACTATCTGAAAACACTTTGGAAAGGGAAACAAAACCATAAATTTCAATGAAGCAACAACAAAAAATGTTTTAGTCAAATTACTTCACATTTCCCATAAAAGCCATTTATTACAACATTTGAGATACTTAAACCTGTTAAAATCTAGTAACATTACTGTAATTTCAAGGCTTGTCGCCCATTCAGTGCACAGGCAGAAGCAAGTCATGAATCAGCAAACATCTCTGCCACAACATCCAGAACTTGTCCATTTGGCAGCCTTTAGAAAAGGCTCAACTCTTAAATGCCTTTTTGATTGATTTATGAAAATTACGGAACTATGACTTTTACTAAAAAAAACCCAAAACAGAAATCTACTTTAAAATTTTGAAATAGCTATTAAAAAGCAGAACATGCAGGAAATCTGGCAGTGGTAAAATATAAAGATACCACAGAAGGATTCTGCAGACACATCAGCTGCATTAACAGATAAATACAGCAGCTATGCAGCATAAGAATTTCATGGGATAATGAAGGGAGACCTTTCATTCATAATTATAATTTTTAAAAAATTCTATAAAACATGCTCAAATCTGTCAGTGAATAAGTTTTTTAATGATTTGCTGACACTACAGATGTTGCGGCCATTTTACTGTTAATTGCTTATGATGTGTTAATAGATAAAGTCACAAAGCAAGTCAAGGAAATCCAGAGATTGAAAGATAACAGGCTTTGCTCTTAAAAGGCTTTAGTGCCACTAAAATCCATGCCATTTAGAGTCGAAACAAACTCTGACATTCAACTGTTGAGTGTTAGTTTTGTATAAGTAACTCAGATCTCACTGGGAAATAAATAATCAGGCACAAACTGCACCCAAAAACTTAATGAACTCCAAGTCCCTCATAGCCTTTCTAAATGGTAGAACTGCTTTAATTTTTGCTGGTGTTTATAGACTTTTAATATTAGTAACTGAAACAATAAATACTTACACCTGTTTAAGAAGTTATCGATGTTTTTGTTTTTTCTTAAGGCAGGAAAATCCAAGTCATATACCAAAGCATCTAATCCATCCTGAAAAAAAAAAATCCAAGCAAAATTAAAAGTGTTTGGAAATCTAATTACACATGCTGTTAATTTAAGAGACAAGAAAAACACAGTTATTCCTATCAATTTTCCATATAATGAAATAATTCATATTTATTTTATGATTCAGTTTGCAATTACATGAAACAGCTGTTACACCCTCACTCCCACTGGAGTCCTCAAAACTTCATTTCCATCCATCTCAAAACAAATTTATGAATTACAAATTACCTTAATTAGTTTCACAGTTACATGAAAAAAATTTCTAAATATAACAAAATCCAATGCCAGTTCTAACAAAGTTCATCACTGTTAGAAAGTCACAATGTATCGCACAGTGCACACCTGAACATGAAGTGGAAACTGGAAAGCAGGACAATGATGATAATTTAACCCCAAGAGTCACCTCCCCCCCTCACTTTTTATTCCTTGACTTCAGAAGGCAGTTTCTTTAACAAGGTGGTTTTATACACTGTAACTGAAATCTAGAAACATACAGCTACAAGCCCATCTGGTATTACTGCCAAGGAACACATCCCTGTGTTCATCCCTATGAACAAAACCAAACACCACCAAAAAAAGCCAACAGAATATTACAATAATAACAAGATAGTTTTAAGGTCTGGTTAAGTGCCCTAAACTTCCTGACTTAAACGAAACTTTTACAACAGATATTTATGATTCTTCAGTGGATTGCATCTTCTCAGAGAAAAACTGAACATATCTTGGTTGATAAATACAGATATGGTATCTAATGGAAAGGAGTCAAGTATTCCAGGGAATTATACCACAATGAATCAAAAAATTATATGGAGCCTTCTTCTCAACTAGGTAACTTTTATCTGACAACTGCAAAAATAGAGAGGAAGGTCACAAAATACAAATTGGTGGATGTTAACATGGTATATCAAGGAAATACCACTATTTACCTGTCCAGCACCTACCTACACCATCTGTTACTGGCCTGTCAGATATTAGACCAGATCACTTTGATCTGATCAAAAAGAGCAAACTTAATCCAGATTAAAAACTTAAGTCTTTCACCCCTTCCTATAAATGCAAACCTTTTTCCCCCCAAATCTACAGATTTTAAGCTATTAAAAACATCAAATGCTATCAAATTCAAATTTTTTTATAAGCTTGCAGTCCTCATTTTTAACTATGTGAGACAAATTATTTGTTACCTCTCCATAGAGTTCCTTGGTTTGAACTAAGAAATGTTACAATGGAAATCAAAATCAAGAAAAGCATTACAGTATTTCCACAGTTGTTAAAGTCAGGTTTTGCATCATGAGAGTATTAAAGGATCTTTTGTTTTGGACTTACACTGATGGTGATAAAGACAAGCAAATGACAATGAAAAAACATAATGGACTACCAAATTAATTGGTCAGTAATATAAATAAGAAGCAAACAACTTGGACTCAAGACATACTGAATTACAGGATGCTCCGGGTTGGAAGGGACTCCAAGGATCATTGCGTTCCAACCCCCCTGCCACAGGCAGGGCCACCAACCTCCAGGCCTGCATCTAGACAAGGTTGCCCAGGGCCCCATTCAACCTGACCTTGAACACCTCCAGGGTTGAGGCATCCACCACCTCTCTGGGCAGCCTGTTCCAGCACCTCACCATTCTCTCCATGAAGAGCTTCCCCCTGATATCCAACCTAACCCTTCCCTCCTCTTGCTTCAATCCATTCCCCCTTGTCCTACCACTATCTACCCTTGTAAAAATCCAACTCCCCTCCTGTCTATCTGCTCCCTTTAAGTACTGGCAGACTGTCATGAGGTTCCCCCTGCAGCCTTCTCTTCTCCAGCTGAAGAAGCCCAGCTCCTCAGCCTGTCCTCACAGGGGAGGTGCTCAAGCCTCTGATCATCATCATGGCCACCGCTGAACCCTCTGCAACAGCTCCACATCTTTTTTGATGCAGAAATAAAGGTATGCAGGGTAAGCACAAAGTATTTCTCACTAAACTGCAACTTACTAAAAGATGACTTTTCCAAAGATACATAGTAAACACCCAGGAAATCCAAGAATGAATTTCAATTATTTGGCAAATTCAGCAGTGAAACTGTGGTAACTGCTTGCAGAGCAGTACAAAGAGCACTGGTAGCTCTATGCATTGAGCCTCATGCTGTGAAAAGAGGTAGGCAAACACCATCTACAGGACTGCCAGGTCATGCCCACTGATTTTTAAGAGCAGGTGAGTGATGACAATGATTATCAAAGTCCTGATTTGCTCTGGGGCACATCACAAGTGGGAATACTTGCAGATTTTTAACATCAACTTTACTTATTATCACACTTTTTCTTCCAAAATATTTGAATATAAGCCTACAAACAGTAAAATAGCAGGGCAGAAGCACAGAAAGTGTCACAGTTCCACTGGTCTGTCAGGTACATGGGGTAGTTTGTTGTGATTTTAAAAGCTCTGAAGTGAAGATACAAATATACAAATCCAGCTTTAACAGACAAAAGCAAATTGTAATACTTTTAAATTCATAATTCACCACGAAAAATTGCCTTTCAGACCTCAGATATGAACTATTCCATGTAAAACACTAAACAAAAAATCTTGCCATTACAGATTCAAGTTATTCATCTCACATTCAATTCCAATCACACTTCACGATCAAGCAAACAACATCTAATAAAGCTGCATACCAAGAATTGCTTGTTTAGAAGACTTTTCCGTAATCATCTGCCCTTTACTACAGTATCCACAAAAGAAACTATCCTCATTCACAAGTTTCATTAAAAATGTAGGGGTGATAGTATCTCTGTAATAACCGAGATACCTGTAAATCCTTAACTTTCAAATTCATTCATTTCTTCAACTGAAGTATGTTTCTGAAGAAAAAATAGCACAGTATTATTTTAAACAATGAACTGCAAATACAAGGTTAAGCTTCAGGTACTTTTAGACAATTACAAATAATAAAAATAAAAATATTTGGGATACCTAGTGTATAACACAACACAGAATAGCCCGTTTATTTCACTTAGCTTTATTTCACTTTTATTTCACTCATATTAGCTAAACCACAAGAACCTGGTGAATGCTACAAACTGTCCCAGTACACAGAAACATGGCTATTTTAAGTGGTTTCACTGGTAAACAAACAGGGAAGAGGAACACAAGCTCAACAGTGAGAAGGCTATAGGAATTGACAGTGGTGCAGGCCACAGAGATAGGAACTTACTACAGCATAACAGGAGAAAAAGTAAAATAAAAAGGTAAATGATGAACAAAAGGGGATATAATACTGCTGGTGGCTGCAAAGACAACTCATCTCTCAGCTTTCTCATTACCATCTTGCTCAATCTTTCAATACATCTGATTTTTTCCTAATATAAAAAGGAAGAAATATCTTTCCTTCAAGACCTTTAACAGCCACATCCTCTCAGAAAAAGAAAAAGGATACTGATACATAATTATAACAGGCAACTGTATGCCCAATAGTTTAATAGGCTTTATTAAAAAAAAAAGAAGGCTCCATTTTTGTGGTATTTTTTCCTCCACTTAGGTTTAATCTTTAAAGACAGCACCTCTTGCACTTTTTAGAAACATGTAGCTTAAATATATTTTCAGCTAACACTAAGTTCTACCTTACTCTGTCATTACAGAGCAATTTTCCTGGTTAGCTTTGAGGTCTACACAGACATTTTTCTTTTATGTTAGTAATTAGGTTATTAAAATAAATTGGTTTATAAAGTCAAACATGATTTCCACTTACATCTAACATGGTAACAGTATTTCAGAGGTGATTGAAAAGTAACAGGGGAAAACACTTCCTTTCTTCACTCAAACAGTTTCATGGTCCAGAGTCTCTCATTTGTTTAATGAAATCATCAATAGTTTCATAATCTAAATACCTCACTTTATCTTGAAATTAAAGAGAGACATTACAATGAGCAGAGCTCTTCCGGACAAGCACAGCATTTCTATGTATTCTGTTGGGTTTGCTCATTACTACACCACACTGAGAAGTTTCGTAAGAACAGATATATGGACTGAAATCAAAGGTCAATCTCGATCCATAGATTGCCTCCAGAGATTACGATATGGGTGTCTGGGAAAGAGCATACAACCAAGTCCAGCATATGGCAGTACTTGTCTGGAGTATCTGTGAGCCAGAAACTGCACCGTCACAGCCAATAGCTCTAACCAGAATTCTCTTCTGTGATTCTGCCGGAACATTTTCTGTACCTGTTTTACCTCTTGCAATTACGGCATCATACAGATATGAAATCCACTGCCTAACAGGCAGTGTGAAAGTGAGAAACACTCCTTACCCACCTGCCTCAAGACACAGCTTTACATACTTTCTCCTTTGGTCATCTCTTTCAATCATCCTTCTATAAAAGTTACTCTGATTGCTGCCAGAGCTTTTTTATTTCTACTAAATACTTTGAATATTGAGGGGAGGCTGCAAATAGAATTTAAGTTGTGAAGCCACCATAAGTACACACAGCCATAAAATGTATCCTGCTCTGCTCATTAAATATTAACTGAAACATCTTACGTGTGACTTTTATAGTCAGTGTGTAATAAATCAATTATTTCACAAAAGCAGGTACTAGAAATCCAAGATAGTTCAACATTCAACAACACAAGTACATAAAGGTGAGAGGTTTTTTTCTCCCATGCTTTCACTCCATATTGGTCAATGCTGATTTTCCCCTACCACTTTTAATCACCAAGGTACCAATGAATATTAATGACTTCTGTGATTTACCTTTTACTTTAAAAAAAAACTTTAAAGTAAAAAGTTTACTTTTTACTACTCTCTCATATTTCTCATGGTACTCACCATTTTCGATCACTCATGACTGTGAAATAGCACAGACCTGTTAGACTCGATTACAATCCCTCTGTTTTGAATAAACCACTTCATGTACCCACCCAGGCATCCACAAAAGAAGCCTAACTTAAAGCAGTTTAATTGTGATAAAAAGCTTAAAAGCACAGCCTCAACAAACATTTTTGTTACCCTCATACTCAGCAATTACTTTGAGAAACTCCACTAGGTTTGCAAAGCATGACTTTCTTCCATGACACAAGTTAGCTCTGTCCCATAATAACACCTGTGGGCTCACTTGTTCTGCTGCTGGGCTGGGTGTTCCTGTGTTACCCACAAGATCTCTTTTTCTTCTACAGAAAGAAAAAAAAAACCAAAACCTCAAAACAAAGTAAAAAAAACCTCAAAATCTATATATTTACTGTCTTCCTTACTACTGCTGTCAAAACAGTTTTAAGTACAAAAGGAGTAAGTATCAAGCAGCCTCAGTGTCTAAGCAATCTTACTGTGTGTGTCATTTTGTTCAAAACACACTTCTATCACCACTTTCATTTGAGAGATCCTCCAGCATAAACACTATAAAAATAGGATTCCAGTGTGGAAACTCCTCTAAGCTGCTTTATGAAGTAATGTGCAGAAAAGGTTTCTTCCAGGGCTCAGTGTTGGGACCAGTTCTGTTCAACATCTTCATAGATGATCTGGACAAGAGGATTGAATGCACCCTCAGTAAGTTTGCAGATGACACCAAATTGGGTGGGAATGTCGATCTGCTGGAGGGTAGGAAGGCCCTGCAGA
>VXBZ01010953.1:365453-391724 GCA_013399135.1 Heliornis fulica | reverse complement strand
CAGTTTTGGGCCCCTCACTTCAAGAAGGATATTGAGGTTCTGGAGCGTGTCCAGAGAAGGGCAACGAAGATGGTGAAGGGTCTAGAGAACAGGCCCTACGAGGAGCGGCTGAGGGAGCTGGGGTTGTTTAGTTTGGAAAAGAGGAGACTGAGGGGAGACCTTATTGCTCTCTACAACTACCTGAAAGGAGGTTGCAGTGAGGTGGGGGTTGGACTCTTCTCCCCAGTAACAGGTGACAGAACTAGAGGAAATGGCCTCAAGCTGCACCAGGGAAAATTTAGGTTAGATATTAGGAAGAACTTCTGTACTGAAAGAGTCATCAAGCATTGGAACGGTCTACCCAGGGAGGTGGTTGAGTCCCCATCTCTTGAGGTGTTTAAAAGACAGGTAGATGCAGTGCTTGAGGACATGGTCTAAGGGTAGACTTGGTGGCGGTAGGTTAATGGTTGGACTGGAAGATCTTAGGGGTCATTTCCAGCCTTAAAAATTCTATGATTCTATGATTAGCCTTTACCTTCAGTTTTTCTGAAAATATAAAATGCAATAATCGCGTTATCATTTACATCCACATTAACTAAACAGTCTATACCACTGAACTTCTCAGGCCATTAAGCTAACTTTTTTCACTAGAATCCTGTAACACATTCTGGTTTCTTTTGGTATCACTTAAGCAGTCCCTTATTAATTGGACTTCCCACACACACACATTTCAATTTATAACTATTCATGAAGTTTTAATACATCAAACTGTCAGTTTAACCATGACTACACTTAACTCACTCTGTCATTACATTCCTTAAACTCATAATTCACTATAATTATGTAATGTTGTTTTATTCAGATGTATGAATTAATGCAATTTTATAGCAAAATTCTGTTAGGATATTTCAAAATGCACTTCATCTAGTAAATTCAATTCATCAAAACAAATTATCTCAGGATTCCTAAGTGGTATAAAGTAAAAATATAGCATATGATCTACATTATCAGGATGCAGTTACAGAATCTTTATATTTTTAATTTTTTACTTAATACGCATTTCATTATGACATAGTATCATCTAATGGAAGCATATGATAAAGAAAAATACGCTAAACTCAGCTGAAACTTTGTTATTGAGACACTTTTTATTTTACTATTTATCTAGCATTCAAAGAACTAAAAAAACAACCTCCGTGGGTATTACCAGCATACAAAATTCACATTCCTTGGACCAACTGGCAATTACTCAAGTTTAAAGTCTTTGCTACTTTCCCTTTTTTGGAGGGATCAAAGTTAAAGCTTAAGATGTATGACTAACTGGTAATATTTTAGTTCCTTGTATTGTAGCCATTTTCCTACCTACTTCTACAGTATTAAACCTTTCCTCCATATTTTCTGTCAACAAACTTGACTGATTTTTTTTTCATGTCTTCATAATTTGTCATAATGTCCTGTCACACAGAGTGATCTTGATGGTCAACTACTGAGGGAGTCTGTTTAAGTGCTGTGAAAAGCTAGCTTTTATAACCTGTTTGCAAACATGCATGAAAAGCAAGACCTCAACTCCAACATTAAAAAAAAGAAAATAGAAGTTTTACTGGAATTGTTTGAATTATCAGAGCTTTGAACTGTTAAAAGGACCTGGAGAGGCTGGAGAAGCAGGGAGAGAAGAACCTCATGAAGTTCAACAAGAGGAATCACAAGTCCTGCACCAGGGAGAATCACAAGTCCCGCACCTCTGCCGAGGACCTTGAGGCCTGGTCCACAACAAAGTGACTGAGCCAGTAACGTGCCCTCAGAGGAAATGCAGCCAACAGCATCTTCAGTTGCATTAGACAGAGTATTGCCAGCAGGTCAAAGGGTTTAGTCTTCTCCTCTACTCAGTGCTGGTGAGGCCACACCAGCTGTGCTATATCCAGTTCTAGGTTCTCTAGTACAGGACAGACATGGACATACTGAAGTGAGTCCAAAAAGGGGCTGTGAAGATGATGAAGGGACTGGAACATCTCACATACTATGAAGCTGAAGGAAGAGAAGGCTTGAATGTGGAATCTTACCCATGCATATAAAAAGGGAGGGAATGAAGAACATAGAGCCAGATCTTCTCAGTGGTGTCTACTGACAAGCAAAAAAAAAAAACCAACCCCAAACCCATGAGACTATGAGATTCCACATGAACTTTTTTTTTTTTTGTGGTGTGAGGGTGGTGAAATGCATGTTATCCAGAGAGGCTGCTGACTCTCCATCTGTGGAGATATTCAAAACATAACTGGACATTGGCCTGAGCAATCTGCTCAAGCTAACCCTGCTTTAGCAAAGGTCTTTGACTAGATAAGTGGTTCCTTCCAATCTAAAAAAATTCATTTTGTCTAAAACACCAAGCTATGCTTTTGGCTTGCATACAGGTAGTTCCTTCAGTAAATAACCTTATCCACAATGCCATTTAACTCTATACCAGTGGGGCAAGAAGATCTTGTTACACGGCTTAGCTTTTCATGATTCACATTTTTCTGACCTCTAAGTAAGTCCAGAGCAGCCATTACTCCTTTGTGACAAGGACAGACTTTTTCTGATGCTACTAAATCAAACAGCATGAACATCTCCACTCTTTGATACTTCCTCTTTTAGGGAATACCCTACTGTAACTTCATTTGTAAAGAAAAACACACACACAGAACTTTGCTCTGGTGCCCAACATTAATACATATTGTTTGTAATTAAATGAATAAGTGTAAGTTTACCTGAGAAGCAAATACTAAATAGAGCTATACAGCTCACCAGTTTCAAGCAAGAACACCACTTTAAAGCCAACTTTCAGGCTAATGCCAATAGTGCTACATGTATCTAACTTTAATCAAGTACACAAAATATCCTCCTAGATTTCAGTTAATTATATTTCTCAGTGTTGTTGTCTAGAGCACAGAAAACAACAATTCAGTATTTCATCTTTAGAGCGGACAAGTCAATGTAGACCAAGTTAAGACACTTCACTGAAGAATTTTCATTACATTGTTAAACTAGGCAAAGTATACAAACTGACACATGAGCCTGAGTATAAGGCACTTGATTCATTGCCCATTCTCGTTCCCAGAATAATACAACTCTACAGAGCTCATTACTTCTTAGTACCTTGCAAAACTCATAAAGAGCTTTGGCAAATTTAGGGTAAATACATAACCTTTCACAAAGACATTTTTTAAAAACTCAATAAAGAGCTAAGAGTTTAACTCAGTAAAGACTTAAAATCTCAGCAAGAAGATCTTGAAACCTCAAGGCAGGATTACTGAAAGCAGTGCGGCTTACTGCTTTCATGTCAGTCTTGCGAAAAGTTACCTCAAGCCTAGCTGCAAATGTCACCCATATGGCATTCTGGGTACTTACATATATGTACTTGCATTCTGTTCACACATCAACTGTTCAACATTTTTACTTCCTAGAGTATACAATTAGTACATGATTTAGTAAATTATAAATATATATGTTGAAGTACATCAACACCTCAGTTAATATGCTAGGCCATGTTCAAAAAAGGCAAGGAAGCTGGTGAAAGGTCCAAAGAGCAAGAATCATGAGGAACAGCTGAGGGAACTGGGGTTGCTGAGCCTGGATAAAGAGACACTCTGGGGAGACCTTATCAGTCCACAACTACCTGAAAGGAGGTTGTATCCAGGTGGATGTTGGTCTCTTTTCCAAAGTAATGAGAAATAGGACAAGAGGAAACAGCCTCAAGTTGTGCCAGGGAAGGTTTAGATTGGATAACACAAAAATCTCTTAACCATAAGGGAAAAAAACACTGGAACAGGCTCCCCTGGGAAGTGGTTAAGTCCCCATCCCTGAAGGTATTTAAAAGATGTATAAATCTGGTACTTGGAGGACATGGTTTAGTGGTTGGACTTGATGATCTTAAAGGTCTTTTCCAATCAAAATTATTCTATTTTATGATACACATACATATCAAAATACACTCTATAACTAACATTACAGCCCACACAGTTCTCAATATTGTTAATATCTGTATATGCACTGAAGGAGGCCTCAGGTTCAAGTCCTCAGACAAGTAGTAATGCTCTTTCACAGGTACATAATTTTTCTGGGTGTCGCTGCTCTTACACTGCATCCGAATCTTACAACCTGAAACATCTCCCAATGTAACTAAACCAAAATGCAGTGCAAATCTGTGAAATCAACTCATATACACAAAGCATGCAGGAGTACTTTTGGTATCCAGTACACCTATAATTCTGAGAACCTATAAGCCTCAAGTTTCTCCTAAAACTGAGGGCAAGTCATAGATTCTTCCCACCACAGCCCTTCTCTATGCACCAGTAAGATGTGTATCATTTTTCTGTTCTGGATGCCTCCTATTCAAGTGGCTATTTTATGCCTAAAATTACAAAAAGTTCACATTGTCTGAAGATGCATGTCAGACAACGCATTTCAGTGGAGCTTCTCTTTCTCTCCAAACTCAAGCTTCTAACATTAATTTCACTAGACTAGCGTATTTTACTGTTAATAGTCTTTACATCCAAACTTCAATTTATTATATTAGTGTTCTATTATTTCAATTTAGCATCATAATTAATCCCATTTGGTATTATATCTTTAAGAACAACTATCAAATGAGAGAGCAGTGTCTTCAAGGAAGATTAACACAGACCAAAATGTCATCAAGAATGTATTTCAGTAATATTTGTGCAGAAATAGGTGTAACAGATATTCTTTGGAAATAGGTGACAGGTGTGTAACAGCAGCAAAAACTGACTGCTATTAAGTCAAATTTTATCTATTTCATTTTGCAGCAAGTATGACCTCCAGATATTTGCAACTTATTTGCAAAAAGGGATCAGCTGCATGGGTTTATACACTCTTCAGGCAAGCTTTATGACCTACAAAGCTTCTCTAGCAAATTCAGCGCATTCTGCCATCAACAGAATACCTTACATAAATGGTCTAAACCAGCTGTATAACTAACTGGAGGGCTACATATGTTCTTGATATTTTGATATGTAGAAAACAAGAAAATACATTACATACTTCAGATTTAAATGATTTATCAAGCTATATCCTGTCTCACACTAGGATTAAATAAAGCCCAAGAACAGACTCTTAAAACTGCAGTAACGTGTTCAACGGAAGCACACTTAAAGCATATACATATATATATATATGGTTTTAAAAGCAGACAGTAGTGGTAGTTAAAGAACTGACTGATATTTATCACTGTGACAGCAACATTCCACAGCAACTTCAGGACTTGGTATTGTCAAGTGCCTCATAGGTCTAGAGTTCCCAGCCACTGCAACAACTGCAAATGCAGATGAACAGCCAACCTGACATACAGCAGGGTAACACTATCCACAGAAATACTTTGCACTGGGAAAAAGTGATTTGATATCCTTCAGAGCTCTCAAAGTTCTCAAATTCATTAAAAATATGATGCAAGACCTGTCCCCCCACTTAAAGTAATTACCTTAAAACATTTTTAAACAGCAAAAAAAGCTCCCCAAATCTCATTAGCACCCCAAAGGTTTCTTGGTTATCCCAGGACAACAGATTCTTCCATGGGCAGCACATGCAGACTTATTAGTTCTGGTTTTGAAGTCCTAAGATTGCTGTTTTAAAGCACACACACTTATAATTAGACCAAAAGACCATGAGAAGTCAATACTCTTAAGAACACTCACTAGAAAGCAAAAGGAAGGTGGATAAAAACTAACACTATAGATACAAATACTGGTATGCAACTTCCCTTCAGTAGAATGGTACAGAAGACAAATAGATCAAAGATATGAAAGAATAAACTGTTCTAGTCCCAGCTCCAAAACCTTAGGCTTCTTTGGGTGGCAGCCTGCAAGGAACCAGGTAAAGACTTCAATGAAAGGAAAGCAACTGCACAACTCCATTAAGAAGTAGTGGTATTTAGCAGATGAAACAGAACCCTCTCCACATCTGTTGCTTGGGAAATTGCAGTCTGCCTCTCACATTTTTTCCAGGCAGTTATCCATGAAGCCAAAAGGAAGCTTTAGTCAGTTGGCCAAGATGGGAATTAGTAAGATACCAACATGTTCACAGGAAGAAACATAACACATTACTGCAAACAACAAGAAGTGCATTAGGTCTTCTGATTTTTTTCTGTAGGGCAACAAGATCTCATCAGTCACACAGCACCTGTTACTACCTGACCTGGATTAGATTACATTTGCTTCAAATGAAACTGTTAACTACGGATACAAACAATAAGTTATAAAACAATAAAAAGGCAAGTTCTTCTACCTTTAGCCTTGACAAACTCAGCCTCTGGAAGTTATATTAGTTCAGTAACTATGCTTTAGAAAAGACTCTCCAAAAATATATATATCAAAGAAAAAACAAACAGAAACAGCTATTTTATTAGTAATACCATCTGGCCCACAAAAATCTAATAAAAAAAGAACACAGTGACTGAAAACAGAGGTTAGAAAAATTGGGAGAAAGAAAAAAGTACTTAAATATTTTTACAGAGGGCAGACAATTAATGAACTAACTTTCCAGGGAAGAGTAAGAACATCGTAATTTTTCCAGCAGTCTGGAAACTGCACAAAATGTCCCACATGCACCCATCCTCCCCTCACCAACCTCCCCAGAATAAAAAAAAAAAAAAACCAAACCAACACTTTTTTCCGAAAACTGCATAACAAGTCAAAACACTTTTTCAGTTAGAGGTGAACAGCCATGATAAAAGTAAAAAACTGATTTATATGAAAACCACTCTGTAGAAACTGAAATAGTAATTAGTAACGCTATATGCCTTTCCTTGATGTGACATGCAACTCAGTCTGCAAGAAAAATATGGGAAGTTGAGCACAACTCAGAGTATCAGCTTTGAGAAACTTATCTGATTGTGCAATCTCCTGTCAGAGCTCTAGCTCGATTTCCGCAATAAACATTCCATCACAAGCAATCACACGTTAAACAGATATTTGAAATATGCAACAAGGACTTAACACTACTTAAGCATTTGTGCATCGTTGTGCATTTTCATAATGCAAACTGTAGCCCACAGCCTATTTTTTCATGTATTTATTAAAAGAAAAACTTCACATTCAATAAAACAGAATATTTGTGCGTAAAGTCAGTGTTTCTTCTATATTTATTTTTCCATGATAAACATAGCTCCAAGAACGATTTTAAAGTAGTGGGTTTTTTTAAAAGGTAAAACATTCCATGAGTATTATTTTAGATAGAGATTAATTACTTCTATCACCAAGTTTTAAGATTCTTTAGAACTGACAGGATTTTGTTACTAGCAGGTACAAAACAGCAAGTTTTTCCACATTTTTCAGGGACTTGCACTGCTAATATAGAACAAAGTACTTCTGCTACCAAATTGTTTCCAGATTCCAGAATCCACTGCATTAATTTTACAAACTGACCCGCAACAACATGCTTTTACCCACCATCTTAAGCAATTAAAAGAAGTTGTGGCTAAGAGACATGGTATCTTTTTCAAAATCCACCTTAAGAAGAAACGTACATGATAAAAACATTACATGTACAGATAAAAACATCAGTCAGGCAAGTTTTAATGAATACTGCGTGTGTATTTTCAAGCCACTAATAATGACTGCTTTCAGGTAAAGAAATACTTCACTAGTATTTAAAACCAATCTCTTCTAAGCACTCTTCTTACCCCTCTCTTCTTACCCTTTACAACACAGTACGACTAAGTCAGGTCCTCCCTAATACTAGTCTCCCCACATAACACTTCATAACTTGGGAAAAACAGCTGCACACTCAAAGAGGGTATAAAAAGTTTGAGATACATGTTCTCCAGAGGGATAATTTTGTTTTAGATTTAGAAGAGGGGAGAAAACAAATCTTAGCCCAAGAAGAAAGTGAGCCAGGCTGCTTGGACCACTGCCACTACCATGGAATCTTGTCAAACTCTCTCCTGCCTGTCCTTACAAGGGAGCAAGGCTGAGCTTGGGCTGATTAACTTAATCTCTACAGGAGATGAGGGCAAGCAATATTTTTGTCACGTTATAAAAGACTGCCGTGAAACAAATCAGACCATGCTGATTTTACATTTTCTATTCCACCATCTCACAGACCATTTTCAGTATCTGTTACTTAGTTTCTCATTAAGCAGAGAGCAAAACTGATAAAAACATGTTTTCTAAAAATTAATGCAAAAGCTAATGAAAGGTTGGGTTTTATTTGCAACCTTCTATATGATGTTTTTCCGAGTATTTGTTTTATGAAAACACTTTTCTAACATCCAATATAAAAAACCTCACAAACCACAATTAAAAAAGCACTACTTTCTTGGATATCTACATGAACTAAGGTAACTAGTGATACATAGTGTGTGTGTATACACATACACACAAAACAGTGGTTCAAAAGTCATGTCAAGTCAGGTAGCATCTGCTACTTGCCATCCATATAAACTACATGCCTGTAGAACACCTAGCTAAGCAGGTTCTCAATTACTAAACAGTACAAATTACCAACAAGTGATGTTCCAGAACATAATTAAAAAGCAGTAGTATCATCCCAAGAATTCAGAGTTATACTTTAGTCAGACCTTCTGCACTTCACTTTCCCTAAGCCCATGCCGGACCACAAAACCAGTTTCTGAAGAACTGCAAAAATACAGGCATGTAAACAGTCATTTTATAAACAAAGGGTTGTTACCTACCACAGTAATTTATATGGTCATTTTAAAACTGAACATACTTAAGAGGAAATAAAGAAACAGTTACATCTTTTGTGGTATTCAAACAAAGCACACTGTCACTGAAGTTCTGTTTAATAAAGTTATTGAGATTCTGAATTACAGTAAACAATTTGATTTAGAAAAGGGAAAACAAAAACCCAACCACTTGGCAATAGGAAATGTCTTACAGCAGGAAAAGTCTGTGTGAATACATTCTGTATACGTATATTTACATATCCCAAACAATAAACCCTTAAAAATAATTAAAAAACCAACCTATCACTTTCATTTTCACTCACATTTTAAATATTACTTGCTTGGCAGCAGAAATAAGGACCAAACACTGCAACACACATACTCCTATGTACTTGAAAAATTACAAATAAATCATGATGCAAAGCTCTACGTGTAAGACAAAGTCTTCAAGCAACGCAGCAGTTCACCTAATAGTATCATACGAACGACACTCAAACCCCCCCTTACTTGCCTCAGTCAAGATACCACATTGTATGACTTAGAGTAAGGAGAATTAAAGAACTATCTTCCTCTCTTTTTTTTAAATAGATCAACTGTAAGATCACTATCAAATTGAAATGTTTAAAGCTTGCATTCCCCTTCCAACATGGATTTAAGGGACAGGTATGTGAACTTACCATTTCTTAATAATTTTGTCCCTTTCTCAACCTATCACACTCAGATGACAAATCTCAACTGTTATAATCTTCCCACACTAAAAAATGTCTTTATTCTCTGGAATAGAAGATAACACTTGGTCTAGTTTAACAGATTCATTTAAAAGCCAATTTTTTATAAATGAGAATGCAGGTTGAAAGATCACTATATCACTTACAACTGACTGTAAGTCTTATTTGTACATATTGCTCTGAGGAAATAAGAATACAGAAGATTAACATTGAGTTAAATTAAATCCATCTATGAGTAGACAAATTATTCCTTCTGCAAACCAGTATGAAAGTTCATGACTGCCCAGAAGACAAGGGCAAGAAAGTTCAGAAAAAAGAGCTGAGTTGTCTAGTTATTTCTCGCATGCTATTTCCCAGTAGAAGTTCATTTTAAAAGCTGAAAAGCTTCTGAAGACCCTACAGCCTGACTCGCTCTGGTTCCACAGACTGTTCAGTATTTTGAGCATGTCAAAAATATATTTTGCTTTTGAATTACAAAAATGCCAAAGCACTCAATAACAGAGCCAGCAGTATGTTCTCAAGAATGGAATAGCCAATAATAAAATATAATAACTTACTTTTTTACCCATGCTCAAAATACATTTGCTGTCTTTTGTAAAAAGTTAAAGAGATACACCTTTAGGCGCTTAAAAGTAAACAACTTTAATTCTGTCAAGACTCAATTGCCAACAGATTGTATTCTGACCTAGGTGAAACAAACAGAAAGCTGATGGTTGATTAAAAGATACCCTTGACACACGTCAGTAACAGTGACTGAATTTGCCCATTTGGCACAGCAGATATTGGAGCAGCTACTTCGAAAGTGAATGAAGGATGTCAATACCCTTACATAACTGCACCCAAGAAAAGACAAAAAACAACTAGCTGGTACTAGATTTGCTTTTTCCATGGAGCTTTTTTGATATATTTCTATTTCATCTAATACATCTGCTATTAGTTGCGGTACTGAAAGGCAAATTTTAAAAAGCATGTGCTTAAGTACTACAGCTACTGCATGTAGCACAAGGGCAATAGCTGTATTAGACACTAATTTACAACAAGACCTGTTGCAGCAAGATTGCGGCCTCACTCTTGATGGACACTGACTTGGTTATTATTGCTTTAGATCATCCTAACACCCATCTGATTGTAAAAGCTAAATTCTAAAATGAGTTTCCAGCCCTTCCATGTTTCTTACATAATAATAATCTGTTGAGAAAAAATATATTTAAAATTAGAGGACAGTCTGGGCATATTTTTTTTTAATTCCTTGCTCTTGAAAGACATCAGATTAAAACTACTTCAGTTACCTAATGAAAGCATCTGTGATGCATACTTTAAGTCATTGTTTTGTGAACAAGCTGCACATCTTCATGCCATAAAAAAAATGCCACTTCAGGACAGTCAATAGTATATGGTAACAATCACAATCCAAATCATCTTTATTACTTCCACATTCATGAAAAATAATTACATCCCGTCTACTAAAAATGTTATTCTATGCTAAATCTTACCTTGGAGTATTACATACTAATTGAACAACTTAAGCCATCATGAGACAAGACCTACTGAGTGCACAAGGACTCCTTCCTATTTGCTCCTGATCATTTTCTAAGTTGCTTAGTAGAAATCTTTCTCCAACCTTAATAGATAATTTCAACTTGCTGCCATATTTTTTGCTTGCTCAGATGTATTTTTTACCTCCTTCCAGTCAGAGTTCATTAAAATATCAAACATCACAGAGTAGTAAATGCTTTTTCTGTGTGTTTTTGGGTGGGGTTTTTTGTTGTTTGGTTTTCTTTTAATTCAGACATAACTACAATTTGTAGTTTCCAGATGAAAAGTATGACCTCATGTTCCAAGACAAATGAGATGAAGTTTGTGCTGCTTAGTACAGATACTGTATCTTGTAAAGTATCACCCCAGAAAATGGGGCCTTGAATCTATTGCTGAGAAAGTAATTACTATGTGCTTAACTATTCCTGCTGCAAACAGATTGCACTGATTCAAGAACTTCACTGAGGTTTTGAAACCAAAGGTCGGAAAAGACAACAAGAAAACTGACCAAGCCTGAGATTCACAGAAGCAGAGCAGCCCCTGTTGCAAGGGACTTCAAAAGGTCACCTGGCCCAACCTTTTATGTGAAAGAAAGCCTCAGTGAGATTACACAGCACCCTGTACAGTCACATCCTGAAAACCTCCAATAATGGGGACTCTACCACATCTACCACATCCCTGAGGCTGCTGCTACAGTGATCAATTGTTCTCACTGTAGTTTCTTTCTTATATAGATACAAAATGTCTACCAGTGAAACTTGTACCTGCTGTCCCTTGTCTTCTCCATGTGATTCCTTGTGACAAAGTAGCTTCTATCCTCTCCGCAGCCATCCTTTACATACTGTAATACTGTGATGAATTCTACCCCAAGCCTTCTTCAGAAAAACACCTGAATCCTCATGGGGCACTTCTCCAGACCTTTGATCACCTTTGTGACCCTTCTTTAGACATTTCTTCAGTCTCTTTCTTAAATTGCAAGGAAACAAAACTGGATGTGGCATTCTAGCTGCAGCCTGACCAGTGCTGCATAGGATGACCACATCTCTGCTTCTGCTAGTAATACTCTTAGGGTCCTGGGTTAAGCCAACCCAGGCTCCAATTTGCATTTCTCACTGCACTACTGACTCATGGTCACGCTGCTGTCCACCAAGACTTCAGGTCCCCTTCAGCAAGGCTGCTCCCCAGCCACACAGAACTAGACTCTTCAGTTATATGTCCCAGGTGCAGGACTTTACATCTTTGTTAGACATCATACTGTTCTTCCCTGCACACTGTTTCAGTCTGCCCAGGTCTCTCTGCAAGGCAGCTCTCCCTTCTGACATACCAATCCCACTCAGTTTAGTGCCATTGGCAAGCTTGTTGCAGATGCTTCCATCCCATCATCCAGATCAGTTATAAAGATGTTGAACCACATGAGGCCTATTATCTATCCCTCTAAGACCCTACGTGCGACAGGCTGCCAGCCTGAGTAAATACCATTGGCCACCAATACATCTTTTAAAAACAGCGTATTTCATGTCTCACCAAAACTAACTCAAATCCAACTACATATTCATAAAATTCATACTGGTAATTCCTTGTGCTATTTCCTGGATGATGTCAACACACAGGTAATAGAAATATTCTTATCATAGTTCCTTCTCTAGATTTTGTTAGAAGGAAATTGTAATTTCACAGTATTGAAAACACAAAACACCTACTTGAGGCTTAGAGTACTTGAAATCCTGAAATTGCAGGGGGTTTTATTTTAAAGGAAAAGGGCTGTCAGGACTTTATGCTTTTCATCTTTTATAGATACAGACACGTAAATACCATGAATGCACTGAACAGAAATGAATTCTTTCCAGCCAGCTCAATTACTTAGTGATTATCTCAAGTGATTAATGAAGATTTTTCACAGAAAAGTTCTCCTGGAAACCTCTAAAACACACCTTCAGAAGTACAGAAAGCAAACAATAATTGCACACTAACTTCTTATGTTAAAAACCACATTACCTAATCAATATGTAAGGCTAACTAGAATAACTATTTCGGAGAAATAATGAACTTAATTATTTTTTACAACTCTCAAACTGCTTCAGTCAACAGATATTTTTTGTGATGTTCCCCACCACCCCCCTTCTTTCCTCAAGCAATTACACTACCAGAAACTATGGCAGAAAGGAAGAGCCTACTGTTCCAGAGCTGAGCATCGGACAGTGTAGCTCGTAAGTTTAACTGCAGTTTAAAATACATATATCTTCCCTATAAAAGCTTCACATAAACGCGCAACAGAGCTCAGTCTAGCAGTACTGCATTTTTTTCCATTAAAAGCATCACATTTCATTAAGTTCCTCTTCATTTCTCAAATTCTCCCCACTCCACCCCAAAATACAGTAAATCCCTACCACACAGTTTGTGCAAAATTTGAGACCAATGAATGCTAAGGAAATTAAAGTTTCCATGCTAATAAAGAAGTTAGGGCATTGTAAAAAAATTGCTGTATTTAACCAAAGTTCTTTTTAGGTTCATCCACTAATATACAGAGAAACTATTTTTTCTGTACTTAAAAGCAGTACCTTGCAGTCATAAGTATGTTCAGATAAATTAGTTTCCTCTATTTATCCATAGGAATATCTGTAACTGCAGAAAATAAAGCTAACTCAAAATACTTCAGAATCTGAAAGCAATTCCTTATATTAATTAAGACAGCACCATTTACACCACATCTTCATTGGTATGCTACATACTCCCCCCTTCCTTTTCCTTTAGGCTGGAGAGCTGGGCAGGGAGAAGTTTAACGAGATTTAACAAGGGCAAGTGTAGGGTCTTGCATCTGGGGAGGAACAACCCCAGGTACCAGTATAGGTTGGGGACTGGCCTGTTGGGGAGCAGTGCAGGTGAGAGGGACCTGGGGATCCTGGTGGACAGCAGGATGACCATGAGCCAGCAATGTGTCCTTGTGGCCAAAAAGGGGTGTATTAGAAGGGGGGTGGCTATTAGGTCAAGAGAGGTCCTTCTCCTCCTCTACTCTGCCCTGGTGAGACCACACCTCAAATATTGCATCCAGTTCTGGGCCCCTCAGTCCTAGAAGGACATACAACTCCTTGAGAGAGTCCAGTGCAGGGCCACCAAGATGATGGAGTGGAATATCTTCCTTATGAGGACAGGCTGAGTGAGCTGGGTCTCTTCAGCTTGGAGAAGAGGAGACTGTGGGGTGACCTCATCAACGTTTATAAATATATAAAGGGTGAGTGTCAGGAGGATGGATCCAGGCTCTTCTCAGTGATGGCCAGCAACAGAACAAGGGGAAATGGTTCTAAATTGGAACACAGGAAGTTCCATCTTAATATAAGGAGGAACTTTTTCACTGTGAGGGTGATGGAGTACTGGAACAGGCTGCCCAGAGAGGTTGTGGAGTCTCCTTCTCTGGAGACTTTCAAGACCAACCTGGACACATTCCTGTGTGATCTAATCCAGGTGATCCTGCTCCGGCAGGGGGTTTGGACTAGAAGATCTTTCGAGGTCCTTTCCAACTCCTGACATTCTGTGATTCTGTGACAGTTTAAAATATCTTGTTGCGGAGAATTCTGGCCGCTGACTTTTGCCATGTATGCCTAAAACTTGATGTCTGTGTTTCAAAGACACCATGATACGCTCACAGTGAAATCTGCCTCATCAAAAGAGTACAAGCAGTAGCTTCCGCTCCATCAAACCCACATGGCTGGGGGATGGAGTGGGGAGAATACTTCCTTATTTTAGATGCAGAAAACTAAAATTCAGAACAGACTGACAGAAAGCCTGAAGAAATCATGAAGCCCTGACTTAAGTTACCATAGGCCAAACAAACAGTTTCAACCCTAAAATCATCTTTAATTATAGTCTTCCTAGTTTCCTTGCTTATTTTCCAAACCTTTATTTCTCGATTATGGACAGCAAGGACAGACCTGCTTCCTTCTACACAAAGAGGATTTTTTTTTAATTTTTCCCATACCACCACACTAAGTGAAATCTGTTTTGTGTTCAACAGTTACGAATATTCAAGAGCACTAAAGGTCAATATCTCAGTCTGATATTACACCGATGCCCTCTATTTACTGTTATTTCATTAACCAAGTAGGAGGAGAAAAGATTATAATATGGCTAACCAACTTTAATTTCAACTTCTGTCTTTTCAGACAAGCTTTGATACTCAAACAAGTGTTTAAATAGAATAATTGACATTCCAGTCTCAAAAACAAACGATAATAAACAGTTATTTTCAAAACTATTAATAATGAAGTAATTTATGGTAGGCAAACATCCACTGCAGTTTAAGAATTAACTCATGAACCTGGAAATAAACAGCACCGGCATTACTGCCAAAATTATTTCTTTTGTCATCACCCCAATTAGTTACTCGTCCTCCACTTCGGTAGAAGTGAAACAGAAATTAACCAATCTGAACAGTAAAGTACACAAGATCTTGGTAACAGAACTCCCCTTCTGTATTAAAACAAAGTGATTCTTGTGCTTGCAGAGCTGATGACACAGGCGGGTATCTTGCCCAACTTAAGCACAAGCTCTTTTGGTTTACTCTGCTTCCACTTTCTTTTAGATGAAAAAAGCAGGCCTAAACCAGCTCTTTTCTATAGCTCTAAGATGGATAAGCTGCCCTCCATTATACCTGAAAAACATTTGTTTATCATGATGCGATTCTAAGGCAAGCAAGATTTGCAGGTGATTCTCTAACCTTAAGTAGGAGCTTTAGCACAAATTTGCAAGTTACTTGTTAATATATAGAATCTTTTTCCATTGCTATGAAAAAGATTATGTTGATTCCAACTCCTCTGAGACAATGTGGAAAACATCAGATTACCTCTGAAAGTAACTCTTCAAGAACTCATAGCCATACTTCATTTTTTCCAGTTTTGCTAACCCATCACTTCACATAAGACAGATTTTAAAAATCTAATTTAAAGACTCGTCTGTCAAGTACTCTTGCAGAAGAAAGAAACCATTTTATGCCATGGTAAGCTAACACACAACTTTGTTATTTGCAGTTATTTCCTCACCCAAAATTTGAGTAATGCAACACCACTAGAAGGTACATTGGTTCACACTGAAACACCAACATAGATGGAAAATGATTTGTCCTATCTTAGTATAGGTATTTAACCTAACTTCATGGCTGTGGTCTGACTCAAGCTTGAAGGTCTCTTCCAACCCAAGTGATTCTATGGTATCAATTAAACAGACTGATTTGATGAAAAAAATCTTCAGCTACCTACTCTGGCTGGATCTTTAATTGAAAATCCAGTTTATACTCCCAGGGCATTAAAAAAAAAATATCCCAACATTCAAATACATGGTTTTAATCAATCTTTCCTTTTATTCTCAACCATGTCTATGAGTTTGCCAAACTGCAATGAAAAATGGTATATCAACAAATTCCTTTTGTTTCCCTTAGAAATCATACTTCTCAAAGTCTTTCCCACAAACTTAAAGAACTACAAGAGAAACCATTCTTTATATGAAGGTGAAGTTGATCTGACTCCCATCTTTTCCAGGAGGGCAAAGAGAAAGATTCAAAGATAAAAAAATAGGTAACAAAGAACAATGCAGCCATCCCAACTCTTCCCTGATGAGTCCAGATCAAAAAACTGCAATGAAGGCAGAAAGTTCCATAGGAGTAATTTAGTTGCAGTCCTAGAACTGAAGCAGCTCCAGCAGCATCAGCATCATGCCACTTCCTCTAAATGGCATCTTTGATTACACAGACTGGTTTGGGCTGGAAGGGTCCTCAAACATCATCTAGCTCCAAACCCCACTCCATGGTCAGGAATACCCACCACTGCATCACACTGCTCAAAGCCTCATCCAACCTGGCCTTGAACACCGGCACGGCTTCTCTGGGCAACCTCCGACCCTGCATCACTACTTGCAGTGGTGATTTTCTTGCTAATGTCTAATCTGAATCTACCCTCTTTTAGCCTAAACCAATTACCCCTCGTCCTATCACTACACACCCTTGTAAACAGTTTCTCTCCATCTTTCTTGCAGGCCCTCCTGTAAGTACTGGAAGGCTGCAAGGTGGTCTCCCTAAACCTTCTCTTCTCCAGGCTGAAGAAGCCCAACTCTCATGCCACAAAGCTGCTTTCTAATAAGAAATTATCATAATAATATATAAGACTTCTAATAAAGAAACATGAGGAAATTTTACGATGATTCCACCTCTAGCACTGACAGCAGAGCATAATACCCAGACAAAGTTGTGAGGCACCAGTACTGCCTCTACACTCAACAACAGATTCACATCCTGTCAGGTATTGTTTTGCAAAACCTGGCATCAGAAAAGGCATGGCCAAGTATAACCAGCACCAACTCATCCTTTGACCTTCCCTTTCATTCCTCCCTGGAGGATCTTAGCCTCTTGAGTCAGAAGATTATAGAGTAGAAGTGGATGGGTTTCTCCCCTCCTAAATACCTTAACATAGAGGTAACTCCACACTTTAAGCCAACGATGCTGCAGGATCTCAATGTCTGAGTTAACATGCTTTCATCCACACTTCAGGAAGATAATGCTTGCTGTGGTAATACCTTGCACCTTAGCTTCTACCATAGGCAGCCTCTGCTCTCTTTTCACTCATCCCCCAGGGGCAGGTTCCTGCCCCATAAGCATCAAAAAAATCTTCCACATTCTCATGCCAAAAAAAAAAAAACCAAACCAAAAAAAAAAACCCAGCAGCTGTACCCAGGCTCCCTCACTGCTTTCCAGAAGGAGAATATGTACACATACAGAAAACACTGTGCTACCAAGTCTCACAACATTGAAAAACTGAAGTGGCGCTACTATGGTGTAAATTGGGTGCCGGAGCAAGGTATTAACTTTTCTCACTTCCAACTGGAAAAGTCTATTTCTAATTTGTTTCAACAGCAGCCACAAATTAAATTAATGAGCTTAGCAATTCTCAGCAACTTTGTCCTCAGATATGATCCCTTAAAGTCTCCAAATCCCTATGCAGAAAGCTCCTTCTGGCCTTCTGTCACTGATATTTCTCAGAAGATCTGGGCTACAAAGACATTTACTAACCAGGTTAAGACAACCAAAATAGTTGAAGAACTTTGCAAATAATTACTGATCACTTTTCTATTTAACTTTAGTGATTTTATTCTCCACTATGAAGTGTCAACCAAGTAAATGCACTTTTGAGAAGTGGAAAACTATAAGTTGCCCAGAGAGGTTGTGGAGCACCTTTCCATTGAGCTATTGAAAAGCCATCCTGGCAAACTTCTCTAGGTGACCCTGACAGAGCAGGAGGTTTAGGCAAGACAACCTCCAAAGGTCCCTTCCAGCCTCAATCATTCTGTGAAATAATGATCACTTGTACTCAGTGAAATACTGTTTCCACTGTGCATATGGCATTAGATATTAAATAGGAAGACTTCCAAATTATCTTCCAAAGTAACTGATTTAGAGAGAAGAATCATTTGAGACTTCTACAGAAGCTTCTAATTAAAATATGGACATACAGATCTTAATATCTCAGTTTTCTTGGAATAAAGTGACCAGCATAAGATGAATGGCCCAAACATCCTTCCTTCACATTTTTCCCCATTTGAAATATCCATTAAGACTGTAACACAAGTCCTACTAACCATCTACTGAAAAATATAACTTCTTCAACCACAAACCAAAGAAAAAAATCCTAACTGAAATCTCCAAATGCCAGAAGCAGCTCCTGGCCTCTTCTTCTTTGGAAAGTGCATTCCAAATGACATACTTAATTTTGTGTATTCAGCTTTTTTTTTTATTTGGACATCATTTATTTGGTACAAAAGCAGCATAGCCTCCATAGAAATAACACTTTCTTAGCAGTCAATGACTATGCAGGGAAATAGCCATCTTGTACTAATGCATCTTATGTGTAGGTATCTAACATCAAAAAATTCCCCAGGTTTTCCTCTGAACGTATTCATACCTCAGAATTTATTGCATCTAAATACAATGCAGCACTGTTACAATACTTTGCAGTTTTAACAGAAAAAAGGACAATTGCTCAATGTTTACAGAACTATCAGAATAAGGATTTTTCTTCCAGTGACTTATGACTCATTAAAATCTGTAGGAAAACAAATGTACATATTCCACTTGTTCTTCCAGATCAATTTTAAGTTCTGCAGTGCAGACACACACAGTCTAGAAACACATTTAGGTAGTTCCAACACACAGTTCAAAATAAAGGCTTAGTTTGTGCAGTGTTTTCTACAGAGGTTTCCAAGCATCAATCTTTTTTCAGTTGCATGGTCTGAAACAATGCAAAATAACGAAACTTTGACATATTTTTCAACTCCATAGAAGAAACCAAAAAAAAAGAAAGGTATTTAAGAGGGAACAGTGAAATAAATCAATGGGTGGATTTAAATTAAGACCTAGTAATAAAGAGATCTTAAGTACTGTCCCAATGATAGTTTGTACTGTATAAATATTGAACAGGGAGTGGCAATCTTCCAGTTTGTTAAAGCCAATCCTTTACAAGATTTTGGGTATCAGAACAGACTTTGACCTGTGCTCCATTTAGAAGCTGGTACCAATCCTGAGCCAATTCTCCTGTAGCAACATGGGTGGCTAATTGGAACAAGCACAGGCTACTTGTCTAAAGTCTCTAAAACCACTGTAAGTAAGGAGGCATCGCTGCATGCTACACTCTGATGATGATGTCTGGCCATCCATCAATACAGAGAATCCCAAAAAGAAATCTGACTAGAGATTACACTACAGGAGACACAATGGTCTCAGCAGAGCTAGACACTACAGACAAGAAGAGCTCCAAACCACTGTTCATCTTTACAAAGATCACGTTTCAGCTATTGTTCAACCACTGTTAAACCATGTGTTAATTTCAGCAAGCTACTGAGAAAGACAAAAGGTGGCATTATTTGCATTTCTTTTACATGAGCTCTACATGGGTGTTGCCTGCACAGTGCTTACATTTTTACTAATATTGTCTCATCATCCTTCTGGCTTTACTGCTGTCTGAATGACTGGACAAATTAAGGTCAAGACAGAACACTTTTCAGCCATTCTCCAATTTTGTTCTCAAAGAAGGAAGTTCAGTTTTGCCAGTATCTCCACTTGGAACTGCAATTTCTTGATGACAAATGAGTTTCAATAAATATCACCAAGGAACATCAACAAAAAATAGAAGTCTTTAATTACATGCTTTGGGGTCTCTCAAATTCAAGATAAACTTCCTGTACTGAGACATCTCCATATTCCTCGATAAGAGACCTAAAAAAAAAAAACAAACCCTCTTTCACATAGTACTAAACTATGTCCTAGGGAATTTTGTAACAGCAACTGTGAGGCTACTAGTATCATCTGCTCACAGTGCTTCTGAATATTAAGTTCTCAATGAGTGGCTCCTGAAGCCATTGTCCTCAAAGTCAAAGATTTACATAATAACAGTCTGATTTTCAATTTATCCAACAAACAAATTCCAGGTGTTTCCCTCTTCCTCCCCAACACCCCCAAAAACCTAAAACACTCAGCAGTTGCCAGGGAAAAGGACATTGTTTACAAATATTTTTACTTGGTAAGACTACTTAAAATCTAGTACAGGGCTGGGTTTGTTTTTTTTTTATTTACTCCTCTTGTTGAAACATGTCTTAACATAAACTTTCTACTGCCATTCTTGATTAAAACTTTTTATAGGAAAAATTACATGCCTACGGTCTCTAGTTTTTTTGAGGATAAAAACTGGTGAAATTATCTCTTATTCCTGCATATAACCTACCATACACTGTGAAGCAAGCATTAACATACTGATAGGCCCACCACCTCTACTATTAATTCTCTAGAGGCTTACTTAAAAGTCTTCTGAGAGAAGCAACTTTAAGTGATAATCCATCAAGTTCCTGCATTTCCTAAACAAACTTGCAGTTGCATTTTACCTTTGCTTAACATACCAAGTTACCTATTTAACATTAATTTCACTCGACTATGTTGATGTGATATGACTTACATAATTCTTAGTGATGAGCAGGCAATATTAACCTGCAATTATAATTAGTTTTGCATACAAAGATTGAATATATAACTTGAAGACACAGAATTATACTTTAGGTCAGCCAGAAGTCTTATTTGAAATCTAACTACAGAATCAGAACAGTATGAGTTGGAAGGGCTCCTCAAAGACCACCTAGTTCCAATCCCCCTGGACAGGCAGGGGTACCCACCACCAGACCAGGTTGCCCAAAGCCTCATCCAACTTGTCCTTGAGCACTTCCAGGGAGGGGGCAGCCACAGCTTCTCTGAGCAACCTGTGCCAGTATCTCAAAGTAAAAAAAAAAAACAAAACTAAACCTTCCTCATGTCCAACTGAAATCTATTCTCTTTCAGTTCAAAACCATTGCTCCTCATCCTGTCACTACAGGCCCTGATGAAAAACCTCTTCCTGTCAGAGGACATATATTCATATATTCTGACTATCCCCAAGTCCTCCTACATTGGGCTGCTCTCAGTCTATTTGACAACCAGTCTGTACTAACACTGACAATTGCCCCAACCAAAGCACAGGTCATTGAGGACCTTTTCAATAATTCTTTTGGAAAACAACAACCTCTTACATAAAGGTACTTCAAGTCATATTGTGACTTCACTGTTTGTTTTTTATTTATTTCCCAAATCCCTTACCACAAGGTCTTCAGAAGTGCTTTCTAACAAGTTAAGCAGTGAGGGGGGAAAAGGTGTAGCGATAATAGATTTAAACTCCAAATACCAAAGAAAATGCGATCTTTTAGCCTCTTCCCCTGCAAAACATGAACATGAATTTGCCTAGCTGAATATGAAAGAAACTTTGGAAAAACAGGTGATAAAAGCTTTATACTTGTGTACTTTTGGTACAACAAAAACAGAAACCTCTTGAAGCTAGATAAAACAAGTTTGTCATATGCAATGTTTAATGTTGTCAGTTAATTTGAAGCTAAACTGCTGAACCAGTGAAACATGTTGCATCTTGGAAGATTAAGACTATCAAAAGTATGAAGTTAAAAAAAAATCAACTACTCAAGTAATTGACTAAGTACTTGAATAATTAAGTAACTCAAGTGTCTACATAAACATGAGAAGCTCTTTGTAAGTTATCTTCAGAGCAGAGAGAGCACCAGAAAGCATTTTAATCAAAAGTGTAAGCAGTGTCAAGCCAGGATATTGCTCACCCACTCACCCATTACATCTATCCCTCCCTTCTCTCCAAAAACTGGAAGCACATAAACCTCAATAATTTAGTAAGAAACACAGAGGAAGTAAGAAATCTGTTTTAATTCAAAAATTATTGCAGAAGTATGGCCACTGAATACTGCTTTCCACTGCTTAATATCATTAATGAGATAATGAGCTCAAGTTAATAGCTAGCCACTTACATCGCCTTTGGCTCTACTTAGCAGTCCTATGGTATTCCCAGTATCTGATCACTGCACACCTCAGTATGACGACTACTACTACTACTACATTATGCACTCTTCACAGCCTCATTAAACCTTTTTAGTACTCTGGGACTCCTAGTACCTGATATTTTCAGAAAAAGCACTACATGATGCTGTGGCACACACTTCAGATGGAACCTATGCTTCGGCCTCCTCAGATCTCATCAGTAGAGCTATCTGTGATTTCTAGCCTAGTACTAAATCAAGTGCATGGGAGCCCCAAAGAAACAAACACATTTAATAACAGACAGTTGCAAGTTACTCAATTTTGGTTTTATTGCAGTTGCATAAGAGAAGACAGGAAAAAATCAACACATCTCTCTCCCCTGCACCTCTGCTTTACTTCCTTCCTGTGGTGTCCATGAAGTTATACACTCTGACTCTTCCGCCTGCCTTGGTATTTGCACTCTTCTCCTGCATCTTACTGAAACAGTAACTTGCCTTCCTTGGTACCAACACACACCCTCCCTTCTCTTAGTATTCTCTTATCACTTCATACATAAATTTAGAATCTTTCTAGCATACAGAACCTAGCTTATGACATTTACAAAACTCAAAACAGTTATAGACTTAATTAAAGGTTAATTTAATACCTGCCTTTTAGTCTACAGGGACTACAATCTGAAGGAATAGAAGCAAAATTCAGTAAAACTAAAGAGGATAGAACCATCCTAAGTGAAGCAAAGGGCATCACTGAGTCTTCTCACAGCCATGAAAATGTGTTTCCTGAACTAAAGGAACTTCAGCATTTTAGACCTATGTGTATAAAGTATTAGATTTGTTTAATAAGTGTGTGCATATGTTATGCACACACTACCACTCAGATACACACATTTAGTTAACAATTTTGCTCAGGAAAAGTGAATAGTTATAAATAACATCAATTCACATCTTTAATCAAAGGGGAAAAGGGTTTAGATTTAAAAGACTCTAAAAGAACTTTTTTTTATGGAGTCTCATCAGAAAACTATGATTTTATTTTCAATTGTACAAGGCCTAGACACTGACAGATTCCCCTTTTAACCAGGGGACTGGGGGAAGGGGACTTGGTGTTTGTTTTAGAAAGTATTTTAAGTGCAGATCAATCCACATAGATTACCATGGATTTAATATATAAATACCTTGGGCCAAGAATGATGCTTGGGGCATGAACCACCACACTGAGAACTGGTGTAAAATATTAAAAAACTCTTCTAAAATAGTTCCTATACTTAAATTCTTTTAATAAAGGGCCTGAGAATAAACTCAGGATGAGAGATATGAAACAAAGTAAAAGCTCAGCTGGCAGAGAGACTGATATAGAGATCAGCCAGTAGATTAAGTTGGAGTGTTTGATATCTTCCGAAGCAGCACTTTGAGTTTAAAAGAACGGTATCTGTACCTAGTGCTAGGTGAAAAAAAAAAAAAAAAACACCAATCAAACAAAACAAACCCACCATAGTTCTGATGACTACACTATAAAAAGCTGTCTTTAAAAGAATACTCAAAGGGATATAAAAAAAATCTCAGAAGATTCCTAAAGTAGTGTGTGATTTAAAGGAAGTTCTTAAGATCTGAGTTGCAAACATGTTTTAAACTTCACACAAACATGACAGGAAGCATCCCAACAAGTTCATTCCCAAACTATGTCATAGCTCCAAAGCACAATAAAGATAACCAAAAAAAGGTCAAATTCTTAAATGATTAAAGTGTGAAGGAATAGTTATAGGTACTATTAACCGCACATCTGCTACCTGCAACCTCCTTATGACTGCAGGAAGATTCCCATAGTATGGCCAGCATTAAATTCAGTCATGGTTAGCATAAAACTCTGGACTCGTAATTGAATGCATACTCTAGATGCAAAAAGGCAGGATTTTAAAGTATTCTTCAGTTATCAAAAACTGACACAGTACATCCTAAACATCAGAGTTGTTCTTATTAGCTGTAGTTCTAAAAGTTACAGATACATAAACTAGATAAAAAGCAGCAAATTAATTGGAAGATGCAGTACTATTTCCCCTTCTGGTATCAATATTCAGAAGGCTCTGATTTTATCCAGTGATGTAGGTTTGACCTGGCAACACTCAAGAAGCTCACAAATCAAAAACAAGCTAAACAGTCTACACAACACCTTGAACTCGCACATATTCTTCCACTAAATTCTTTTCAACTCTCCATTGCCTTATGCTCAAGCAACTCTTCTGGTAAGGGCCATGCAGAAGACAAATAATGACTGCTAAGAGCTATCTCTACCCCTGTACCTCCCTTCCACCCTAATCTCAAATGTGAGCATTCATACTATGAACGAATTCAATGTACTTATTCTCCCCTCCAACAATAGGAAAAAATGGAAAAAAACCACACTAGAAAACTTTTATCACTTGCTACAAGGAAAATGTATTCTCTACTTCAGCATAAAAATCACAAAATGCAATTTACTAAGGGCATCTCTAGGCATATCAACGAAGCCAGCTACATCCCAAGCAACTTGGTTGGATTTGGCATACACTTTGCTAAGCTACTTTAATAATCAGACCTAAGGTATCATCAACTTTTTGACAAGCAATTACAAAATAATGTTGGTTTTATATAAGAAAGTGTTATGGTTTTCTTTTTTATGATCCATTATACCACTGACAGCACTGGAGAGATCCACTGAAACATCACTCATGATCAAGCTGGGAAACAATAGACAAACAGCCCTCTACCCCAGGCCTAGCACACCAACTAGTTTAAAATGCATTTAAAGCCCTGCCATAACTACTTCCACCGCAAGTAAGGACAGAGAGGTAGGTTTTACAGGTCATCAGTCAACATTTACAAATGTCTATGCTAAACAGGCTGAACTCAGCGTTGCAGTGCTTAAACACAACATAAGAAGACCAAAAATTAAAAAAAAAAAAAAAGAAAAAAATAATAGAGCAAAGCTGCTGGAGAAGGAACTGGTATCTTACAGCTATTTAATCTGCCTACACACAGGACTGCAGGACTGGCACACACGAATTACGCCTTCTTGCACAAAGTGCCCACCGCCCCTTTCTGTCATAAAGGTGCACGAAGCGAGAGAGATGACAAGCTTGAGGCAGGACTGGGCGAGCGCCTCTTTGGCATCAAACCCACTCTCCCTTCACAGAGACACGCACTCTTACATCAACGCTGAGTAAACAAAACACTACTGTGGAGCTAAACAGGGTGGTGACTCAGCCGGGAGTGCGAGATTCTGTCCCACAGGGTAAGAAATTCGGGGAGACAGGACCGGGGGGCCCATCGGCGCGCCCTACTCACCAGCAAACAGTCCACGTTCACTTCGGATTTAGGGTCCTTTAAAGTCACGTCGATTTTCTCAAACCGAGATTCAAAAGTCTCTCCCGTCGACATGTTTCCGGAGATAAAATGTTTCCCTTATTCCAGAACAAATTAAGGTTAAAAACAATGAAAACAAGTATAAAAAAATAAAATTAAAAAAAAAAACAGGAACAAGCGAACACAAAAGAGAAATCACACAGCCTACACCAGGCTGAGGAACGCTTCCTGAAAAATCCCTTCAATCACAGAGGTCTCTGAGGCAAGTCCCCTACGCTGTCCCACCAAGGCGAGAGAAAAACTATTGGAGAGTCCGCGGCGGGGGAGACGATGCCGCTTCCCCCCCCCTCCTCCACGCACGCACTTTCCTGGGCTGCTCACAACTCCGCCGCAGCAGGTTTCCTCGCCTTCCCTCCTCTGCTCGGGCCCCAGCGTCTCAGCAACCTCATTTTCCCAGCTGGGCAAGCCGCCCTGGGAGCCAGTGTAGCGGTTCTTCCTCCTCCTCGCCCTGCAGGAGCGACGACGGGTCTGTCTGTCCCGGGTTCCGAAGGGCAGCTTTCCGGAAAACCAGAAGAAAAAGCCAACAACAGCAGAAAAGAGGGGAAAAAAAAAGGGGGGGGG
>VXBZ01010953.1:333028-364701 GCA_013399135.1 Heliornis fulica | reverse complement strand
GCGTAAGCGTCGTCTCCGTGGCAGCGCGCGTTGGGCGCAGCCGGACGCTTCCCTCCGAGGAAGACAGCTGTGCCGGTCAGGGGTCGGGCGGCGGGACGTGGCCCACCGTATGTCAGCCCCGGGTCGGTGAGGGCGTCTCGGACCTTTGCGACCTGCCGTCAGGCGGGCGAACGTGTCACAACACGGGCCTCTGCTCGCTGCTGGGTGGGGACAGGTTCCTGTGAGGGTCACACAACGCTGGTAGCTTCTAGGGTCTTCCTCCTGCGAGATCTTCAAAAGCCGCCTGGACACCGCCCTGGGTGGCCGGCTGTAGGTGACCCTGCCTCGTAGCGGGGCTTGAGAAGCGGACCTCCAGAGGTCCCTTCAAACCACAGCCACTCTGCCATCCCGGGAAAGGAGGGGACACCTTCCCCAGCACCCACAGTCCAGAGCATCCCAGTTGATGTCCTGGCAAGACTTACATGTAGGTGGCTCGCCTAAAGATTGGAGAGATAAAACGTTAACCCTGTAACCTGTGTGGTGTGTCTCCGTACTTCCAAGAAACTTTATGGAAACTTTTATTGAAACTTTATTCCCAGGCCCCAGCAGGGACCGTTTCTTCCAATAAGGAAATTCCAGTACAGTAATAATTTCAAATAATATTGGACAGAGGCTGCTGTACCGATTCAGTTCTTTGCTTTCCACTGCAGTTCCAGAAATGGCAATGGCATTTTTACAAAGATGACTAAAAATTATGTGGAGAATGTCGAGTTGTTAATCTCTGGTTGTTGAACAGTTGCCAGTAGTAAACCTGAATCACTCGTACTGTGAGTTATTTTCAAATTTGTAGTTGAAAAGCAAATGATTTATAGCCAAGTGTTAGCACATTTGAGTCATTCGATCGTGGATATTCACTATTCGTTATCTTGCTTTATTCAGAGCAATGTCCAAAATTGTTCGATGACATTCCAAAAGAAATGTCATCGAACAATTTGCTTTTTCTTGTCTAGAGCTGCTTGCATCTTTGGTTTTGTTTTCTAATGAGAAGTACCTACAGTTAAAGCAAAAATACATGCTACAACAACATTATGCTCATGTTTACTTTCACTCATTCAGTGCTGGCTATTACCACAGCCCTTTGATTCGGAGGGTTTGGTCACTCTTGGAAATGCAGATGTTGCATTTCAACAACCACAGTCCAAAGATAACATCTTGTGTGCCCCACGAGCCACAGGGTATAGGCTTGGGATCATTTCATATATGATGCAGCAAGTGATTCTTAAAAAAACAAAGAAAAATCTTACAGTCCTCATTAAACAAGATGAAAATCATCATTAGAGATCCAGAGCGTAATTCACAGTGCTGCTGGGCATTAAAACATCCACAGTGTTGATGCCAGGTCTCAGCAGGGTGATTCGAAGCACCTACCTGTAACAAATGCAAAATTCATGAGGCCTGTAATAGAGTAAGGCAGGGGGAGCCTGAACCTGCAGCTCAGTGGTCAGGATCACTCTGTAGCAACACAAGACGTGAGACATGCTGCAGGTGCTCCTTGTGTGTTTTAGCCAGTGTCCATAGAAAAACATACAGTCTTGGTAAGGCCAAACTTCTTCCATCCTCTCCAGACCTCCCTGCAACAAAGTCTTACTCATTCTTTGCATCTTACTTTTTTTTTTTTATTTATTTTTTTTACAGCAGCCCAGTTTCAACACAGTAAGTGGAGAGATGCACCACCCCCTTTGCTCGTCAGCTTGACGAATTTGCTGCGGCACAAGAGCTGGGCATCAGACAGGCCCAGACTCACACCTTTATTTGTTAGTGAATGATCTTACCACTACAGCAGCACACCCGAGTACCCCTTGCAGTGCTTTTGGTCAGGGAAGCTCCTGTGTTTCTGTTCAGCTTTGGGCAGACTCACTGTGCTTCTGTCAGACTGGGCTTTTCTCACGACTATGGTGGAGTAAAAGTGCTTGTCTGTCTGCTTCAAATAGAATAGAATTTGTGTGGGAGGTACTTCATCCTGCTGTCTAGGAAATGTCTGAGCACTGCTTTGAAAATGTAAAAGGGAGGCTTTGGCTGCAAAGAGCAAAAAGAAAAATGGATTCTAATTTTAAAAGTAGGTATGGGTTAAGTGCCTGGTGTAATAGAGTGCTTATGGTGTAACTCAAGAGCGTAATGTTAGAGTTTCTTGGCTAGTGAATGCTCATTCATGTGCTTGGATCTGGAAGCACATTCTCATAAGCTTCAGTCAGACTGTATCTATATTATTAGATTACTTGTGTATTCCTATATACAATGACTTGTGCATTCCTAGCATAGGTCACTTAGAAATCATGTGAAGTTCATCCTGTGTAAGCAATAATAGTACATTGAATACAATGTTGTAGTTTGGCTTTTCTTCCTCATTAAAATAAACGAAATTTCTTCTTCCTGCATTTGTTGTGTCACATCTTTAAGAACTGAGCTAGCTTTCGTTGAGTGAAATGGAAATTGCTCAAAATACGTGTGACCTGATACCATTGAGCTGATTGAGCATGCAATCCTGAAAGATTGTTTTTTCTCTCTTCAAAGCATATAGTCTCTAATTCTTGGAAGTGTCTCTATGGAAGTGAGTGTCCATGCTTAGTAAACAAGTGAACTGATAATACTGAATGAAACAGCAGTCATAATGCTCATACCTGTGTTGTCTTGCCTAGTTTACAGGAGATTGAAATGCTCTTGCTTTTAGTGTGATACAAATATGACGGACACCAACTTAAGAGCCAATTATTTGGCAGAGATTGCAATTTCCTCCTAGATACAGAAAACCAGCAACCTATAGAATTACTACATTGGCTTCCTCTGAAACATTATACACCAAAAGTAGGTGTAGAAGTGTTTCTTGTGTACATAGCAGTCTTGTACATTAGAGTTACGAGGTTGTGAATCACAAGAAGTCTCACTGCTGGCCATTTCAGGTAGTGAGCAAACAGCAACAATGAGAGAGCAGTGAAATACCTAACAAGTATTAGCTGTGCACTCTCTGAGTAGCTACTGTTACCTCCATCTTCTTGTGAAAAAGGCAAGAAAAATTAAGTGAAAGAGCTTGTAATAAAGTCAAAGGTAGTCTAGGGTTTTTTAGGTCACTGGTCATGCATCTTTAAAAGGCAAATGATCTGAGAGAAAAAGCTAGGATAATGTGCTTCTGATGTAACTACTGACTTCAGAAGAGTTACACAAGGCAGTATCCTGTACACCATACACCATACACCATACAACACTGTATCCTGTTCACCATATTAGGACAAGTTAGTAATGTGTGATCTACCTTCACATTCAACTTCCTATTTAGTCAACATGAAACCTACAGCAGTTAAATCCCATTACGTTACGCCTGCCTTGGGTCCACCGCTCTCTCTCCTTGTCTGCGTACAAAACCAACTCAGGATTGCCTTAGCTCCAGTCCTCCAGACACTTAATAGCACGGATCAGTATTGCTCGTCTGTGCAACTGAAAGGCCTACTTCAGGCAAGGAACGACAGCTGCTGACGCAGTTCATATCTGAACTGACTTCAGGTAACAACAAAGTTGTACCAACATTGATCTCAAGTGTCCTTGCAAAATCAAAAGAAATGATGCATGAGCTGATGGATGCTGCTGGCTCTAAATAGCTGATGTAAGGCTGCAGTCACAGAGGGGACCATAGTGCAACCCCATCACCCCCCCTGGGGGCTCAACTACATACCAAGAGAGCTCCTCTAGGAATGATAGACTGTAAACATGAGGTGGAAGG
This sequence comes from Heliornis fulica, assembly GCA_013399135.1. Classification (NCBI taxonomy): domain Eukaryota; kingdom Metazoa; phylum Chordata; class Aves; order Gruiformes; family Heliornithidae; genus Heliornis; species Heliornis fulica. The sequence goes on along the minus strand of VXBZ01010953.1, from coordinate 360,950 downwards.
AGCTCCGAGCTCATTAAAATGCACTACTAATAGGAGAAAGACAGCAAAGACATGTAACAGATGTTAGTCATATCATTTAGTACACTGAGAAAAGGAGTCTTGGTTCTTCCAGAATGAGGCAAAACATAGGAACTAGAACAGAATAGAGCAGAAATGACCCAGGCAATAAAGATAGCGAGCGAATACAAATTTGGCTATAATAGATCAAAAGAGAATTTTGCATGGGCAGACTCAACAAAAGTAGTAGCTTCAAACATCTGCAACACATACATACATAAATATGTATGATTTTCCGGCATGTCGCTAGCATTAACAAAGATGTGAGGCTCCCAGCATATGACCTTGCCTATTCCAGAGTATCACAGCTTCTTGAAAAAGGGCAGTTGCTGTTTCCTCTTCCAGCCCAGCACATTTCCAGGCAATGTAGTACTTCTTTTCTCTTTTTCTTTTGCACCTAGCACTGGAACCCTGGAGAGAAACTGCATGTGGTGAGTGAGGAATAAGGAATGGGGCACACAGATCATTATTTCATTTACATGCATGAGCTAAAAGTAAGGAAAAAACCCAAAATCACCTTTTGGAACTTTTGCAATGTCCTGGTTTGATGGAGAGGGTTGGGTCTGAAAACAAATTGTTGCAAGGAAGTAAAGTGGATGGGATTGTCTGCTCCAGTGCAAACACAGATGCGTCTGCTGCCAGCAGACAAGGGCATAGTTGTATAAACAGCACAGTGCAGGCACTCCCAAAGTAACTTTTGCTGTGTCTGGAAAGGAGGGGAGCCATGGGGCCAGAGATAGCAATCCACAGGATAAATATCTGGTCACTATATGGCTCAGGTCAGTATCAACCACAAATGCATACACAGTACTTTGTGCTTTTAGGCTTTAAAAGTGCAGGAAAAAAAAAAAAACAACAAAAAACCACAAAAAAAACCAAAGCCTGTGACCAGTGTATGGCAAAAGCTTACCAAGTGATTTTAAATCAAATCAAAACAGAATTCCACTGGAATGTCGAAAGCTTCATACCTCAGTAAGGACAATTTCCGTGGCAAATACTGTTTTCCCACTGAAGCCACTTGGTGGGTACAGAAAAATGTTAAGATGCCAGAAATTCTTCTTTTACCCTGGGAAAAAGCTTTTTATTTTCACTGTTCCAGAGCTTAAAAATGGTCCAAGTACTTCTTGCTTGAAACTTTCAAAAACCCAAACAAACTCAACTCTTAAGTCAAATAAAAGCCATGGAAAAAAAATTGCCTGAAAAAAATGAAGGCTTCAGAAAGTTAGGAGTACATTAAAATGGGAGCTAAAATTAATCTGATGGTATCACCCAGCAGCATATAAGCCATACATTATTTCTTTTTTTATTTCCATTATAAGTAGAAGGATCAGCATCATCATAAACCTGTTTGCAGATTAAGTGATCATAAATCTGACTTTCTGCTCTGCTATTAATTTGTTGGCTGTGGATCACTTACAAGATTAAGAATTTTTCTTCTTCCTCCAGTCCTTAACCCTAAGCACACTCTCCCAGAACAAATTTCTCCCACCCCACCTTACTCCTACTTCCTACACGTATACATATCATGTTTCCTATAGCTGGATTAGTTTTGCAGCCCTTAGTCAAACAGTTGTTCTTCTGAAGACACAAATTAAAAGTAAACTGAGCTGAGTTTAAAAGCAAACCAGCTTTGATTCTCCTGGTTTTGGTTTCATGTATGTTGTCCTAAAAAAATCTCCCTGCAAACACTTATGTCAAATCCATAAAACTTATGTTTTTCTCTTGGGCCTGGGAAATACGTAACAGTTTCAGACTAGCAGATACTTAAACAACACATAACTTTGCTGGAATAAACAGGCTTGGTGTGATCTTTCTCTGGGCTGAGCAGCAGAAGTTGCAGTTCTGCAGGCTCACAGCATAAAGTTTTGCAACATGAGTTATACACAATGCCTTTTATATCTCAAAGCATTGTGTGATTCTGTATGGCTTGCGTCTTACTTTTCAGGCACTGAAATGGCACTAAATACTCTGTTTTTAAAAGCCCATGTGTTTCATATGACTAGCTTCCTGGTATTAACAATATATTTTTAAAAGTTCAATCACCAACAAAGAATTCAAATTCATTGCAAGCACAGGAATTATAAATGAGTCAACTTGGTAATTTCTGGTGGTTTTTAATAGCTAAATCACAGGAGCTGAATTACTGATTTTGTTCACACTTAAGGTCAAATTCTGCTAATCTCATGCCATGAAATCAGCTAACAGTTATTTTACATCAACACTAAGACTGTTATGTTTGTAGAGCTCTCCAACTCGTAGAGCACACCCGTGATCTTTGAGACAGTCTAGTCTTAAAGGACAGAGAGAATTTGATTTTGTTTCTTATTATAATTCTGTTTTCATTCAACCCTACCAACCCAAAACCCACAAACAGAAGTTTTATAGGTGTGTTCATAGACAGAAAATGACATGCACAAAAGTGTGAGCAAGCTCTTTCTCAGTTCTAGAATCAAAGGGTTAATATTTTTCTTCTTCTGTCCTTCCCTTCCTGGAAGATAAGACACCAGACTTCTTGTTGCAAAATGGCACGCAAGTCTGTTGGGTAATTAACTCTTTTGACTTAGCAGGTTGCAATTTTATTTCAGTTTTACCTCAGTATTGTGCTGCTTCTTTATCACTTTATTATTATTGTAGTTGTTTCTACTACTACTACTATTGCTACTTCTTCAAGCCAGTGGAACTGCCTTAAACTAGTTTGAAATGGAGAAAGGGGCCCATAGACTACTAATTCAACGAGAGCAAAAATAACTGATGAAGGGACACGCTGAAGGCCAGGAACAGGCCTCTCCCTGAGATCCCTTTCAGAAGTGTGGTATACCCAAACTAACACCTTCTCAATGATGCGATTTAGGGGGTGGGGAGGGGGGGGAAGCCAGCTCAGCTGACCACTGAGTGAAATAGAGTCCATCCACCAGGACTAGAGGATCGTCCTAAGCTGCCACTGAGCAAGCTCTGGTGCCTGGCACAGGTCAGGAAAGCTACAAGCAGAGCTGTCAGTGCAACAGACTCTCTGCAGCCCTGAGCAGGGTTTCAGCCCAGCATTGAATCTGGCCTTGCAAACCCAGCACAGTCTGCACATAATGCAAGGCCCACAGCAACCTCTGTAAGGATTACTAGGCCTGATATGAACTGTGTGATTTTCCTCAAGGTGTAACTGTGCACTAGATATGTGGGGTGGATGGGTGTGTGGGTAAAAGGCGTTATTATGAGCTTGGAAATAGGAAGGAAGAAAGGAAGGGAAAAAATACCTAGGAACACACTAAGATATTTATATGAGCTTGTTTTTGTGTGTTTTACATTTTGTCTGTAATCTCTTCTTTCTGGTGTGGCTGTGTCCAGAGATATTTTTAATTGCTTTAAAGGGCAGAATTACATTTATAATCCTCTGTCCAAACCTTGTGCTGAAGTCCCCTGGAAATTCATGTTTGTTCTTTCCTTCAAATTAGATTTGTAATGACACTCCTCACATATCACAGAGTGCCATAAGAATAGATGAAGCTGCTCTGGGAAGCACCAGATTAAAAAACGACAAGGTGATTGAAAAAAATTTGTGGCCTGTGGCCATACAAGTGCTTGCAAAATTGCTTCTGGCTGATGTTCTAGCACCTTTACCATAGAAACAAAAGTAGCGTTGCAGGCAAAGCTGTTCCTCAAGAGTCTCATAAAATGAAAACATGGCTGTGAAAATGCATATGCAAAGCAGTATTAGTAAAGAGTGATGTTATTATACCTTTGTGGTCACTTGCTCCTCTGTGTGTCAAAATTTGGTGAAACTACAGAGTAATTGTAATTCATAAGTAGAGTAAGTGCCTTTAAACAAATTATTGAAATTCCAAGTACTATGTCCAAATTGTTATGGAGTTTGTGTTTATTTTCATAAAAATGAGGGGGTTTTACCTTGTTTTATGTAGTTTCCAGCACTCCTTTGCGATGGCAGTGCCATCATTTTATACACATACAGCACTGTGCTGCCTGTGCTGTAAAATGCCCACAGCAGTTCAGACCACGTCCGCACTATGCTGGCAGATGTGATGGCGTAATCCAGCTGGATGAAGTCACAGCGGTTGTATCCTCTTACCCCAAACCTGAGTTGCCTGCTAGCACCAGGTCATAACACCAGAAGTTTGTCCTTTTGCCTGCAAATGTGCATGCAGAAAAGGTGATGTAAAACTCTTCACCTCCAGACTTATCTCAGCTGGTTTCTGGCCAACCATCTGAGGTACCCACAGTGGCAACATCAGCCCCCACTAACGATTGCATTACTTCCCCAGACCCTGAAGACTGCACTGTCACAGCTTTGTGCAGCTGTACTTCACCCAGCTGGATTACGCCATCGCATCTGCCAAGTGTGGTGCGGACATGGTCTTAATTGCTGTGGGCATTTTATGGTGCAGGCAACATAATGCTGCTACCTTTGTATATGTATCAAATTATGGCAAAGGAGTGCTGGGAACTACTTCATCTTGGATAAACATGAGGGGTTTTTTTGCTAAAGCAAACCCAGACTCTAATAGTTTGGATACGGTACTTGTAGTTTCAGTGATTTGAATATAGAAATTGCAAACAGGAGTCTATCCATGTGTAAAAAATCATGCAGTTATAACTGTCAGCGGCCACTGATGTTATCTGCACCGTGGGTAAATATGTCAAGAACATCTCATGGCCAATATTTCTACTATTTGATGACCACATGATTATTTTTGTTTAGCTGTTACTATTTCCTTCTTGACTCATTCCTAAAAGGCACTGAGACATCAGTCTTATCACTCAGACAGCAGTCACTGCAACCATCTCTCTGCAAACCTGAATCCAGAGTATCTGTCTCCTACCAGAAGGGTGTGTGCTTCGTGTCCTTTCAACTTCCAATCCCGCTCCTTCATGTGATGTGAGGGATGCGATCCAGTATTTCACTCTGACTGGTTGAGACTGAAGGAGAGCCATCTGTGCTGGAGGTGACACCACACCACAGGAAAATGAGGAAAGAAACATCGCTCTTGTGCATCAGGGATGATGATCAGCTATTAGCCACTGTTCAGACAGCTGGAGGTTTTAATCCCCCTCCCCACCCCCATCAGCCGGCAGATCATTTCACAGCAGTGATCTTTATAGTGTATGTGTGAACATGGTGGGATGCCTTGTACTTCTGAGCGCATGCTGTATTACTGTCTTTCTCATGTCCTGATCAGACTATTCCAAAACCCATACACAGACACCCTGAAATGAGTCATGTCTGTCAGCATGGATGTCTGCAAGCTGCCTCGCCCTCCACAGAGGTGCAGAGCTGTGCGGGAAGCCAGGGAAAAGACCACCCTGGCACGGCATGACAACATATTCATTAAAGACAATGCCTTAGAGGTACAGAGAGGAGCTGGCAGGTCCGCACCAGCTGTCAGTTAGCTTCCAGGTTAAATTTAAAGAGTTCATTGTGACCCCCAATGCCCTACATGCCAGCCTGGCTGCTACAAGGGCCACCCCCTGTGAAATAAGTCCACTCGTGTGTCTGCAGAGAGTTTGAAGCTGTGCTCTGGAAATGTAATCTCCCAGAAGGACTCAGGGCACTGGACTGTGATAGGGTCTGCACCTCCAGGTCCCGAACCTTTCCTTGCTTGTGACATATTCTGATTTGCCTGGTTTTGGACCCCGTTGCCTGTGAGGCTCTTCCTGTACATCAAAACCTACGCTGGGAGAAGGAACTGCATTACTCATGCATAGTTTCAAAACTGTGGGTAAACTGGATAGTTTCTTGCTCCCCTAGACATATGACTTCATCCTCTCTATCTTTCCAGCTTCATGCTTTAGCACAGCTAGATTTATAAGATGATCCTCTTTGCTTTAGAGGCGGATCCACTGCCTTATCACCAGCTGAACAAGAATTCCTTTCTTATCACCTGTGAAGTGGAAGGATCAGTATTTGTTGAAGTGGAGCAGCTATGTGCTATCTCTTGGTTTCTACCTGTCAGTAAATCAACTGCATTCAGTTTCAGTAACCTGGCATTTTTAATATGCTATTTTGTTTCTTGTTATTTAAACAAAACAAAAAATGGGGTGGTATGGCAAAATTCAAACCCTCTAAGATGCTGTACGCTGATACAATAATGTCTCCATATTGAACAGGTGAAAAAATATTTTCCACTCAATGACCCCTGAGCCTTCCACAGCAGTGTCCTGAGCTATTTACGCAGTTTATTCGTGAGGAAGTTGCGATTAGCTGCATGCTCTTAATTCCTGAAACTCTCTGGTTTGCTGCTGTTGTCCATAAAGGATAAGAAATCTTATGCAGACCAGTCCATTTCAAGCCCTATAATTTACACTCACTAAATTACTAGGACCAAAATTATATCCAGAAATTGTGCCATCCTACATGTTCTTCCTCACTCTGTTTCCTAGCATCTCTTTCCAAGCCTGTATTGGGCAATTTCTTTGCATGCAGAAAATAAAATCTGTAAGACCTATCTTATTTTTTTTAATGTTTATTCTCCTGTCAGTGGTTAAAAAAAAAAAAAAACCCAAGCTATATACAAAGTTATATTGGGAAATGGTAATGTAAATTTACAAATCTTTCACACTCGGTAGCTATTTCTAGTACTTTGCCTTTGTCCTCAGGATTTAATTAAATCTCTCACAGAAAAGAGAATTTGCTAGTACTTGACCTTTGTTTTCAGAGCCCCAGAACACAAAAGGCATTTAGAATCAATGACAATGCACAAAACAACACACTCCAGCCCAACACAATGCTCATCCTTTATAGGGAGAGACACTGGGTTAAAAAAGAATTCAAATTAAGCCTCGGTATTCTTTTCTAGGTTGCCTCCTGAAAAATCACTACCACTGCTTCAGGCTGATGAGAGATTATGCAGTCCGCCACCACATCATGCCCAATGCTGCCGCTCAAGTAATCTTCGTCTCACTGCATAAACTGTCTCGCTCTCCACTCTTTATTTCCCTTCACTGGCTTCCTTCCTGTCTCTGAACTCCTCACATCGTGCCCTTCACCCTCTGCTTAAAGACCAAACATACTCTCCCCACTCCCATTTCTGCGCTTGCTTCCCCTTCCTCCCAGCAGGGCTGCCCACAGCCTTCTGCGCCTCCAGCAGCTTCTCCACTTTTGTTTCCCAGTCTCTCACCCGCACCCCTTCAGCTGCCCTTTTACACCACTTTTATCCCTTTCTTACCTGCCATCTTGAAGAGATACTTCGCACTTTCCCCTTCTTTTCCCAGATTGGCTTCTTGATGGGGGTTTCTGGAGGGAGGATTATTTTCTTCTTCTTCTTCACTTTGTCATTATTGACAGAGAAGAGGTGTAATTGTGATGAACAGTCCCTGAACAAAAAGTGACTAAAATTTTAGTTCATGTGTCATTGAAGCACAACTGAAAATTAACAGTCTGGACTGAAATGAAACTTGGTGGAAAGCTAATTAAGGGAAGCATGGCACTCAGTGGCCTTCAGCTGTGTAGAAAAAGGTCACAGAATGAGAAGCGATAGAGGATAATTTTCCTTCTGGTCATGCTAACAAGTCACATATTAAATATATTCTTTGAAGTAGGAGCAGTTTCTACTCTGAAACTCTTCAGAGCCCTTGCAGGGAGGTCCACAGTAGGAGAAAGGTGTGCTCTTCCTACCCGCCAGCCCCCTAACGTTTCCTCCCGTTACTCACAAGTCATTTACAGTCCCGCAAGGCACAAGGAAACCCAACCTCAGTTTCTTTCCTACCCAGCATCAGCTACACCTCTCCCTGCTATTCGTGTAGCTGGAGAAAGCTTGTTTGCTTCCTTGAGCAGAAAAGGGCCTTTCTTGTATCTTCTAGAGCAGTGTCGCTTGGCACAGCTTGCAGCCCTGGGAATCACAGCCTGGCTTTTAGCTTAACTGGAGCCTGGGGTTTTCTTTTATCACATATCACTGTGTGGGTACTGAGCACTGGAACAGGCTGCCCAGAGAGGCAGTGGAGTCTCCTTCTCCGGAGACATTCAAGACCATTCTGTGATAGTATATGATTTCTAATTTTTTTCTTTCTTTTTTTTTTTTTTTTTACTAATGTAGTTGAGGGAAATCCTGAAATAATTTCAGTTATATTGTAACTGATGTTTTTTTCTACCAGCATCCTGCAGAAAGATCACCAGGTTTGCTTTGGCATATTCAGACCTTCCCATAATGTTGCTTGTGATTTACACTGGTGATGGATCTCCTATATTTATGGCTTTGGGGATGCTTGGTTCTGGCTTGTACGGTACAAATCACAAATTTTGAAGCCTTCTGCAGGAAAAGCAAAAGGTTCCCACAACTTAGGAAGGTAAACAATACTGGGGGAGATGCACTCCTCAGACAGGGTGTCATTGGTCCCATTTCCATCCTCCCAGTCAGTTAAACTGGAAAAGACTGGTTTCTTTCAGAACTGATTATGCTTGTAGATCGTTACAGAAATTCCCCGTAGTCTCTGCACAAAACCTGAGGACTTGCTGTGGCCATATATACATATATATATATATGTATATTGGGTGTATGGCCATATATATATATATGTATGTATGTATGTATGCATATAAGGTGGAATTCACCTCTGCCTCTGCTGGGGCCTCTCCAGTGGCTCTGCTGGCAGGAGCTGCTGTTAGGATGTGTGAATCACTAAGGTGTTCCCTATTTCTGCAGGCTGTTTTACCAGCTGCCAGGCAAGCTGCAATACTACAACACCCTGCCTCAGGGACTCTCTCTTGCTCGTGGCCTTCTGCCGGGCTCTGTGCAAGCAGGAGCCTGATTCTGCAGACAGATGAAAGAGGGAAAGGCAGATGTTCTCCCGAAGGAAAAAAAAAACCAAAACAACAAAACTCGAGACACATCCTGTACCGTGACGGCACATGCCGACAGAAAATGTTTCACGTTGCTCTGCTACAGAAGCTGCCTCTTCAGGGCTTGCTTTTCCTTTGATTTTCCTATGACCAGAAATAGCAAATAACAAATTCGGAATCAAAACCCGTACCCACCCCTGGAGCCCTTTGCAGTCAACAGAAACCAGCAAAAGGCTGTTTTTCTCCAGTGTTTTTACGGTAATCCGTTAAGCTATTTCCAGATTGCTTCTCCGTCCGGAATAGCCCGAGAATGTCAAGTCCTTGGGTGCGTGGCTGTCCCCTGCTTTTCTCTGTGAGATACACTACCAGGCAAGCATACCAGCCTCAACAACGACATCAAATGTTCAGATCAAGAAATGTTTAGTCCAAGAGGTAGATAATTTCCCCTCCTGCTGTGTCCAGAAACAGGACAATATTCTACAGTCCAGCTCCTCTGCTGCTTCCCATCACATATGCCAGTCACCGTTGTTTTCATTATTCTGTCTTTGTCCAGAGTTTTGACCTCTGATTGACTTTGAAGTTTACATATGAGGAAAAACAGTCAGGCAGCTGCTAAAACAAGCAAGGAGAGATCAAACGGTTCCCAAAGAATTAAAAACAAACAACTTTTATCTTTTTCTTTTGTGTTTACCAATACATTAACAGATCCAGATAGATGGAGAGATACCTAAATGCACATACATATATTTAAATGATAACATTAAAAAATTACATTAAAAGAATATTGTTTAGATTAGCGCAGCCGAACATTGAAGGGTAAGGAAATTAGGAAAATTAGGAAATACCAGATTAAGATTGCTATGCTAATTTATTTCTGCCACTGGGTGTGATTATCCTGTGTTGTACAGAATGAGGCATGCATCCTGTGGGAAAGTCTAAAATATGACTGTGTCATGGAAGGATTTGAAGAAAACATATGCACATAGGGAGGGACAAAAAAAGACCAGAAAGTCTTAAATCTACCATTTTCTAATGTAATAGGAACTGACAGTGCAGCTTAAATGACACCAGTGATTGGGGTATAGGGAATCGGGTGTTCTAGCTTGATTTTTAGGGAGAAAAAAGCTAGAGGAGGGAAGCAACATGGATAGAGAAACAAAGAGATTCTTGCCATGTATTCAGTACACACGCTGTCATTGCAGGCATTTATTTCATCAATTTTGGAGTGCAAAGTATGATGTTGGGTGTAAGTAGGAGTCGTTATGGTCCTGATCCAGAAGTTGGGCAACTAATTAGTAGAAATAATGTTTTGTTTCCTCTACCTTAGTAAACCTTCCTAACCCTCTTCTCTATTAAATCCACCCCAGAAATTTCATCTTGCTTTTGCTGTACAGTTTCTTCTAATGCTTCATCACCTATTACTTGTTTAGCATCAGTGAGAACTTGGAGGTCTTTGTAACTGTGAGGTTGTCCCATTCCTATACTGGCAGACTGCCTTGACCTTTCCTGGAGAAACCAAAAAGAGAAAAGCCATGGTAGTTCTTAACAGTTGCCATTTCAATTAATGTCACACAGACATTTGCAGAACACAGGAACATTTTTGTCTCTAAATATATCACACTGACTTCCAAAGGCCTGCCGAAAACAATAAAGATGTAAAAGTTCCCAAAAGATGTTAAAACTCACAAATACCTACAAGAAAAAAAAATCTACAGATATCATACAAGTATGAATGATTATCTAAGCCAGAGTGGTTTCAATGAAAATAAAGCTCTACTTGCTTCCTTAGAAGTTTCCTTTTTCCAATTTAGTGAGATTTCCCTGGCTTGTACAATCTAAACTCTGAGGTGCTCTGTAACTTGCCATAGAGGCAAACCCGTCCATGCCCCCTCCTGCCCTCAGACATTGCATGTACAGTTAACTTCCAGAGCCAGCCAATTCAAATCTGCTCTCTTAAATACTTTTATGCTCACTATATAAACAGGAACACAAATCCTGCAAAAAGACAACTTCTCTGCCTGTCATTTTGCTTTTCTGCCATGAATAATCCATCATCTCTCATATAAGACAAACCTATGACCTTAATAAATTATAAAAAGGGTTAGTTTGGATAAATGGAAATACATTTTCCAGTGTGTTTTTTTTTAATGCTGAATGTCACAGGTTGTTACAATAGGCTTTGTGGAGGAGAGTATCGCTATGAACAGAAGTAGAATCTCTTTTCAGTATTAGCTTCACAGCTGAAGCAGTTTGTGTACAGATATCATCTCCATCTATCCCTCGGGCATAAAGGCAGTAAAAGAATTCCTAAAGAAGGGAAGGAAATTGCATTGGTCAAGATCAAATTGCAGGCATGCATAATTTGATGTCCTAATGACTGTCTACCAGATACCACTGCAGGAGACTCACCAAGATGTTAATTGTCCCAAGGACTGGAGTTTGATGGTTAGCAAACACCTCCTCAGTTTTGCTAGGATGAAAGTTATGACAGTGGCAAAGATTGCTTCTCTTAGTTAAATGTGCAGTAGGGAGAAGTGCTGAGAGAAAACCTGATCTTGCATGAAAATCTTTTCTTGCAAATAGTGGCTATTGGTAGGGTTCCTGCAAAGGTAGGACCTGTGACTCCATAACTTCAGTATGTGGAGTCAGTACAAGGGTCCAAGGTTAACTTTGTGGCTTGAAAATAACTCAGACTCTAGAGTAGCATGTAATTCTGTATAGCTCTTTGCACTATTGCAAGCGATAGGTTGTACCATGGAGACTTGTAAGAGCCAAATAAGTGTTATCCAGGTGGTCAATGATGTGGTCTTTCTGATATTTCCCCTTTCTACCAGACTGAGAATAATCCTTCTAAGCATATGTTAAAACATCAGGTTTGTTCTATACATTGTTGTGGAAACTCTACACACAGTCTTGGATTCTGCTTTTGGGTGAAGAAGGATAGACTGCAGGGGGAATACCTGGAATTACTCAATAGTTATCACACTGTGGTTGGTTTGCAACGTGGCTGCTTTAAGAAGCAGCTAGAAAGTTTTAAGGGTCCAACAAAGCAAATCCCAGATGGGCTCCCAAGGCCAAACTCCCAAACTCTGTTTCCGACAAGGCCAGTCAAGCCAATCAGTGCCGGTCACAGCACTTCTGGGAATCACATTTTAGAGAGAGAAAAACACAAACAGCCGCATTTTGCCACCAGAGAAGGGAGTGAGAAGATGTAAGAAACTTTGCAGACACCAAGGTCAGTGAAGGGGGCGGGGGGAGAGACAGATTCCCTGCGACCTGTGGAGAATACCACGGTGAAGCCAGCATCCTCCCGCAGCCCATGGAGGACGATGAGACCCCACTTGTAGCCCATGGAGAAGTACCTGGGCCAGGCAGGAGCCCACCGTGGAGCAGGTGGAAGAATAGGGAAGAATCTGTGACCTAAATTGGAGCAAGTCCCTGACAGAACCTGCAGTCCACTTAGAGANCAGGGAAGGAGTGTGAGAAATGCCTCCCCTCCTAAGAACAACTTATGAGGAACTGACCGAAGACTGAAGCTTCCATTCCCTATCTCCGCAACCTCCCCCACCCCGCCCCGCCCTTTCCCCTGTGCCATCCTGGGGAAGAGAAACACCATGAATAAAGTGAAGTCTGCAAAGAAGGGGGGAGTGGTGTGGTGTTTTAAGAGCCGTTTGTACTTCTCATTATCCGACTCTGGTTTCTGTGTGTTTCTATAGTATAGTGTAATAAATTAGAGTTTTCTTGCCTTTCTTCTGTGTCGAGTCTGTTTTGCCCATGACGCTGATTGTGGAATGATCTCTCCCTGTCCTTATCTCGACTCCAAAGCCTCTCAACATGTATTTTCTCCCCTGTCCAGCTAAGAGGGGAGTGATAGAGTGGCTTTGGTGGGAATCTGGCCTCCAGCCAGCGTCAAACCATCACACACAGGTACACTGGGTTACTGCAGCATGTCATAGAACAAGGGGCTTTAAAAGAGGCCATATACCTTTGCTATGATATTCCTAGACAGAGTTCTTGAAAACAAATGTAAGTTCAAGTAACAATAAATAATGTTGGAGGAAAAAATATTACATCAAACCAGAAGAATTACTGGACTGCAGCCGTCAATAGCTGAATCTCCTTCAGGAATAAATCCAGATGCCTAAAAATAGTGGGTGCTTCAAAGCTCTGTGCATCTGTATAAAGGATAAGCAGTTAAGTCATGTCATGGCCCTTCCATAATTTCTAACAGTTCCTGAAATCCTTGTGCGTCTCATTGTGCTGTCCTGTGATCTCAGTGGATCAAACCAGTAAGCATTTTCCTCCAAAGCAAGAACCTCACTGAAGCCTGGAGCTCACCCAGTTGTGAGGTGGGGAGAGCAGCTGCTGATCCTGTTTTTGTTTCGCCTGCTGCTCGCAAGGAGGTATTTTTCCTGCCACACTTCATAGGCTGCTCCAACTTGCCATAAGGCTTTTCTTTCTGCAGCATTCGAAAGAGGCAGGAGTGTGAATTCTTTTCTCTGATTACTCTGATTTGCGTTCGCCCGCCATATTTTGTGTGAGTACCCCGCAGTGGCCAAGGATCTTGGGTTAGCGTTACTGGGCAGGCAGCGTTGCTGCGCCTGTCCCTTCCCATGTGCAGCACACCTTGCGGAGGGTGTAAAGGGACCAGCTTTACCCCCTGTGCCAGGGAAGCTTTCAGGGCTGCTCTGTTGCAAAAGCAGGGGAGGAAAACCCCACTCACCTGCCTTTGTGGGGGATGCACAGCCAGCAGAAAGGGTCACCAGAGACGAACCCACACAGCAGGGAAAGCCGTCCTCTAAGAGAAAAATCTCCTTGGACACTTGGAAACATTTTGTTTCTAACTGCCAGGGAAAATACTGACATTTATCTTTGGTACTGGTGCCAAGTTGCATGTTGGCTGGCTCATGCTGAGGAATGTACTGGCTTGGAGAAAGAAGACAAAGAAAGCAGGTAGGCCATAAGGCTCCTTACTGCCTTTTATTTTGCCTGCTTCTCCCTTCCACTGCAGCAGTTCATGTGGGAGAGGGAAGAAGTGACTGCAGCAGCAAAGCATGGCAATGCACAACAGAAACTGGAAACACTGGAGCATGGTGACCAGCAGTTCTGCCAGGAGCTGGGCTAATAGCCAGGGCACAGTAACCCACACTAGCAGCTGGGAAAGCGATTTGGTGTGCTTCCAGGCTTGCCAGTCTGTCCTTCTCTTCCACCTTCCCAGGAAAAGGTGTGTAGAGCTGCTGCCTGCTGTCAGCCCAGCCATGCACCTCAAAAGGGTTTCTCTGTACACAAAATACTTGCCTCTGGGAGGTGAAGAATTACAGTATGCATAAATAGTTCATGTTCTATTATTACAACTTACACAATTATAAATTGCATTAATTGTTTATGTTATTATTATAAGGCATTATGTATTATATGTAAATATATTTGATTTTCTAACTCTGCTTCGGTCTGCTGGCTTTGCTTTCCTAGGGAGGAAGAATCTTGTTTTGGGAGAACATGCACCCACCCTCAGAGGAGTCACCAAAGGCCTGAGACCCAAACTGCTGTCCTCCTGCACTGTACAAAGTGAGGAAAAGGCCGCTGGTGATTATTTCCTTGGGCTGAACTGAGGATGCGCAACAAAATTTGAGGAACACAGCCTGCAAATGGGTGAGTTTGTCTGGTCTCCCATCCTAGAATCATAGAATCATAGAATTGTTAAGGTTGGAAAAGACCCCTAAGATCATCCAGTCCAACCATTAACCTACCGCCACTAAGTCTACCCTTAGACCATGTCCTCAAGCACCGCATCTACCCGTCTTTTAAACACCTCAAGAGATGGGGACTCAACCACCTCCCTGGGTAGACCGTTCCAATGCTTGATGACTCTTTCAGTACAGAAGTTCTTCCTAATATCTAACCTAAATTTTCCCTGGCGCAACTTGAGGCCATTTCCTCTAGTTCTGTCACCTGTTACTGGGGAGAAGAGACCAACCCCCACCTCACTGCAACCTCCTTTCAGGTAGTTGTAGAGAGCAATAAGGTCTCCCCTCAGTCTCCTCTTTTCCAAACTAAACAACCCCAGCTCCCTCAGCCGCTCCTCGTAGGGCCTGTTCTCTAGACCCTTCACCATCTTCGTTGCCCTTCTCTGGACACGCTCCAGAACCTCAACATCCTTCTTGAAGTGAGGGGCCCAAAACTGTTCACAATACTCGAGGTGAGGCCTCACCAGTGCAGAATACAGGGGGATTACCTCCCTGGTCCTGCTGGCCACACCGTTCCTGATACAAGCCAGGATGCCATTGGCCCTCTTGGCCACCTGGGCACACTGCTGGCTCATGTTTGGGGGGCTGTCAACCAACACCCCCATGTCCCTTTCGGCCAGGCTGCTCTCCAGCCACTCCTGCCCAAGCCTGTAACGTTGCCTGGGGTTGTTGCCACCAAAGTGCAGGACCCGGCTGGTCTCCTCTGCAGTCTCTTACAGAAGATTTTGGCTTGGGTCAGTTTCTGAGTAGACAAGTTTTTGCAAAGGGGGTTTAGCCTGGGACAATGGGGTACTTGAGAACAACTGCTGAGCAAAGAACATTCACCACTTAAGTTGGAGCAAAATACTGTTTACCTCTTTCTCACTGTTCGCCTCTCCTATTCCCTGTTTTCTCACTGGTGGCGATGGCTACCCGAGGCTTGGGAGTACTCGAAGATCCCACAGCTGCTATGGCTGTCAGACCAGGAGGGGCACGCTGAGCCCCACAGGGTGGACAGCACACACCCAGAGCCCTTGGAAATCTCTCTTTGCTGCCTGGTCCTGTTAGCATGCCCAAAGAACCCCTTTCTGTGCTTGGTAAGTGTCACTCAGGGGCACTCATACTTGCCCTTATCTGTGTGTCTGTCCTTCTCCTGCTTGTCCACATCTCTTTTTCAGTTGTGCCTGTCTTCCTTGCAGGGGAGAGCTGGAAGCTTGGGCCAACTTGTCCTGCTTACTCTGGGTGAAGTGGCTTGAACTCCGTTTCACAAGGACTGGTTCTTTACTCATCACAGACACCACCACCCATGGTGAAACCCCAGGTCCTCACATTGGCCATAAGAGAAACTACAGCTTGCCACTGGCCAGGCCAGATTCCTCAGCGATGCAACACTTGATGTGAGAGCAGGAAGGCTCAGAAAGGGGATCTGAGCTAAGCAGCTCTGGGCTCCACATATTCTTGTGAAGGTAGCTCTGACCTGCACGCACAAAGGATCCCGATTCCCCTTGCTTGTGTTGTTTGGGTCCTCACAGCTTTGTATCTGACATATAAGATTTTCTGGATCTGTCTATACCAGCTTCACAGCATATACACAGTGGATCCAAACCACCTAGCATCAAACCTGTTGTGCACCAGCTGCTGCTGGAGACTGAGGGGTGACTTCATTAGTGTTTATAAATATGTTAAGGGTGAGCATCAGGAGGATGGAGCCAGGCTCTTCTCAGTGTTGGCCAGTGACAGAACAAGGGGCAATGGGTCCAAGCTGGAACATAGGAAGTTCCATCTGAATACAAGGAAAAACTTTTTCACTGTGAGAGTGACAGAGCACTGGAACAGGCTGCCCAGAGAGGTTGTGGAGTCTCCTTCTCTGGAGACATTCAAGACCAATCTGTATGCGTTCCTGTGTGATCTAATCCAGGTGATCCTGCTCGGGCAGGGGGGTTGGACTAGATGATCTTTTGAGGTCCTTTCCAACTCCTGACATTCTGTGATCTGTGATTCTGATGCTTTTTTCCATGGACTTGTGCCTTAAGATAACATCAGAAATGATGCACTGAGGGCAGTTTCTACTGCAAGAAGAAGTTTGTGGTGGATCCACTTTTTCCCTGAGATAGGTGCAACTGTAATTCCTTGGACATAGCAGAAGCCAGACAGCAGGAGGCAGTTCCTTTGCTTGTCCCCACTATCCTGTGCCAGCCAGAGCTCATCTGAAGAGGCTCTTTGTTTCATTTTTGCTTAGAGGCAAGTTCCTTGTCTTCCTCCCAGACCATGGGATTGAATATTCTCTTGTTGCTTCATTTCCATCTCCTGTCTTGTCCACTTTCTTATATTTCCAACATGGACTGAACACTGCCCATAGTAGCTTCTCCTCTCACAGCTGTCTTTTTATGTCTGTTCTGCTATGGGCATTAGGTGTTTGGGATGGAGATTGCTGCTGATTGTTTGGTCATGGAGATCCCTTTTCATGGAACTATCTTGAATGAAGAACAGCAATTAGTCAAATATATAAGTGTTTGAAGTATAAAATACCCAAGTTCTTTGAAGAAGTCAGTTCTTAACTGTCCCAGCACCCAAAGTTAAACATTTTACTTTGATCCACCTGCTCTACTTCACAAATAGGGATGACAAACCTTCACCTCCCTAGTCTATTAAAAAGATAAATTTGAGCATATGTGAAACTCTCAAATATTAAAGTAGCAAGGGGCATAGAAAAGCCTAGGAAGAAGCTAATATTTCGCACTCTGAAAATGAGGCTTGGGTCAGGGGAAAAACCTGATGCAGAAAAACTCAGTTCTGCCACAGCCTGTTCTTTCTTTTTGTGCCAGACATTCAGCCCACCTCCTGATACTGTGGGACATGGGAGGATGATTAGGGTAGGGGTGATCACATCACCTCCACCCTATCACAGCAGCAGAGATCCCCTATTCACTGGGGAGAATCTACTGTGGGAATCTCCAGTTGGTTTAAGTTCATGCTCTCCTTCTGCGTGCATAAGCAGACCAAACTTGGCAGGCCGAACAGTCTGTCCCTTAGGAATATTGACAGATGAATGTAAACTCAATTACCTTGCTTTTTCATTCCAGTTGGGTTATTTGCGCAGTGTACTAAGTACATCAGCATCTGGACTCACTTTGAACAACAGGAGAAAGCATTTTCCGGTGTCAGAAGCAGAATTCTGTACAGTATTTATAACTTGCAAAGAGTCAGGGGCTTGGATATGCTTTGTTTTCCTGAAAAAAACCCAAATAAACCGAAACCTATGTAGAAGGTTCATCATCTCCAAGGGTTGGGGTTTTTTTTGTCTTTTGTGTATAGCTAAATGGTTGGTAGCCATTTTGCCCATGAGCCTATAAAACTGAAAGATGCAAAACCAGCTCCTGAATTTTCCTTACCATTTTTCCCACCACCACCATCCTCACTATCCATTAACCCAGCTCATTACACAAAACTGAAAACACAAAAGAAGTAAACATTAGTTAATGAGGCTTGCACCTGCGGGTGGTAAACAAAGCTGCTCTCAGTGCCTGAGTTCTTGAAGGGAAACTTGCTGCTGCACCAAAGCAAATCTCTGCTCAAAAAGGACAGGTCTGGTTGGGGGTGGGTTGGGTGCGTGTGTGTGCATGTGCGTACAGAGAATGGGAAGAGAGTATTTTCATTTTTGTGATTTCATAATGAGACAAGAAGGAACAAAATCTTTCCTAAATTTGTCCTTTCAAATGGAAAGTATGTATCTGCCTTATCTTTGTTTCCACTGTAGCTAGAAGCAGAAATTGATGTTAATCTGATTCCTTACTCCTCTGTAGTTTGGGACATTTCAAATCCATAATTTTTATCCTGGGGTTTTATCTCAAATGGAGAGAATTGAGACTTTGTCTTGGACTTAAAGACTCGAGACTTTGTCTGAAATGCAATAATATGGCGCATGCTAAACAAAACAAGTCTTTGTGTACCATTGTTATCAAAACATTATAGCAGCAGGAAATAGCTAGGCATGGACTTTCCTTTTCTAGTTAACTTCTACTATAGATCTGTTAAAGTTCAACTCATTTTACTTTTAAATCCTGTTGCAGTAGCTGAATGCCTTAGCAAAGAAAGAGACCGCTTGTAAGTCGGTTCTTTACAAAATAGCAATGCATATATTAAATCAATATGTTGTCACCTTACCGCTTCCTTCATTCAATCCACACTTCTCTGTATGTGACTCTCACTCCTGTGCCCAGGCATGACCTTCCCTCCCGCCTGCCTGGAGGAGCATCACCAGGGAGCGAGCAGGAGTCCTCCCAGCAAACCGATCCCTCTGGGAGCTGCTGCACATCAGGGTCAGGCTAGGCTCAGTCCGGATCTTGAAGATGCTGCTGTGAGTTGTCTGCTGGAAGAAATGTGCTGCACAGTTAATTTCTATGGCAGGATCTGCTTTCTCTTTTGGTGCTTTCCCCTGTGCAGGACTACAGTCTGAAAGAAGAGCACACCCTATAAAAGCAGACTTCCCATGGCATATGTTCAGGGTTGGATTTTCTTCTTGTCTTCTTCTGGTGCTCAAATCAGGGCGAGGATTAACTCCACTGAAGAAAGTGGAGTCAAACCAGCACAAGTCAAAGGAGAATCTGTAGCTCTAAGAAACATCTATCCCTATTACTTCCCAGACATTTATTGCTGAAAATGTATAAATCTTAGTATTAACCAACTTCAGAGATCATAAAGCCCTAATTGTGTATGCAGACTACTAGTAATACAGTGTGCTGCTGATGCATAAAACACGCATAGATAGTACACAAATACACTCAGCCTGGGCTTAAATTTAGCTTCAAACACACAAAAGATATCTTTATAACTAAGAATGATGGAAAGAAAGATTTCATTCCAGACCAGATGAACAACTCATTTTTTCACTGATCCTGGATTTGGCTGACCTGACTTAAATGTGACCTAAGACATTTCTTAGTGCTTTGGAAATTGCATCAACATACTTGGGTTGGAGATGTCACGGTCAGTAAAAAAAAAAGGGGATACTATTTTTAAAATTCTGCTGATCCTTTTAAAAATAGAACAGTGCAACATAACTTTTCCTATAGCTGTATTTTTTCAGGCTAAGCAAACTCCAGTAATTTGAAAGGCAGTGGGAACAAGGGGTCACTTGGGGCCAGCCAGAAAAATATAATAAAGTTAACTCTTTGTTCGTTTCCAGTAAAAGCTTTCATCAAGTTATTGTTGTTGAAAAGAGTAAGCTTATAAATGAAAAGGTAAGAACAAACTAAAAAATCCCCCCAGGTAGCAGCAGCAGTCTCAGAGGTGTTCGAGAACATTATTGAAGAAAGAAAAACACCAAAGGCAAGTGCCCTGTACAAGCACAGGACTAGATTTTGCTGAACAACGACTGTCAATAGACAGCTGGTGCCAACAGGAGATTGCCAGGAGCTATGAGAACCTTTTCACAGCTGGAGACTATGAGCCAGTGTACAATCTCTTCCTTATGTTAACCATCAGTGCTGAGAACTCCAAAGCCTTTCCCTGGTAACACAGAGCTGAAAGTGTTCAGATTTAAGAGTTTGAAAGCCACATTCTAGCAGCATGACCCGACCCCCTTGAATACTTAACATGAATAGTATAGATCCTTTTTCTATCATTGTTTTGAATTGCACAGCAAGACATGTTTCATAAAACTGACCTTTTATGAGCTAGTGTGTCAGGTGGTTTTTTTTTCTTTTAGATCACACATTTTATACCAATATCCAAATAACCCCAAAACACTGAAAAAAAAGCAAGCAGCGGTAGGTAGGCTGGCTTTACTTCCCATTAGGATGGCAAGGCATTAGCTGAAGGATGGACTCCTGGCCTAAATTCACACCTTTGAGCATTGCCCATCCTACAGATAAAGTCCCTTGGAGTACAGCTTTGTCCTTACTTGACCTACCAGCTGCAGCTCAGGCTTGCTGATGTCCTCTTTGAGGATCCAACTCACATTTATGTAAAAGCTATTGACTGTCCTCNTACTTTTCAAGTATGGGAATGGCACTAAAGAACCCCAAACAAATCCCGAGTGGCTTCCAACTGGGTGAAGTAATGATAGTTTGGAACTGGAAAGGCTTGGTCTAGTAGTTTGAGAGCCAAACTGGGGAAGCTGGGATAGACATTTAGGCTTTGAAAACACCGGCTATCTTCTGTTTGTATCTACATTTACGTTGGGATAAACAGCTCTCAGCAGAAGAAAATGCAATTCATTTAAGTATTTCAGCCAAAGGACAGCAATTATCACAATAAGGCACTCCTTTCCCTATCTTCAAAGCATTTACTAGTATCAACAGTGGACTTGAGGCTTAAATGTCTTCCATCTAAGCCAACTTGACACTTCAGAGGTCTGCTATTTGCATTAGACATTAGGAAATGTAACAAACATTTTCTAGTTAGAGCATTGTTGTCCAATTGATAATGGAATAGAAGTTATTTGGGTACACTACAAGGATATGGCAAAGTCGCATCTATTCTTAGGCATCAGAAAGTTTCCTTACTAAATCAAGTAAATGCTTAATGATGTTCTAACTTATGGACCACTGAGCATGAATTGTTTCTAGGAAAAAAACCCACAGAAATTTGAAGTAAAAAACCTTGGTGATCTGAAAGTGTATACCAAGAAGGAATACCCTGCAGCTACAGCTTAGAGTAGTTCCTCATGTTGACATTGACAAAACCAAAGGGAGCCTTCTCCAGTGTTCCTGAGGTTTCCACAAGTTGATGAAGAACACACAGAATCCTTTGAGCAAAAGAATCTTTTACTTTATAAACAAATGTTTGTGGTATATAAACTATTATAAAGAATACTTTTTAAAGGATCAATCAAATATAAATTTATTACATAGTTTTAAAATGCTAAAGATGACTTTTAAATAACAATGGTGCATTTGATTTATGCAGTGCTGTTTCATTAGTGCAGTAAAATATCTTGATTCTCACTGGGTTCTAAAGCATATAGAGAGCATAGTTCCAGCTTTTTGTCTCTGTACAGATAATACAGTTTACAGCAGTGAGAGTCAGCTCAGGGAATTAAGAGACAAGACAGTTAATAGCCTTTAATTCTGTTTTTGCCTCATTGGCAGAGCTGCAGCAAGTAATTCCACTGGGTTTGAGTCAGTTTTTCTGCCAGTGATACTTGAGCGCTTTTGTAAAATACTTTAAAATATGTGGTTGAAAACTGCAATAGAAAGGTTAATTGTTTTGAGTCTGCTACTGGAAAAGCTCTCCTGCTAAAGGAAGAAAAAAGAGCAATGCCTTCTCTGTTTTTTCTTCCTGTAGTACTTTCCGAGTATTTTAAAATTTTCTTTTTCTAATTTAGTTTCTAAAAAAGCAGCTTAAATATTGTGCCAATAATTAAATTTCTGAATGACCATCAAGTAGCTTGATGCAGATTGATTGTCATGTTCAAAGACTGCAGGTAGACCCTACATGAAACACTTCCCTGACTATAGAGTCACCTCAAGCAGCGGCTATTCTGAATAATCTAAATAGCGCCAGACCACCAGTCAGATGAGAAATATGCAAAGAAAAAATATGTAGATATTTTAAGGAGCTGTAGTTTGGGGACATGGTAAATTTGGTTTTAGAACTTCTAGTATCAGATCAGAAGTTTGCAATCAAATACTGTAAAACATTTTAGAAAAAAAATTTGTTATTATAGCCAAATTCTGTCTGAAATGTTAACTTTGCACAGGTGGATCTTGGGCTTGTTCCAATACTGTCAAAACAAGCTTCATCAGCCACTTCTTGACTTCTTGTCATTTTTTTCATGCCCAGGTCACTATCACCAGTCACTGGTGTTCCTTAACTGGAGATTCAAGTCAGAGCCTCTTTTATCTCTGTACTGCAGCCCTTCTCATTTACCTACTTCACTTTGGCTTGGATGTCTTGCAACCTGCATCCAGCTGAGGAGCTGGACATGCATTGGCAGCCTATGTCACAATAGAGTTTACAATCCCATTTCCATGCAGATATCTCAGGGTGAACACCAAAGGCATGAGTGGTGCAGGGGCAAATCTTTGAAGTATGACTACAAGAAATCTAGTGACAGGAACAGATGGCCCGATGCAATAATATGCAGATGGTTCCTGGGGAGACCACCTGCACCCAAATCGGGTGCATTGGTAACTTTAGGGCAGACTTCACCTTTTTTTGAGCCTAAATCTTTCATTAGGAAGAAAACAAAAAAAGGGGGGTGGGGTGTAAGTGTCCTAGGAGATGCAACCACATCTGGGGAGAAAGGCAGGCAGTGCCCTTTCCGTCCTTGGGTGGTGCTTACAGGAGGACGTAAAGTTAAAAAAATATAAAATCTGCTTCTGGCCCAAGTAAGGAAACCTATGGGAAAGCTCTTTTCTGCTTGCATTTTTATTTGTTTGTTTGTTTTACGTTTTTTTTGTGGGGTACTCTGGATTTCTAGGCACCTTGCCAGAGGTTTTATGCTTTGCCAAGCGTCAGCCTTGCATTCTTGGGCAGGCAACATCCTGGTTCCACCCTATCCTGAACGGGGTGTGCTCTCACACACGCATGTACTGTCAAGCACACTTTATTTCAGACAGACAGAGAGAAGCTAGGCCAAACCTGCATTTCTGCCATGAAGTGTCCTTTGTGTTCCTGGATCTATAGAAACGAGCTGTATCTTGACAGAGCAGTGTTGTATCCTTTGGAGAGATCCCAGGAGAAAAAGGTGCTCCACCAGACACGCACTGCATCTTTCCACAGCCAGGGTAACAGTACCCCTTAGGCAGCATTTGCTGTTGCTATATTGTGACATACTTTGACTTGAATTACAAAGGACTTCAACTGATAAGAAACAATCGTAGAATCATAGAATCATCTGAGTTGGAAGAGACCTTTAAGATCATTGAGTCCAACCACAGCCTAACCTTGCCTAGTCCACCTCTAGATCATGTCCTTCATCACCTCATTTATTCACCTCTTAAATACCTCCAGGATTGGTGAGTCCATCACTTCCTTGGGCAGCCTGTTCCCATGACTGACAAACCTTTCAGTAAAGAAATTCATACTGATGTCTTACCTGAATTTCCTCTTGTCCTATCGCTTGCTACCTGAGAAAAGAGACCAACCCTCACCTCTCTACCCCCTTCTTGCAGGTACTTGTAGAGAGCGGTAAGATCTCTCCTCAGTCTCATTTTCTCCAGACTAAAAAGCCCCAGCTACCTCAGCCGCTCCTCATAGGACTTGTGCTCCAGACCCTTCACCGGATTCGTTGCCCTTCTCTGGACATGCTCCAGCATCTCAACATCCTTCCTGTAGTGAGATGTGGATTGCTGTCACGTTTCACCTGTGGACCGCTGCCCCCAGACATTTCCTATCACTGGGACTGGTGGTGGGAAGACCAGCGATGCAAGCCTGCGAGCAGGAAGGGGAATGGTTATTTATCTGCGTAGGAGAAAAATAATAACAAATTTATCTGCGAGGAGGAAATAAGAAGAGCTTAAATTTTACAGCCGTGCCCCAGGTGAGGGGTGCACAGTTCCGGGGAGAGATGGCGCACTGGCGGCGGTGGGGGTGAGGGAGCGAGAAAATGGGGCCGCGGTCAGCAAACGCGCCCTCCCCCAGAGCCGCGCTCTGCTCCCGCGCAGCCACCGGCACCGCCCGGGCCCGAAACTTAGTCCCGTTATGGCCGCGGCTCTCCTCGCTCCCAGCAGAAGCGGGCTCGGGGCTCCTGGAAGCCGGCGGGGGCTGGAAGCGCCTGGCACCCCCCCATTCCCCCGGCCCGGCCGCTAGGCGGCACTGCGGCTGCGCGGGTCCCGCCGCCCGGCCCGGACAGGCCGCGGTGGGAGCGGCGGGGGCGTCAGCAGAGCGGTTGCTCAGTCGAGGGGTTGGTTTGTGTCCTGGCCAGGCGCTGGCGCCTCTGCAAATAAATTAAGATGACGTTATATGTTTAAAATATAACAAAGCCCCCATGATTTTAGGCTCAGAGGGAAGGTTCCGTGGGAGGATGACGTCCTTGGCGTTGCTGACATGTGGAAGTGAATGCCCGGTAGCCCCCTGCCCATCCCCCGGGGCCCCGGCAGCGGTGATACCGCCGATGTCACCCGCGGCACCCAGAGATTTCCGTGGAGAGGAGGGAAGGCACAGGCGGGCAAGGGGCTGCCTGGTGGGCTGCCATCACGTAGAACCGCGGGGAGGCCTCAGAGGTGAAGGGTGGCAGCAATACGGGTAATAACCGTTAACCGAAGAACATGGCGTTAAACTGACCGGAACAAAATCATCTGAGTAATGTGTCTGCTGCTGTACAGGAGCAGTAGAAATGCCATCGGTGATGCAGGCAGGCGAGGAGCTTCAACCAACATAACCGCACTCTCATTAGGAAGCACTTCCAGGGGATCCATTAAGACGGATCTGTTAAGACGGGGATCCGTTAAGACGAGGATCCGTTAAGACGATCCCCCTTTGACTCAAGCTCACCAGGGATTTTTGCCCGTGCACAGTGTAAACCATAAGATGAACAAAGGTTGGCATTGGACTTACCTGAGGAATTCCAATAAATAACCCAGATCTGCATTTGGGGAGAGAAAACAAGTGGTGTCACTGCCTCGGAGGTGCTTCAAAAGGCTCTAAACAGCAGGCAGTGACACCAGACATGTTAATGTCACAGGGCATGTATTGTTAGCATCCCAGAACTTCCTAACCTTTGAGTCACTAAAGCTCACCTTCAGAATAACTGAAGTGCAGGGGATCTCCAGTTCATGCTGGAACAGTGTTTTGAAAGACAGAATAACTAGGGCAGTTCAAGCTCTGAAGTTTCCATTGCCTGAAATTGCCTGGATTCTTTTGGCTGCAGGCCTGGTGTAAGTCCATAGCCTGAAATGCATGCTGGCCAAAATTAAATGCATGCTGGCTAAAGTGACTGTGCTAATAAACACCAAAATAAAAGAAAGTACATTATTTATGCCATCTGACATGGATTTACAGAAAGATTTTGCTGAGATAATCCGGTACCTTTTTCAGATGAGTAAGAGCTTAATTCATAAATATAGATATGATGACAGCTATAAAGCACAGGCTTTAGTTTTGGACAGGTTTTGAGTCATGAAATTATCAGAAATGAATATACCAGATAATTTTAAAACCAGTGGCTAGCTCAGTTTTGGGTCTCCATGGTAGTTTGGTAGGGGTGTTGACTGGTGGAGCTCCACATGGTTTGTCTCCTGGCCATTTTTAAATTTTGGTCTATAATACAGAAGAAAACATAAACTAACTCATGGTATTGCAATAGGCATGAAGACCAGAGGAACAGAAACAAAAATAGGACACTGTTGTAATAGGCTGGTTATCAGAAAGCAAGCAGGTGTAACTTCATTATAGGTAAACATGAAGTTATGTATCTAAGAACAGCAAATGAAGGACACAGTAATAAGATGGGAAACTATTATTTGAAGCAGTGGCTCTGGAAATGACTCAGAAAGAGGGACATAGCAGCTGAACATAAAGGAGACTTAGAGGGATAATGTAATCTTCAGTGTACAAGCAGGGGAGTCTTGATTTGGGGTAATGAAGTTGTGGAATGTTGGGATCTGGCACTAATTTCACCATTATGCTGGGTCTAGCTCTCCTAGGCTTGGGTCAGGGAGGATGCTGACACATGAATGAGGAGAGAGATCAGTGTCATTTGGCTGTGTTAGACCCAGAGTGCATGAGAAGGAGCTCCTAATGCTCCAGGGACTTCACTCCTAGAAAAAAAAAAAAAAAGATGTTGTATAGCAATCAGAATGACTAAATTTGTGAAAGCAGAGCTTTTTATATCTAAAGATTGGTTTCTGATTATTTTCGGGGATTACTTTCCTGGAACTAAAACCATCCAATACACCTGAATTTTTATCATAGGTGAAGGAAGCACCTTTGAGGTCAAGGTTTGTGTGCTTCTCTCCTGTGACTGGAGATTAAACTATGTCCTCTAGCATAGTTATCTACTAGGTTATAGTAATCTACATAGTTATCATAGTTTCTGAGGATAAATGCAAGACCATTTCCTTTATCAGACTTCTGAAAATACCAGGCTACATGACTTGATGGAGTTTCCCCCCTTCAGTTGAGAGAATTTATTTCTCACTTGCATGAGTTCCTGCATGAGGATGTATGTGTGTTCACGTTACCTTCAACTTAACACCTCACCACTGCATTATTTTTTTCACGTTAGCTACAGCAGCACAGACTATATTACTAGAAAGTTACAAGTTCCTAAATATGTCCATTCTTTTTTTACTGAGCTGGTACAGTTGCTTACTGATGACAGAAAATAGGGACCCCTGTAAAGCACCTGCTGCATACCCCTGCTCAGAACAGGGCCAAGTTAGCACATGCTGCTCAGGGTCTTTTCCAGTCAAGTTGTAAATATGCCCAAGGATGGAGATTCCTCAGTTCCTCTGGGCAACCAGTGCTTGAGAGGCTTTTTTTTTTTCCTTATGTTGTAGTGGAATTTGCCTCCTTGTTCCCAATAGGCAAATGTCAGCTGGTGTTTACAGGAGAAGGCAGTATGTTTGGCCATGCGATGAAGGACAAACTTCTTTGTGGAGAGATGGCATTTACATTCTTCAGCATGTTCTTGGTCTGTGTGGTTGCTCAGCAACTTGTCTCCAGTGAAACTAGATAAGATTTGAGTAGCAACATTGTTCTCCCAGTCAGAAGGCAGTTAAACAACCAGGTAGTTGACAAAGTGTTTGATGAAGTCAAAGTAGACTCTGTTTTGAACAGTACTTCAATGATGGTAGTGTTTAGCCATCTCCAATTCATGTCCATCTCCTCATGCCAGTTGTAGGAATTTCTGGTTCCCTCTCTAGTAGCTTCTCTTGAAAGATTTTGTAAACCCTTCTTGGTATCTATCTGCTTTCAACTCTGACTTGCTGCTATCACTGGACTCCATCCTTAAGTCTCACAAGTGATATTTTCCTTCTACCATCAACTTCATATGAAAGTGAAAAGTTCCCAGTCTTGTGATTTTTCATGTTTCCTTTTGCATAATGTTCAGGTTCCTAATGCTGATGATCATGGCAGATGCAGAAAGGACCCAAGCATCAAGAGTGTAGATGTCTTACAAATGTTCCCACAACAGCTGGAGCCACCATCTGTGAGACACCACACAGCACATTTGGTACTTTATGAAAAGTGTTACTCTCAGTCTCTTGAAGAGGTTCCTGCTGAGGCAGACAGCAGTATGCCTTATTTGAATTTTGGGGTGCCAAAACCCAAGAGAAATCTTTTTAACTACAGAATATTAGGTAAAAATGAATTTACCTATAAGGACAATCATTATTCAAGGGCTATGGGAAAACAAAACAAAACCAAACCACTCCCCCCCCAAAAAAAAAAGACAAAACAAAACAAA
>VXBZ01010953.1:270628-322881 GCA_013399135.1 Heliornis fulica | reverse complement strand
CCCCACCGGCTGTCCGAGGCGTCTGACAGAGGTAGGAAGGGGCTCCCCGGCAGCCGTTGGGTACCGCCGGGGTTCGGCCCTTCCCTCCTGGCGCTCCCCCGGCTTTCCCGAAATCTCCAGAAGACGAGAATTTAGTTGAAAGCACAGGAGGTCCAACCTCTGGGTTGCTGTTCGTTCAGGCCCCAAGTCTAATTTACCCGTATTCCGAAAGGGAAGAATTGTCAGTGGTGAGATGCGTTCAGAATGCAGGAGGCTTTTAAAGTTACCTGGTGGGAGAACATTTCCTATGCCTGATGCTTGTCAGTGTTTGTTTGAGACACCCCGAAGGTCTGACCTTTTTAATGTAATTTTACTTGGCTTTCTTTGGATTGGTGACAATTCTCACTTTTCCACCAAATGATATTTTAAGTATTATTGAAATAGAACTTCATGTTCTTCATGCTTAAGTGATGCATTGTTACAAAGAGCTTTTTGAAAGATGGAAATAAAAAGCTGCGTAAGGAAGTGGTGTCTTTTATTTCCCGACAAGGAATAACAGAAGCGGATTTTTTTTTTTATTTACAAATATTATTCTTTAGAGCTGAGAGTGAAGTGAGTAGGTGCATACTTCAGCCACTGATATAGCTCTATATGTGACCTCTGAGTGGACAGCTAAAGCCTTTTGCACTTTTAAATACTGTGATGCACATTTAAGTGGGAAAAAAAAAAAACCAAACAGGTCTTTGAAAATATTAAACCTTATTCTGAAGAATTTGCTCTGAGTAGGACAAAAGCATTTACGGGGCTGATGGATTAACTTTTTTAATACCTCTTTGTGATGGAATAAAGATTGTGTGAGGATTCTCAGAGCTGCTGAGAAATGTTTGTTTATTCCTTGTTTTAACACTTGTGGATTTTTATCACAGGCATGCTTTTCCTCATGTATTCCCAAGTATTTCCAACAAGATGCTCTAGGAAGTCAGTGGATACTGTTTGGTATATGCCTACCTATTTGAACGGTTGGGCTTTGAACGCTGGAGGTTTAGTTATGCATCTGTTAATGCAAATAACAAATACAGTGTATGTTTTTGTTTACTGTTGGTAGCGTTTGTGTGAAACAAGTTTTTGGCTGAGGTGTTTAACAGAAAAAGAATTTTGGTTAGTTGTGTTTGGCTGTAACAACCAGAAATAGAAAAGATTTTTTGGTAAGACAGTTTTTTAAGCCCAGGATGTAATTAATACTAAAGGAAATAAGCAGTAAGTAATAGGCAACCTGATACTGAGCTTTTACTGGGATAATTAAAATAGGTGAAGTTTCTTAAGATCTCATGAGGACATCACAGATGAAAGGAGGGGTGATTTGACTGTGTGAAAAGTTTGTCTAGAATTTGAAAAAGCACATTTGGTTCAAGGTCTTCTTAAACACATTGCTATTGACATTGATATTTGGTGGTTCAACAAGTCACATCCAAAGCATTTTGCAGATACGAGGAAGAAGAAAACTTGGTAGTGTAATTTAGGAGATTTTAATTAGTTTCTACGGGATATAAGGAACAAAACTATTTTTTAAAAGGGAAATCTGGAAAAATCTCTGTATCATAAAGCCTGCTGTGTTATGAATGCTGGGCTTTTCATTCAGTGTAAAACTAGACTCAGTATAATGTAAAAAAAATATACTAGGAAATCTTATTAGTGATAACTTAAAAGAAAAACCCGAAATCATTTCTAATTTTCAGTGGTTCTCATAAGGATTTTCCTTTCAGTAGTGTAACCTTTTGTAGTATCTTTCATATTAAGCGTTTTAAAGTTTTGGGGTTTTTTTGTTTTTGTTTTTGTTTTTTAAGTGCTTTTATGCTTTGTATGGTTCTGTACCATATGTTTTGTATTTAATTCTTTGAATGACCACTGAAGTGCAGTCAACTTCGGGTGAATGTGGCAACTGTTAACTAGCGCTTAGCAACAGTGCACAATAATCAGTACGGGAAGTGAAGAAGAATACCATGTCTAATTGAAACTACGGGGGGCATTTAGGTAGGTAGGATGTAATTAACAAAACCTGGAGCTTGGACATGATATTAAGGCATCACTTCTTCATTCTTGTAAAAAGGATTGTGAAACCATTAATATAACTGGGATTTCAGATTCTTGGGTTTATACCTCCAATGGATAGCCTCTTTGAGATGTGTGCATCTTGCCTATTCTTGCATAATCATTTCTTGCACATAACACTGAAGGTACACTCTCCGCTGCTTCTAAAACAGAATTGTGAAAAAGAGCACTGTTGGGAAGACTGACAAATGAAGGAGCAATAAGCCTTGACATTTTGACAATGATGTCTTTTAGAGAATTAGTCCTGCAAACTAGAGTTCATTAGGTATAGTGATTAAGATATCTCTAATATTCTGAAACAGATTACAGTGGCAGTGATAAACCAACACTAAACTTTTGCAATTAATGTTAGTTTTCTCTTAAGAATCATTAACTTTCTTCAGATCCTGTTTTGTTGTGCCATTCCTTCAATTGTGGAAAGTGCTGCTTGTAAGAATATTTGTTCAAAACACTTTTGCCTAATGTAATTTCATTTTGGAAAAAGTTCCACACCTGATCACTTTGTTTCCTTCTGTAGATCTTGTATATCCTGACCACATCTCATTTCTAAGACCTCTGAAAGTACCCTCATATAATACAGAGAGAACTAGCAAATGAATTTTCAGTAGGTCATTACAGAGGTTCATTTGTACCCCTGAGAATCCTAGTATGGCCCTGTTAATGGATTCGAACTTGCAGGTAGGTAGTGGAAATGACACAAAAATTAAGAGCCATGCTGTGAAGGTGCTTGTAGTGGTAAACTATCCAATAGCATTAAGCTCTTAGTATTTTAGTAGAGTAATTAATGTTTTTATAACTGCAGAATATTTATTGGAGGAACTTGTGGATGACAGAAACTTGGAACAGTGTTTATTCACAGTGGGAACTGCCAGTGTTTGTACACTGCTGTGGTTGGCTTGGAAGTACTGAGTTCCTTGTGGAAATGGTGTTAAAATGCAATTCTTCTTGTTTTGGGTGATTCCTGAAGCCATGTCAGCTGGTTTCTGTTGTCTCGTTATGTCATATAGTAACATCACAGTTGCTGTGAAATACTTTTCCAACAAAAAAATCACAGAATCACTTGGGTTGGAAGAGACCTTTAAGATCACAGAGTCCAACCACAGCCTAAACATGAGAAGCCATAGATAATTGTATAATGACTACATTCATTGAAATGTATTTATTTCTCATTGTGTTAGCTTTTTTAAGTTC
Source organism: Heliornis fulica (assembly GCA_013399135.1). Taxonomy (NCBI): domain Eukaryota; kingdom Metazoa; phylum Chordata; class Aves; order Gruiformes; family Heliornithidae; genus Heliornis; species Heliornis fulica. The sequence continues at coordinate 319,602 of VXBZ01010953.1, read as the reverse complement.
TGTGGCCCTTCGGGGGTTTAATAAGCGCTCTCTCTGCGTACCTATCCTGAAAAACCTTACAGCACATATTTTTAAAAGCTTTGGTTAATTTGCATTTAATCGATGTTTAATATTTTTTAATTGCAGTTAAACTAAAGTAGCTAATAAAATGTTCCTAAAATATAGAAGGTGGGAAGAAATGTATGTTGTGACATAAAATCACCAGAAGAGTAAGACAGTAGGAAGCAGCCTGAATCAGTCTGACAAGATCTGATAGAAACCTTCAATTAATATTCCCCATGTCAGGTTTTAGGGAGGCTATTTTGAGGTGTTTTTTCAAACTGATGGAGCTGTGAACAGCAAAACAGTGTGGGCAGACTTAAGATACTGTTACTTAAGAGATTATCAGACATCTGTTGTAGTGGTTCCATGAACAAACCTGGAGTAACTAGTCTTATAAAATGCTGGACAAAGGTCTTCTGGTTCTCTCTCTCTGTTATAGTCTGTAATGAACTCTTTTTCAGGGCCGTTGGCATGATCTGTGCAGAGCACTTTCAGAAGAAATTGGTGACTGAATGTAACTGTGGTCTTAAGTGCATACTATTAATACTGTTCTTTTTTCTTTTTTTTTTCCTTTAAATGAAGACTCATCTGTGCATATCACCAAAAGTAACAGGACTTCCTTGAAATGTACAGTGTGAAGTTGTTAGGGTTACTCAGATGGACAACTGTTTACAAGTGATGCATTTAGGGTGGTTAATGCAACTGAATACTTACTAGTACCTCTGTCTTTTTTTGCACTAATTTCTGCTGGTTCTCCCTCTGCAGTACCAATTTCTCCACTGAATGGTGGGAGTGTACACCAAAATTTCACTAACCCTCTTTGGAAGACGGTTTAGGCTGCTGGTTTTTTTTCTTGAGCAGTACAGCATTGAAATTTGGCTTTGTAAAGAAGTGTCAGTATGCACATGAAATATTTTCCCTTTAATGTTCTATGTGTTTGAGAGATTAGGCTTCTCCTTGCTGTTTTGTTGTTTTTGGTTTTTTTTTTTTTTAAATAATGCTACCTCCAACTTCAAAATTGGTTTCTTGTAGACTCTCAGTGCTCTACATGAAAGGAAACCTAAGGTGACCTTTCCTGGAGGTTTAATAGTTAAATTAGGCTTTTCACTTGGTCAAATTTTTCTTCACTGTTAATTCCAGCTGCCTTTTAAAAGTTAGAGATAATTCATACACAATTTTAATGCCAGTGCTCACTGAGTCTGTGTGTAGTCTCAGTTGTATGTTCCCTTCCTTATTATCAGTTGAGGGTAATTAGTAGAGTGTTTGGTAATGACTGTGTGCCTGATCATCCACAATCTTCCTAATAAAGAGGAAAAGACCACTTTTTAAAAACAAGTGACATATGGCACAGCAGCCTTGGCATAGTGAGCTCTAAGCTCTTTGAAGCTTCCTTCATCATACCCACTTCAGAGGGTAAGTAAGCAAGCAAGAACAGTTCCCAATAGCAGAGTTGATCAGCTTCCAGCGCTGTGAGGAATCTGGGCAGCTATCTCTTTACACCAGAGACTGACAAAACAGGAATGCTCTCAGCAGTTTTGGAAGCATTACTGTAGCCTACCAATGTTACAGATGTCTCAGGATGAAAAGTGTGAGGTAGAACCTCATCTTGGTGGCTGTAAACTTGGGATTTGCAGAGAGCAGAGTGCTCCATTCCCTGTCCCAAGTGTCGTGTGCGCTCTTGCCATAGTACTTTGTTGCTGTTAGTTCTCTGCTTACTGTCTCCTCGGTGATAAGGTATTGGTTCTAATATGGTGTTTCACAGTGTACAATTGCATCTCAGCCTTGCCATTCAGGCGATCATGCCATCTGTTTTTACTGCTTTTGTTCATTGACCGTCTCCCTGTCGCTTGATGGGAAGCCCTCCAAATTCTCTGTTCCTTTAGAGCTTTAGGTGGCTTTACTCTCCTGTTCTTTCACACTTTCAGACCACTTTGAAAACAGCTGTTTCATGAAGAAAGCTTAATCTTGTAATTTCTTTAAACCACTCATAGAATCAACTTTTTAGTGCAGCTAGGTGATTCCTTTGAGAAGACCAGGAGTTAGGTCTTGATTTATTTTTTTATTTAATAGCTACTATACCTTTCACTAGATCCAGAAAAGGGAAATGGCTTCCTGCCTATCATGTTCTGTGTTATGTGTAAGAATGTTATGGTTTCCTAATCTTGTAAAAAATGTGTTCAAAAATTTATTTATATGGATGAAATGTGATGGCATTGTGTTTACTCTTTCTAATCTTAACCTCTTAGAGGGAAAATTCTGGCTGTGAGAACAATAAGAAATTGGGTGGATTAGGCAAATCATTCAGTATCAGCTCTCTGAGAAGCAATTTTGAAGAAAACCTTGCAGAAAGGGAGGGAAAGGGCCAAGCCATCCAAGGAGACTTTAATGCCTCAGAGGCACACAGAACTGCTGATGGCGTATTTGAAAGCATAAGTTCAGAGTGAAAAGTATGCAGATTTTCACAGTTCAAATTACAGCAGTTTAAGCAAATTTTGAAGGTTAATTTTTGCCAATGTTTTGGGTGTGGGGTTTTTTTTTGTTGTTGTTGTTTTGGGGTTTTGGTTTTGTTTTTTTTTTTTTAGGGAAAAGGGAAGATGACTTGCCTGCCAGATTATTATTTCACTTTCTTCCTTCAGGTCTACAATTACAATTTTAGCAGATGTGGGAGGCGGGCTGGATTTCAAGGGCATCAAGATAAAAATTCTAGCTGCCATAAGCTTTTACATTAAGAGCTATGGAGTCTTTCCTGTGGAAACAGCAGGACATATATAAACATGCAGATTTTCATGTCGCATTAATTTAGTAATACTGTTCTTGCTCACAAAGTGAATGAGAGCGTTTTGGGTGCTGTATGGGAAAGGGATAGGCAGTTGTGTCCTCCAGAAGTCCTCTAAGCTGTAGATGTGACAAATGAGGGAAGATAGTGGAACGTGTGTGTGTGTGTGTGTGTATATATATGAAAAATAAAATAAAGCTATTTGGATATGCTGAGGACTAATGGACTAATATCATAATGGCCCAGTGTCTTAATGGGTCCTCAGATTCCTTTCATTAATGATTGTTTCGCTGAAATGGCTTATACTGGTTTGGACTTCTAACACTGTGTTCATAGTTTGCCTTTATATATACATATAGACTAGACCAGAGTGTAATAGATATGCCACTAGTAATATTGTTGAAAATAGTGTGCCATGGAACCTCTTACGCAAACACCACCTCCAAAAAAACCTTTTATTTTGAACAGTGCATATGACCTTGTGACAGAAAAGCCTGAAGGTAGGGCAAGGTGGGGGGGAACCATCGAGAAACCTAAAAGCCCAACGTCCTCGGGCTGCTCTCAGCTACCACAGTGAACAGTGTTTGCTTGCCGAGTGTCCAGCACGGTTGCTGTAGTTGAGAGATGCCTGGTGGCTCTGGCTGTGGATGCTCAATTTTCATGTGCAGCACAGCTGGCTGGCTTTCTGTCAAGCTTGGCTTTGGGGTGATTCCAGTTGTGACTTGGCTTTGGTGTAGAAAGAGGGAGGCTGTCCTTGTGACAGGGGTTAAGCACTCCCCTACACAGTGCAGTGTAGGTTTTCAGCTCCATTTGCTGTCACTGTAGTAAATCCATTTCTGATTATGTGCTAAGGCAAGACAGATTAACTGCCAGGTTGAACTTGTGAAGTTGCATGTGTGTGTTGCTAGAGTTCCTCTTCGTGAAAAAAGCAAATCTACATAACCTTATATAACCCGTAGTTCTAGAACAGTTGAAAATTCATCCTAACATTGTTGCTTTGATGTCTGTTTAAAAAGAAAGGGAGAAAAAGAAAAAGGGAAAAAAAAAAAAGGTTTGCTTTTGATTCCCATGTTTAAAGGATGCTGTCCCAGCAGTGTAATAAATGAGGACTGGATCTCAGACTTGCTTTCAGTAAAAGATGATATTCTAACAGATGTTTTTAAATTGAATTGTCCTGTGAAAATGGGCTCAACTTTGAATTCAGTTATGTGCAGTTCAGGGTCTTAGGGCTGAAAGAGAGAGGAATGGAACAGATGCTGCATAGTTTTGATACTTCTGATGATACTGATATCTCTAAACTTGCATTCTCTATTCTGATTCAGTATATAAACAAGTACAGCATGAACCTCAATGTATAACCTTGACGGATAACTGGATCTTTGCTGTATAGTTCATTAGTGGTTTGTCCAGATTGCAAAAATTGTGTATTGGGAAACAGATAAAGTATTCACACTGAAAAAACATTTTGTTTTCTTTGGGGAAAAAATGTATTTTGTGCCTCAGACTCCTTATTTTTAGGAAACAAGCTTTCAGTTCTTGTTTCATTGTAGTCTACTTGAGAGTTACTGAGAACCTGACATTTAAATTTGACTGGTTCTTACATTAAAGCTGTTGATGAAGATCAGCCATGAACCAAAATAAATCAGAAGAGTGTTTTATTTTCACAGGTTTTCCAATGTGGCCCTGCCTTGAGTATGAGGTTGAAGTGTTTGACATTCAGAGGTCCCTTCAAACACAAATTATTCTGTGATTCTGCTGTTTCTTGTAAAGTGGGGGAGCACAAACCCCATAAAACTAGGCAGTATCACCTACTGGTAAGATACAGCTTCCTGAAACAATTAATCTGTCCCGAGGGCTCTGTAAACATACTCAAGGAGTAGGCTACTGGAAGCATGAATTATTTGGTAACCTCCTTCCTGCTTTTGTCTTCCTGGCCATTTTTCTGCTGCACTGTCTGTATGCCATCAGAAATATGTGCTGATTATATCTCCAGTTGCACACATTTATGGAGAGACGCAGGGAGATCGCTGGCAGCTGCCTGGAGGTCTTGTCGTGTACTGCATGGCAACCAGAAATGGTCTGGTGACCAAGGCATCGTGGGGTGTGTGCTAATAGGGAAGCTGCAAAGCTTGGGTGACTCTATAAGAGGTTGTTTGGCTTGTCTGGGATGGAAGATTGAGCATCAGAAGATGGTAATGATACTTGATGGATTGACTTGATGCATTGTCTAAAATCAGTCTTTCTAGATGAGTGGTTATAATCAAATATTTCTCTAAGGAAATTTAAAATAAGCCCAGTGATCTTAATTTTAAACCTTTCAGACTAAAAGAGGGTGTGTATTAAAAGGAGATATTTATGTTATTTTGATAAATCACTGCTACTCATTATTTTGTTAATTGGTGAGCTTTGGGAATTGATATTCTCGGTTACGTGCCCTTGTGCATCTTTCTGCTGAGTTGTATGTGTGTCCATATGTTTTATTTTTTGGGCATATTGGTGATTCAGTGATGATTCAGTATGTGGGTTTCAGTGTCCCTCTAGCTGCCATATTCTAGCTAAAAGTATTCCATATGTAGAGGGAAACCAGCCAAGTGTGGAAAGGAGGGAGTTGTGCTTTTCATTCCCGGTTATGATAAGAGGAATGAAGGCTGGAAGGCAGCAGACTTTTTCCTGCTCCAAATGATTGTCTGCATAAACCGTGGGAAGTTGAGGTTTATTATATAAAAAAACATGGCAAGGGGGAAAGGAAGGAATATCTAGAAATTGGCCTCTAGAGATTGGATATTCTTTGAGAAACTTGGTTTTATGAAGAAGTTGACTGGCAGGTTTACAAGGGACAGAGAGCAGAACTGTTTTTATAATTCATAACTAATGCTTTGCTCCAAGGACAGAAAATGAGTATATTTGAGGCCAGTGTCTGGAAGGACGGTGGCTTCAGGATGAATTCATTAAAAGAACTCTGTCATCCCTGTTCCAAAGTGCAGTTCCTACTGAGGGGGACCGATAAATTTCTCATTAAAAGATGCTTGTTAAAAATGAGTTCTGTTCCGTGTGTTGTCACGGTGCCTTTCTGATCCAAAATAAATCACATAAACTGTGTTTCTTTCAGCCAGTGAGCAGAGATAAGAGAATATGCCAGTGAATCTTGGATGTTATATGTGTCAAAACCAATAGCCCCAAATTATAAATACATAAGGAAAAAATAGTTTAAGAGTAAGAGCCTCTTTTGAAATTGGTTGATGTCAAACTGGAGAGTAAACAGTTAAATGCACTGTCACCATATATCCGTATGAAAGATAATATTCAAATTGCAAATGTTTTTGTTTGTTTTGGAAATGAGGCTTGTGGTGATCGATCTGCAGTGTTACTGGCTGACCTACCCTGAAGCTTTGTAATGCTTTTTCTGTTTGTACAGCTAGTCTTATTTTTACTTAACAGAGCTTTTAACTGATGATCACTTTGACTTACTATTCTATTCCTCTTCCCATCCTTTGTTGGAGAGAAACACTATCATGATTTTAGTAAGATTTTTGTATTCAGTTGATCTTTGAGTTTCACTTCTGCTGCTACTGAATTACCTGCTACTAAGAAAACATGTTTTTGTGACTCTAGCTTAAGCTTAGTACATCTGACCAGAGCGGGTCAGAGGTAACAGAGCGTAGTTCTGAATGCAGCCAGTTGCCATTATGTTCTATGGAAGATGGGCATTTGTTTAATTTCTTTACAGGTCTAAGCTTTATTTTGTTGGAGAATCGCTAAGTTCAAGGTAAATAGTCATGTTAAGCTTAACAGACCAATAGATTTGAGCTAGAAACTCTAGAATTCTAAACTGGCAGAGTGAGAGCTGTGATTTTTAATTTTTATTTTTCTTTTTTATGAAAAAGATACTGGAAAACAGGTTCCTCATATCTCATTTCATAGAATCATAGAACAGTTGAAGGAGTTCTGAGGTAAACTTACATCCTTTTACCTTTGACCAAATATGTGCAATATGTTTGGAGTATGGAACTTTCTTTGGTCACTGAAAAAGAGCATGATGGCATACTTAAAGAGGGGAAAAGGAAACAATCTTTCTTACCTTGCTTAGGAGGTTATCTTTTTCTCTTTCTGTGGCAGAGAGTTATAAAGGATATGTATTTATGAATGTAAGAGGAGATAGCTCTTTTAAAACTATGAAAAATGTTTATGCAAAACTACAGTGTAGGGTTTTTTCCCCTGTGTGATGGATTATTATGTACATGGGTACATAAAGAGTATGGGCTTCTCTTGCCATGGTGTATTTTACACCATTTACACTGATGTTCAGAAGAAAGTGGCAAAGTCCATAATTAATCTAATATGCTATAGCCAAATTACTAACATGCATTAGAGAAACTGTAGGTTTTTCATGTCTTATTTAGCCAAATTCTCAATGTGTTAGGAAAAACAATTATATCTGCTCCTGAATAACTCAGGGATAACTATCATTGCCAGCCTGATCAAAGAGGCTACTTTGAGTAAAGAAACGGATTTCACCTACGGGGCTTTCACTAAATGAAGAGACAACAAAAACTAGTCGCAAAGAAGTTGATGTTGGTCATGAATTTACAGAAATACAATTTGCTTTCATTTGAATGCTCAGGGTGATGCTACAGCGTGGACCTGGGTCTGCAAAAGGTTTGGGTTTTCTTCCAAGTCCTGCACTGAGAGAATGTCTCCTGCCTCAGTTTCCCCTCTCTGAAACAAGGACAGGGGTTGTTCTGGGAGATTTTTAGGCCCTGTATACAGTAATGGTTATCTGAGCCTGGAGTCTTCTGTCACCGCCTTGGGCTGCTGAGTTTCATGCATACATACAAACAGTTATTAATTTGACTACTGTGTTCGAGCCTTTTGTTTTAATTTCAATTAACTTAATTTTAATGAATTGAATATAGAAGTCTCGGTGTCCAGTTTCTTTGTGAGGTCTGTTTGCCATGTGCAGAGAGCCAGGGCAATGTCTCCACTGAGATGGCTTAGTGGAGAACTGGATTTGAAAATCCAAGGCCCTTCATCTGTGAAGCAACCCCCAGCCGGGGCTCTGTTTGCCCACCGCAGTGAAGCTAACTGGTATCTGTGCTGGTATTGAAGGGGTACATGAAATACCCAGTGAAAAAAGGCTGTGTTTCGCAGAAGGACTTCAGCTGTCTGAAGCAAGTGGTAGTTGGGGGGGGGGATGGTAAATAAAAGCGTTTGCAGGCCACATGCTGTCACAACCTTTCCCCTCCCCCATACCCCTCTTTTCTTTTTTCTTTTTTATTTGGCCATATGTTTTAGTAGTCTGAGTATGTGTCAGTGGTAATCCTGGCTTCTGGCTTTTAAGGGATGATTACCCAGTTTGTTGCTAAAGTGAGGCTTTTTCATCCCCACTTAATTTCTGTGAAGGTGGTAACTGTAAACCTTTTTAAAATTTTGTTTTTTAATTTTATTGCCGATGACTCTTTGTATGACTAAACATAACTACATCTCTCTGTGGCCTGCCTGCCTGCTGTTACCAGTTTCTGTGATATGGGGTCAAACAAACCGGTTTGTTCTCTGGATGCTAATCTGAATTTCAGAGCCACTGTCCTTTACCCCCAACTCTCTGCTCCCCTCCCCCCCCCCTCCACTCCCAGCCACATCGGGGCTCTTTCTCCCCCCCACCCCCTTCTCCCCTTCTTTCCTCCCCTAGCCCAGCAGAAAACTAAATGCTGATTATCTTCTACTCTTCCTGTACCTGGAGCAGCCACTTCTCACTTCGGGTGACTGTTGACTTGAGAATTAATGCTCTGAATAATTAAAGTACTTGTGTACAGACCGAATAATTAAAATACTTGTGTACAGACCAGGAGACTTTCGTTAAAGACACTGTGGTATTTTTGGGGGGAGTAAATGTTATGGATTTGTATGAGTTGAAGCAGGTATGGGTGTTTATGATGACTTGGAAAAGGTAACCTCTCTTGTCGGGATGTGATCAGGGTCATGTTGGTTTTATATAAAAACAATTGTCAGGGACTGTCCTCGTCTGGAGAGTAATTTCTCAGGTCTGCAGTGAACCTTGGCTGAACACGATGGGGTTACTAACAACCGTTGGACCGCAGGGCTTGTAACCCACCTTCACGGTAGCTCTGGGTACAGTCAGGCACCTTCATGCCTAAACCCAGGAATAGTGGCTGGTAGACGAGCAGAAACGGGTTGTCACTGCAAGGGACAAACCCTGATACCTGCTGTTGAATAAAAATAAACCGACCCACAGACACGCTGCCCTAGTAGATTGAAATGTTAGTGTGTCGAGGAGGAGGGGAAGAACATGTAGGAAAAGATTTATGCCTTCCTTTGGGCTGTTGCTTGGTAACCGAAAATGCCTCTTAAGCCTATTTTTGGAGAGGGGAGGGGTGAAACTTGATTCAGTGACCATCTGTCCCGAGCTGGTTGATTTCCTGTTGAGCTCTCCTTTGTTTCTGTCGAACAATCGGTTGTTACCCTTTACAGATAAGACTACTGTTGGTGACATTGCCCTGAATCAGCAGGTTGGCTTGTGGCAACCACAAACCAGACCTACTCATTTTAGATTTTTTTAAAATTGTTTATAGATTTATTTTTCTTTAATGTTTAAAGGGTTTTCGTTCTTCTGAGGCCACTGAATGTGGGTTTGCTGGTGTTTGTTTAAATCTCTGTCATGGTTTTGGTTTTTTCTTTTTTTTTTCTCTCTTCTCTTTTCACTCCTGGGGAGTACCCATCAGTACTGTAGGCAAGTGTAATAAACAGAATTGATTCTTTTTATATAGAGAATTTAAAAGAGTATGCAATAGTGCCCCTTGCTAGTGTGAGATCGTTGGGAAAAAGCAGCCGTGATTTTTGGGCACATTCAGCCTTTTGCGAGTGGGTGGGTGGGGGAGCAGAAGTTAATTGAAGTTTCTCATGAAGAAATCCCCACTGTTTCTGTGAAAACAAAACCCAGATTCTTAACTGCAAATGGAATATTTGCTATTGTTCTTGCTTAATTGTCAGAAAATTATTCTGTTTGAGTACCTCCTGATGTTTGCTTAGTAGTAGGGTGCTGGATAGAGTTGAACTCCAATTACATTGTTTTTAAGTCATCTGCTGTATTTGTATTGCAGAAGCCTCCTGTATTTTTCCCTTTAGTTTTATGCATGCAGGGCACAAGGTGCGTGCAAGTCCTGTAACTGCCAATATTTCCAATGATGTTTCCTTCCCTACCTTCAATTCAGAATTCTTCTCATACAGAGAAGGTTTGTAGATCCAGGTATCAGCTGAAGAAAAAGGCAGGCATGTATGTCCAGCAGAGATGGGTAATACCTGTGAAGAGTGCAGTCCCTCGATGCAGTAGCACAGGGATAGTCCGTGATACTGTGTGACGGGAAGGTGAGAAGGGAACAGCTTCAGCACAAAGATCTTGGCATCTTACAGCTCTTTGCTTGTTTGAGGTTAGCATACTTAGCACTCAGTGGATGGAATTTGGAGGTAATTCCCAAAAGTCACTCTATGAAGTGAAGATGTTAGAGAAGTTATTTTCTTTTTCTCGTCTATTTTTCCCATGTGCTCTCCAGGTTGTTTTGCACAGATAGAATGGTTGTAGTTGGCTGCTCTTCAGCAGGGTCCTGGATGTGTGTTGGATTCAGCTCTTCTTGAAGCTGGCGGCAAGATGTCTACCTAGCACTGGTTTAGTGGATGCTGGGTCAGGCGTACTTGTGAGATTTCTTTCTTCTTGAAGTCATATGTGGTAATTTAATTTGTCACCAGTAAGAAAGGTTCATATCAAACCATGTGAAACAACCTCTGTGACAGCATGTGGGTCCTTGTTGATTGTCCATTTCCTTACCTCGACTGCTGCCTTTCCCTGTTTTGCTGCTGTTTTGTTGGTGTAGACTGGTATCTGGCAGAGGAACTGATACACCTGGAAAACAACTTCTTTATCTAGGCTACTTTTTTAGGTGAATCAGTTCCTTGATCCATTTCACCAGTGACAATCTGAGCTTGGATGGTGCAGTGAAACATGGGAGTAGATTTTTTTTTCCCTGTTTATTAGCATCTTTTAATACCAAACAATCTGTGAGGTGTTTTTAAATATGCAGCCTCTGTCGTCAGGTAGAGAAATCCTACTTTTGGACTGGTATGGAAATTTTGTAAAATGTATGAGTAATACAGACATCACTTCTGTAACACCAAACATCTATATGTGCTCCTTTTTGCCCTTATTATGGTAAAAAGTGATCGGTACCACTATCATGCCTTTCAGGTATTTTCAGACTGTTTTGGAGTTACACAAAATAAAATACAAAAATAAATTGTAGAACTAGTGCCAGCTAGGTTGATATCTAGTGGCTGGAGAGAGTTTAAGCTTGACAGTGGGGGACCTGTTCTGAACTGCTTTGAGAACTGATTCTTTTCTTCCTGCAGAACTGAGTTTTGGGTGGGGGGAAAGAACTTGAAATGTTGTTCACGCTGGAAAACCCTGTCCCAGATATTTGGAACACAGTTTTGTGTCTGACACAAAGTGATTAGTGTTTTTTCTCATCCAGGTTTTTGCTTTTCCATTAAGAGAGTGTTACTAAGTTGTATAGCTGGAATTGTGGGGAATTGAGAGAGTCCAGTTCTCCCAGCATCTGGGGTGAGTGGGTGAATCCACAGCAGGTGCGAATGACAGTGCACTGAGAATATAGGCCTGCACTTACCTTTGTGTGGTTTTGGGTCGTGTTGTACTGCACTTCTCCCATTAAAACTGATCTAATGTGTTCTTTATTCCCAAATAAATGCAGCTACAGATCTGCCAGTCAGAAAGCACAGTGCCTGTGGCTTACCTTACATGCAAGAGGGCAGTAATTCTAGAAGAAGTAGACAGAAAAGACTGGCAGCTGCTTGTACTCACCTTCTCATCTTCCTGTTGCCAGGATGGAGTTATTTATGCTGGGGGGGGGGGGTGGGGGGGGTGGGTGTCATTTTTATTTTCTTTTGCCTTCTCCTGAACACAGTCAACCAGAGTCTGAGCAATGATGTTCAGTGTCAGGGTGTTCTATGGGTGTTCTCTTTTGGGACAGTGAGCACAGAGGTAGGGTCACAATCAGCTGCTCCTCCATACTGGGTGAGTTCATGTGTGCTCATGACATACCTGAGGAGCTGTTACCTGATGTTACAGCTCCTGTTGCAGCTCTGACTCAGCCTCCGTTAATGGAGATGATAGCATGCTGCCCTCTGTACGAGTTCAAAAAGATGTTTCTCTGGAGTGGTACAAAGCCTGTTTGAGGTTTACAGGAGACAATTTGGACACTGTAGCAATGACTTCCTCTTGTAAGGAGGATAATGCTCTTTTCCTCCCCAGCCTGCACCCCCATCTTCAAAACCATGTGCATCAAAGGTGAAAATGCTTAACTTCCGTTCTAGGAAGGTGTGAAGGTCAGTACCACTGGCAAGCTCTCCAGGGAGGAAGCAACTAAACAAAGGTTTATAAGGCAGCAATTTGTTTCCAAGAAATAGCTTTCTGCAGCCAGTAGGTTGAAGATTAAATTTGTAAAGAAAAAACCCAAACATGTCTGCAATAGAGGTATGTGGCCAACTACTTCATAGCCCATCACACCCCTCTTCTGTGTTAGAAGCTATTCCCCAGGTAAACACTTGTCTTAGAAGAGCTCCGGGCCTTGGGCATACTGGACTGTGCTTATCGTCTGATCTTTCCTTTCTGTTGGCTTGGACCTGGGTGCTCCACTTAGACCAGTTCTGGCAGCATTATTTTTAGCACTCTGAAAGTGCATAGCAGGGGAGCAGTCGTTACGATTAAGTTCTTCCCTGTAGTCTTGGTCATCCAACATCCCTCTTGGGTGACAGCTGTGTGTGGTGGGACCACTTAGTCTTTGTAAGATGGAAATTTCTGGGATTGCTTGCACCTGTTGCTTTAGCTGGTTTTTGTTTTCATCTTTTACAGTGAGAGTACGAGATCCATGGAGAAGCTTGATGGAGGTTAGATGAAATAAACAGTTTTAAGTTCACTTTGGTGAAGTTTCTGCTTCTTCACAGTAGGCTTCTTCTGGGTGTAGGTACTGCTGGGAGAGAATCTGCCTCCCTCTCCTTTGGAGGGGTGGCCAAGCAGAGTCCGACACGCCAGCTCTGCTCAGAGCAGCAGTCAAGGCTCTACGCCAGGCCAGGCAGAAACTGCATGTGAAGGTGTGAAGCAACATGTGTTGGATTAGACACAAGATTGGAAAGAAAGAGAATTTCTAGTGATTTATGCTCGTGCCTGGTTTTAATATTATGATTCTGATAATGGTCTGTATGCTAAAGAAATGTGAATAAATACTGTAGGAAGTTGGGATGGTGTTTTTATTTCTCAAAACTTGGGATTTCCTCTGACACCCTTTTCTTCTTCTAAAAAAAAAAAAAACCACGCACAAAAACAACCAACCCACCTTGCAATTGTGCTTATTTTCCTCATTGCCTCAGAGAACTGAGTGATCAAAAACCAGGAGGGACTGATTGACCTGAAAATTGGACTTCCGAGGCCTAAGCTAATGTCTGACAACCCGAGATGGCCTTCCTCCTGCATATGGCTGGATAAAATGTGCTCTCTGGTAACCGGCTGGCTCATCGCTGTCGTGAGTGTACTTGCCATTGTAGCGATGAGCCTGCTTCTGGACACTTGACTGCACTCAGGAGTGGGGAACAGCAATTCATTTCTATGTTTATCTACAAAATGTGTGAATGGATCGTGCAAGAACTGTTCAATAATTGGATTTAATCCTAGATACTTGTTTTTATTTAACTTGGAAGCTGCAGTTGCCTAGAGATGCATTGCTGTTTTGCCCTACAAACAGTGCTTACAGGGTTTAACTTCAGTGTTAACTAATGATGTTTGACCCAGACATTCATATAGCATAGTGTAAAAAAACCCAAACCCAACAAAACAAACAAACAAAAAAAAACCCAACCAAAAACCCTGGACTGTTGCCTGTTAAAATGGTTGTTGCCACTGTGTAGTACTGCTTTTTGTATGTGTGTAAATGACTGCAGAAGACTGCAAATACACATGAGACCTAATGCCTCCCTTTGTTAATTGCATCCTGAAATAACAATTTCTATGTTTGGAAAAGAAATACCTTTTCAGCTGGAAGAGAAGTGTGTGAATGTAAGGCAAGGTAAGGCCTATGTCCCTGAACTATTGCTACCTTCCTTGCTTTTTGATGCAAAGATTTTTGTGATCAGATGGTATCCAAGTATTTCTACATTTTCCTTTTTTTTTTCCCTCTGAGCAAAACTGCACTCCTTCATTTCCTCTCCCTTTTTCTCGCCGTCCATCACTTCTGTGCTTTAGCATTGTATTGAAATAGTTGATCAATTAGAGAAAAGTTAGTTTTGATTAATGGGCAGGTGGTGTGGTTGGCTCTATTGCTGGTTTTTTGGAATTTTTACTCCACCACAGAATTCACAGGTGAGGAGAGTAGCTGACTTCAAACCAGGCCTATTGAGTAGGTTAAAGTCAGAGAGAGGAAACTGAGGGCATAAAGCCGCATGTGTAAAGTTCAAGGAGTATTTATGTGTTCTAGTGGCTGGGTTTAACATAATCCAGATGGTTGAGTTTCTTGCTTGTTTTTGCCTGGAGGTGGGTTGTTTTTCCAGATTGTTTTCCCAAGTGACCAGATAGTAGCAAAGGGTATGGACCCAGCAGTAAGCCGGCTAATGCCAGTGCTTGGGAGATCTTTGTTCTCTTCTGTCTTGACCACAAACTTCCCAACAGACCTTGGTGGGGGTGGGAGCATGGATTTCATGTCTTTATTTTCTCCTCTTCTTTTTTTTTTTTTTTTAAATGTCTTTTCCATCAGTAAAATGGAAATAAAGCATTACTTGGATGAGCAACTAAATTCTTAGCGTTAGTAATGAATTAACATACCCTGTAAAGCTGGTAAATAAACCGTGGGGTAACAGAAATGTCCTGGGTGGATATGCTGGCTTTTTATTTTTCTTGCAATATCTTTGGAGCGAATTATCCATGAAGTCCAAAGAAAGTGGTGCTTTTTTTTTAATTTTATTTTTAATTTTGCAGTCAATTTATTAGTGATACCCAGATGTGTCAGCAGCATAAATAATGTTTGTTTCAAGGTTTGTTGGGTGCAAAGGGTGGGGGGGCTTCACAGTAAAGAGGTCTGTTTTGTTTGGTGTGGCTAATCAGGAGTAAGGCTGGAATTGCTCTTAGCTGTCATTCAGGTTTTGTTTCAAAGTCCAAGGACCTACTGGGAAAAACAAAAAGCTAATGAAAGCTGACTGTATTTCAACCCAAACCCTGTGGAATCCAAAATGATGTCCTGACACTCTGTGTATTCTTATTCTCCTGCATTCCCGTGGTTACTAAGGTAACAGGTTTTTAGAGGCTTTACATCTTCATTGTCAAGTATTTGCTACACTTATTGTTGCTGTTTGCAGATTAGGGCAATTTAAACAATGCCTTTTGAAATGGGGACCAAAAAATACAAAAAGAAATATAGTAGAAATAGATGTAATGAATCAATTACCTTCTTTTGTTTAAATTTTCAGTGCTACTTCTCAGAAGCTATGTACAAAATGTCACACTGGTTTAGTGTAGAGATTTGGGGCATGGAGAAATGCTTTTTTTAAGGCATGTTCATTACAGGACTCTTTGAATACAGATGTGACTTAGTGCCTTGTCCAACCAATGGAATTGTCGTGAAGGAACTTAAGTTCAAATTCGCATCATGGTGATCCTTCTTCACTTATAGTACATCTGAGACAGTTACCTGAATCTTTAAGCTATGTTACTTTTGTATTACTGCGCCTGTGAAATCATATTTTAAAAATCCATCAGCCAGGGACAAAGAGGAAAAGACTTTATAGAAATGAGTAACTACACACAGAACTCTGGAGCTAGACGTGTTATTGATGCTCCCCTGTGTCCATTTAGCCCAAGCAGTAATATGCTTCTTCACATCTTCTCTGGAAAACTGGATTTTGGAGGAGATGATCAGGTTTATAAATGTATCTGTAAGAAGATAATTTTTTAAATATAGTCTTTGTTTCTGCTGGCTTATTGAAAGCCTGTGTGTTGCTGTAGCAGCATCTTCTGGATCTGTGGTATGAGAGGTGCTTTTTAAAAAAAAACAGTCAAATGTTAAATCTTGAAACTAGTGAGGACTTTGTGCCAAACTTATTTATGGGTTGACTGTTAAGTGAGTAGTTTCTAAACTTGTTGGGTCACAGTTTTCCTTCTGTAAAATACACATAATGCCCAGACATGAGTTTGCAAGGAATACTGTAGATTTTTGTATGCACAGATTAAGTGCTATGGGAGATTTTGATGCTGTATATATAAGATTACATGCTCAGATCATGACTTATGAAATGTAAGGTTGGAACTCTTTCTGTTAGTTAATTCCCAGTGTTTTGGTTAAGGTACAGATAATTATATAATTCAATAATTTTAACAGTTTAATAAAGATAATAGTTTAAATTATATATGTGCCTTAATTAACAAAACCAAAGAATTTATTGCCCTCATGCAACCAACTACTGTTATGATTGTATATTTATAACATAGTTTAAATAATGACTATTTTTGTAAGAATTAGGAAGTTTAAACTTGTTTCATTAGTGATTTTCAGTGTGATTTCTGTTCTCATTTTTTGTTGCCCCTCTCCACTCCTCTTGCCACCAAAAACATTTTAGTGGGTTGTTTTGGATTTTTTTTCCCCCTCTTTGCCTGCTGCAGTTTAAAAGCTTTTAAAGCAGCAGAGTTTGGTAGCACCTTGCTGTAGAGCTGCTTAGGGCTGATGTTGCTAGAAAGACAGTGTGAAAGACAGTTGCTAGAAAAAGGCAGGGGAAACTCTAAAACTGGTGTTAAAGCTCTTTTGGTTTAAAAAATAATTGCTTCATACATAGTAAATCACATTTCTGAGGGGGTGAAACAAATTCCATATACCATATACCGTTTGAGGCTTTTGAGATTCAAAGCTACTGGTATTCAGCATGTGGCAGTTGTAAGCTTACTAGAAGCGCTTGTAAATTCCTTAGCTGGAAAAAAAAAAACCAAACCCCAACAAGTCACTGAAATGTTAAGATTTGAAAGACAGACTTGAATGAAGTGACCGCAAGAACATAGATTTTATTTTTTTTTTAAATAGAAAATTCATACTGTTCTTTCACAAATTTGGAACAATCATGGAAAGGTAGTCTGGCAGGAGACTGTAGTAACCCCCTAACAGAACTTTTCCATTCTGTAATAAGTACCATCCTTGCTGGAGGAGGGATGGACGTGCACCCCTATCCAGTATACAGAGCCCCTCAGAGAAGACTGGAGGGCCCTGCTCCCGTAGGGAGTGAGGAGGATGTCAGGGTGTTTTGTGTAGGCTCTGACATTCCAAGTATAACCAACTATGATATGGAGGTATTTCTGTAGATCTCAAGGAATTCTTGAGCTTTGCAAATGAAGCCCATCCTCCCTCCTTCATTCTTCTGCTCCCCTGTCCAGAAGGCAGGACCAAGCCTTTGCACAAAAATGGATATTTCAACCCTTTTTTTTTTCTCCAATTCTACCTATTTCAGGTTTTTTAAACAAGATTTTTGTTTATAATAGTAGACTTAATTTACTTTTTTTTTTTTTGCTTACTTAACAGTAATTTTTTTTCTAATCAAACTGCATTGTAGTCATGTGTCAAGCAGAGGAAGTAAATTGAGAACTACAGAACTGGAAGAACAAAGCTGTAATAGAACCGAAATTAGAAGCTGCTTCTTACTGCATCCCAGTGGGTACTGTGGGCTCCCGGGCTTAGATCAACATGTCCAGTGAAGGCAGATACCCCTTGTTTAATGTTGGGGGAAAACAAGTTTACATGATGTCTTGTAATAACTATGAAAAAAAGAAAATGTATAGCAGCAGAGAGAGATTAATCTCCATCAAATTAGTGTGTAATAATGTGTAATAATAGTGTAATAACCTGTGTTTAAACAAATCATAGGTAACAAGTGAGTGTGTGCAACTTAAATTAAGTTGACAAAAACACTGGTTTATTTCTGGGGAAAACAGTGAGGAGTAGCGAAAAAGAAGCAAATTTATGAAAAAAATGCTTCTTGAAAATATTTGAAGAGAAGCTGAGCAGTTAAGCCTCCTTACTCCGTCACCCTGGATCTTTATGGTTGTATGTTTTACCCTGTTTTGAGCTGTTACAGAATCACAGAATCACTAGATTGGAAAAGGAGAGAAAAAGGGAGAAAGTTGGTAGGCTAAAGGTAGAAGGGCTCCCATGGCTGAGGCTGAACCATGAGTTTAACCAGGCCTCCCTGCAGCACACAGACACCCTGCTGCTGAGCCTTGTTTTTTTGGATGCCCATAATGCTTTGGCTGCTGCCTCTGGTCTTTGGTTTGGGTTAGGGAGCTAGGTTTGGGCTAAGGGTTTTGCTTGTTCTTGCTTGATTCTGCCATGTACAGAGTTGACAAGTTATCATCCATTAAAAAAAATAACAATAGAAACACATATTTGACTTAGTGTAAATTCACAGAAAATCTTATGTGTAGTTAAATAGAGGAGCTTCTCTTCATCTAGAAATCTGTGGTCTGTGTTTCAAACAAGTCTGACCTTGTCATCGTAACAAATATGGTATTTAATCTCAACAAGAGGCAAGGAAAATCATAGAATCATAAAATCATAGAATGATTAGAGTTGGAAGCGACTCCCAGAGGTCATATAGACCAACCCCCCTGCAAGAAGCAGGGACACCCCCAACTAGATCAGGTTGCTCAGGGCCTCATCCAAACTGGCCTTGAACGTCTCCAGGGATGGGGCATCCACCACCTCCCTGGGCAACCTGTTCCAGTGCTCCACCACTCTTACAGTAAAGAACTTTTTTCTAATATCCAATCTAAATCTCCCTCCCTCTATTTTAAAACCATCACCCCTTGTCCTGTCACAACAGGCCCTACTGAACAGCCTCTCCCCATCTTTCTTGTAGGCCCCCTTGAGGTAATGGGAGACCTCTATAAGGTCTCCCCGGAGCCTCCTCTTCTCCAGGCTCAACAGCCCCAACTCTCTCAGCCTGTCCTCATAGGAAAGGTGCTCCAGCCCCTTTATCATCTTTGTGGCCCTCCTCTGGACCCTCTCCAACTGGTCCATGTCCTTCTTATGATGGGGGTTCCACAACTGTACACAGTACTCCAGGTGAGGTCTCACGAGGGCAGAGTAGAGGGGGAGAATCACCTCCCTCAACCTGCTGGCCACGCTTCTTTTGATGCAGCCCAGGATGCAGCTAAATCGGTATGTTAGGAAAGGCAAATGCTATGTGTGTGGTAAGCATGTTCTAATACATGGCAGGTATCAGATGAGCTTTAGTAATATATACTTAATTAGAACATGGCACTAAATTTGACACCATGCATTTAGGAATGGGAAATCCTGAAGACAGAATTCTTGACTTCTTCATGCTGCCCTGCTACAGCATCACACAGGCTACATCTCTCTCAGGTTTCAGAATAGTGCCAGTATCTTCTGTTAAGGTACTCACTGCCTAGTTTCTAAGCAGTTACACACAATAACTGGTACTTCAGCCAGTCACCTTTGGAAAAAGCATCAGAGGATAGTTACGGAAAATGGGTGTTAACAAACAAACAAAATTTGAGATTTTTCTTTAAGCTAAGGCTTTTGGATTCATTCCGTATTTGATTGGGTAATGCCTGCAGGTATTCCAGACGTGGCTTTTAAGACACAATTTCTGTTTATGTAAGTTGCAAAAAACCCCATATACCAGCATATTTAATAGAGAGTCGAAGTGTGCTAGCTAAAGAGCTTGTCTGCTCTTTGTTCTGTATGGGAGTTACCTGACTATCCCATATAGAATGCTGCTTTTGTCTCAGCTTTATAGATTTTGTTTTAAATTCCTTCTGAAAGATTCTTTTTTGTGATAATCTTAAGAAAATAGGCTATCCAATGGAAACCTTTTTTTCTTGCAAATAAGTGTATTGGATAAACTGAAATATATTCATACATTCATAAGAAACACTCTCGTGAGGTATTAATTATATGTTCTTCCCTTCAACATGCTCTTTGGTGATTAGATTGTAGGAGATTCTACTAGGTGCTTCATGTGCATGTGTTTTTAGAAATGTATGTGTACTGTTTCCATATATATATAATCCAGAGCTATGTAAGTAAAGGTATCACCTTAGCAGTGAATTTGAGAACAGAATTTTGCAACCTCATTTTGTGGTGGGTTGTTAAAAGGGTTTTCTAATGAAAGTTGTTAGCTCTTTTTAAAAAGCAGTCAGAGAATTTATTTATTACATCTTACTTTAGATCTTTCAACAGTAAGATACTACCCTTCGGTGGGTTAGAACATAATTACCTCAGTAAGAACCAGGTGTGGTTGAGCACCAGGGAAAACAGTGGTAGTTCAAATGCTAACTCTCTTGAATTGTGCTTGCCTTTTACACATTGTTTGGCAGTTTTTAACAAAAAAAAAAAAAAAAGTTAAAACTTGAGTTGACTTTGCTCAACAATGCGAATAGCTTGCATACATTTCTGTGCTCCTCTTAAAAGAGTTTGAAGACTGAAAGTATGAAACCAACCAGATGATATAATTGCTGAAATGTTTAGTGAGCTTCTGGTTCAAACAAGAGAATAACTTTTTTTCTTTGTGGGTAAAACCACCTTAGTGTTTTAGCAGATGCATAATTCTTGAGAAATAACCCACTTGAAGCATACATGGATTTTTCGTGCTTTGAACGAACTGTTCAAATGAGGAAAGGCTGCTCATCTGAGCTGTTAGGCTGCCTAGCAATTGATTCCTGTCAACAAAGATGGTTAATGAAGAGGCACATACATTGCAGGGTCAAACTATAAACTTCATTCCTGGCACACTGGCAGCTCTTCAGAAATGTCTTTTGTTTACAAACAAGAAAGCTCTTGCAGCATAAATAAGTGCTGTGTGTTGCAGCCCACTTTGAACAAAGATAGACTGAAATGTAAGAATATTCTTTGGTTTTGATGAAGTGGTTTTCTCTAATGGGATAGCAGAACATAGAAATGATTCAAGAACCCTTTTGAGACCGTGAGATTTTATTCTCTTTATATCTCCTTAAAGCAGCCTGCACTGAATACCATTTCCTATCAGAAATGATGATTGAATATAGATGGGTGTTTCTCCTTGATACCAGTGTATAAATGAGGGACTGATAATGAACAGTACTAACCTCTTCTATTATTTTTCATCCTCTTCCTTTCCTATAAACGTCTGAATGTAGTTTACACTCATGTCCCTTGTAATGACACAGTCTGGGGTCTGACAAGCTGAGGAGTAGCTTTCCATTTCACCCTGATCATGATCAAGTGAAGGCAGGGGCTGCTCAGAGTGGCGTGCAGTCTGCCTGCTTGGAGGTTTCTGAGGCTTGACTAAGAGGCAAAGACTTGAGCAGCCAGGTCTCCTCTCATGGCTGACCCTGTGTGTGAGGGGTAACAGAATGGTCTGAGTGAGACACGATAGAAGAGCACTAGGCCGATTACTTCTTGGCTACATGACAAGGAAGAGAGAACTTGGAACTTCCCATGAGAACTTCAACTTCATGTGAGAGGGAAACCACAACATTTCAGTGGATGTACCCATGAGAACTTGACCTTCATGCTGTGTTAACCAAACAGGATCATGAGCCTGGTGAGGCTCACCGCATGTGCTGGCCACACGCGTAGTTACCCAAGCTGGCACTTTTCCAGCAGGACTGATGTGGGCTCTAAGGAGGCTGCATTGGCAGCAGGAGAGGGACATCAAAGGCACAGTGCTTTCAAATCATCCCTTGCAGTTTCAAAGTGCCTATCTCCCTCCATGATTCCGATGTGGCCCCTTATCTTGCTGCTTGGTGGTGTTGTGAAGACCTCAGAGTTGGTAAGGCTCATTTAAAACTACTATGTCCTTGAAAAATCGCCTAGCAAGGCTTGAAAAAAAACAAACAAACAAACAAAACTGTATTACAACTGCAGCCTCAGAGTGGACTCATGTTTGTGCACTGAAATCCTCAGAAAAGAACCATTGCATGCTGCTGTTAGTAAGAGGCTGGAATAGAGACCTTCCGATGCCTGTCTCAACCTCAGTTATTCTGTGATTGCGATAATAAGCAAGTTACATCTGTTTGACCTAATTAAATACAAATCTTCCAATGTAAAAGGCAGTTTTCCATATGGGTTTAACAAGAGCAAAATCCTGTTCCATCATATCTGTCTTCATTGACCCAATTAATGTATGTGCTCTTATCTGAGCCTCTTCTGTTCTTGACTTGTCTATAAAATGTATATAAGACAGCTGCATGGTAAATTGTGCTTGGAGGGTGCTGCTTCTGTTGCAGTTCTGCAGACAGTGGTCTTGGATCTTCAGGATGATAATGCTGAAGTGGATTGGAGAGTCAGAATGACTCACCCTGTTATCTGTGGAACAGCATTTCTGTGGATTGTGAATGATCTTTGTGAGGTATTACAGTTTTGGAAAAATTCTTAAAGAATGCCTTTGTTACTGACATGGCAGCTCTCAAATCTGGGTGGGGAATGTAATCTGCAGGAGATCTAAAGTGAGTAATAAATTGAGTAACCTCCTTTTTGACATTTAGAAAAGTGATTATAACAACTTATTCAAACTACCCAACTGAATGTATCTACTGATAAATAGGCAATTTATCTGCTCTAGGGAACCTGCTCTGGCAGGGGATTGGACTTAGTATTCTCTCGAGGTCCCTTCCAACCCCTACAGTTCTGCGATTCTGCAGTTTTTGTAATATTTGAATTGGCCTCTGAGCCTTTCTCATCTTCAAGTATATGGAGTGCTGCAGCCTCTGGTTAGATAGATATTGGTTGAATATCCTTAAGAGAGAAAATTTGCTCATTCTCCGTTCAGTAGAGTTATAGTAGCATGAAACAAAGGCCAAACAAGTACAAAAGATTGGTTGCAGTTAACTTTGGTTTGTAGCAAGAGGTTCATTGGAAACCAGAAGGGCAAAGGGGTTGTCTTCCATCTGTGCTGAAGATGCTAAGTCATGCTATCTAAAGGAAAAGAAAGATGACATTGCCCTTTAGCCTGGGTTTAATGTAGGTCAGTTGGGTCACCAGATGACATGACTTTAATGGCCAAACTGCTTTTAACAATTGCCTTGGGCAGTGTTTAATTTCACTGATCTTTGCCAGCCTTCAGGAGAAGAGAGAGGAAAAATCCACCTTATCTTCTGGCTTTCACACGGTACATGCTCTACTTCTGTGATCTTTTATGACTGGTCAGTATAGAGCAACATGTGTGCGTGTGATTATCCACATAGGAGAAATGTCATTTACTTCCAGATCGCTGACAATCCTTCAGACAAGGATGATATTTTTTTGTTGGTTTCTTTCCACTTGCTTGCTAATTTCTTTTTCAACCTCAGTTTCTTGCTGCTGAAGAAACTTGGGAACTGAGCAGACAGATAAACGATATTCATAACATACTTGCTTGTGATTTGTTCTTCCTGAAAAAGAACTCAATTACTGAATTCTTTGCATACAGATATCTATACAAATCAATATCTATACAAATCAATATTTATATCTATACAAATAAATATTTATATCTGATGTTTTAACCTTATTTTGTACTGAAATTTCTCTAATGAAACCTGCTAGTTATTACACATTTTCTAGTATGGGATGAAGATAATATATAGTTAAGTGAAACTGTGTATTAAATTTCAGGATTGGTTGATGAAAATGTCTGTTGGCGTTCCTGGGCTACAACATGCAGATTTCTAGTCTGCTTCAGTTGACCTGTGATTTATAATGCCTCTTTCACATGCAGTATCTTCCTTCTCATTGCAAAGCACTGCCATAGAATTAATCACATACCATAATAAGAGAAAGAGTAAGGATAGAGCTGAATTCCAGTTGTTCTACTGTTTTTCTGTCCTGGTGATAGACTGTCATGGTAATACAAGGAATGTACGGTGTTCTCTTTTGGAAATTTCTCAGTATGTATCTTTAAAACATGTGTTTTGTATAGATGCTCTGAATGGGCTGTTGCTCAAAAACAATGTCTTAAGGTTGTAATGGAGAGTGCTATTAACATGCTAGCTCAATGGTCCGTAGTGGTGAGGAGAAGGCAAGTAAAGTGTACATTAGGAGTCACTAGAACCCCAAAAAGGACATCAATGCATAAAACCCCATGGTTCTGCCATTCTTTAGTATAGCTGTGTCTTCAAGGCTATATGCAGTTTCTCCTTCATCTTCTCACAATAAGAGATATTAAAATTGGGGAAAAAATACAGAAAAATCCATAACGGTATTAAAGATGTAGAAAAACTAAAAGAACTAATAGATTGACTAGATTTCAGCCTGGGAATAAGACAGCTGAGGTCCATAAAATACCATGGGACAGTGCCTTCTGTGGAAGAAGAACTGAGGAGCTTCAAATGAAATGAGCAGGGGCCATGCTGAATGCAAACAAAAGGTGGTAACTGCAAGTGGGGTGTGCTGGGGCACTCCTTTCTCAGGACACAGGCATGCCAAAACCTTAGGTGGTTTCTAAAGCAGCTGGATAAATTTATGGTTGCTGTTAAATGAGCCTTGAGCTGCAGATCAGTGTAGGCTCGGAGAATATTTTGGATAATTACAAACCCTGTGACATTCCTGTAGCAGTATTATTCTGAGGATCTGCTGTTGGCCACTGGGTGACTTAGGGAAGGAGACTTGTGCTCTGACATGCCATCTTTGGTTTTAGGTTGTTCTGACCACTCCATTGCTGTTCTTTTGGTTGTGTGCATCACTGGGTTGTGGGGGGTGGGCTGTGGGAAGTGTTCCTGGTCTGTTCCTTGCTCATGGGTTTTCTGCAGGCTAGATGAAAGGCAGATGACAGTTTTCTTTTCTACACCGCTTTGGATTTATAGGTAGTAAAATTAAGCATTGCAAACAATTCCAAGAGTACCAGAAACAAAGAAGCCTAGTTTCCAAAAGAGTTGGCTTTCTTGATTGATAAACTGTGATATAAAACGTTTTCTGTGTTTAGGATGTGGTTAGGAACAGTCCCTCCAGCTGTTTCTTTTTGTACTTTCTTTACCTGTGGCTGACACAATCAGATGTCCTGCCTAACTGGCTGGGTTTCTTCATGGAATATAAGGGGGACAAAGTGTCTGTCAGACTTCTGCATCTCTGTCTCATTCCTATGGAGTTGTGGGTTTAAAAGATACTTGATAGTAACATGAACCATGTTTTCATCAGAAACTTGGTGCAAAACCAGATATTACATAATAAATATAAAAAATAAGCCCTTCATCTTGCCCAAAGTGGTAATAATATAGTAAAAAGAATGGACTAAATATTAAGAATAGGTTAATTTCAAACTTTCTATATTTTTGACTGTGATACAGATTTGCTTCAATGAGGATGTCCATGTGCAGGAGCAGTGGGGTATGAGAGTGACATCCAATTTTTCTTACTTTATTTAGTAACTGACACACATGCTGTGTGCTTGCTGGTTGTTAACAGCATGTGAATTATGAGGCCAAAAAGGTCTTCCTCGTGACAATAGCTAATATTTGTAGGAATGCAAAGGTCATGATCATGGCCACTTTTTTTTAATGCCAGCTGGACACTGATGACAATTACTAAACTAGGCAGATCTTAAAGGGTCAGTTTTTTGATTTACCTTCCCTGCTTTGTGGGCAGTGATGGAGTCGGTGCCACCATCTGACTTCTGTGCTGTGCCAGTTTAAGTGAGTTTGACCTTGATTTTTCTTCATATTTCCATGATAAACAGGAGCACCTGGTTCACTAGCTTTTTTCTTTTCCTGTGAGGTGCTACTAGATTAACAGTACTACTGCCATCTTTCAACGAGAAAACAAATCAACAACCTAAAACACATTTTGTGCTTTTGGGGTAACTTTCCTTTCTTCGTAACCTGTAGTTTAAACTTCAGTGGAGAGTAAGTTAGTAGTTTTGTACTTCCAGACCATAGGTGTGAATGTTGACAGTAGTGGATTTTTGACAGATAAGCTTTCCAAATTTGCAGAAAGACCTCCTGAGTTAAGCCCAGGCTACTCAAAATCTTTAGTCACCTTTTGGCTGAAATACGTGAGCGCATGTTTTGGATTTTATTCAGGCATAGTGTATTTGGAGGAAATTGCAGCTCTAAGAAGTGCAGTCACAGATTGCAGCTTCTTTTCCCCAGCTCAGGTATTCAAAATTGCATCTCTATGAACTTTGAATTGATTTTGAACTAATTCCTCCCTGGTACAGAGGTCTTGGATCTGTTTGCAAGTGTGTGTGTGCTGGCAGGGTGGGATTTTGGAAGTCGGCACTTCAGAGTGTTTTAGTCATCCCTTACAAAGATTAAAAATTAGAAATGGAGAAGAGAAAGTCATTAGTTTCCAATTACTGCTCTGGATGATTTGTGGAGTAGTAAAATACTAGACCAGTGTTTGAGAGAGGGAGTGAAGGTCACCCACACATCAGCATCAGGAAGCTGAGTCACAGCTGGAATGGATACAGAACCAGAAAATGTCTGTCTTAATAGTCTGAGAAGACAGAGAGGCATTAGATGACCTAATCATTCTCATATGAAATGTTTGTTCTTGTGGGTGTTTTCATGGTTGCCGAGATGTAATTGTGGAGACCCTCTTCTTTCTTTTGTACAGGACTGTTTCAGTGCAGAACTGGTTAGGTTGAACCTGCCTGAATCTTTAGCCTTCTTGTGTGGGTATGGTAGGTAGACTTGCGTTTTATCAGCTGTCAAAACTGTTGACATTACTAAAAAGATGAACTTTGCTTTATGTTAAGAATCTTTGTCTCAAAAGAGACTGGAAGTTATGCAGTGAATGACATTGTATTTGGTAATAGCAAATTCATGTGAACTTTGTCTTAAGTTAAAGGAGTTTGTCTAAAACCAATTGTATCCATGCAGTAGTGGAGTGTGAGATCATAAGTTCTTGGTTTAGTTCTCTCAAGAGCTGGTGGTAAGATGAAGATTGCAGGTCTTACCAGGGTTAAAACTAGCAAGGAAGAGTAACTTTTAGAAGTAAGAGCAATCAACAAATACTTTTGGACAAAGTTGTTTGGTTTTTTTTTTTAGTAACTATATATGAAACTGATACTGTAATTTGCTGAGACAAGTAGTTTGTTACATGATTTAGTGTTCCAGTGCTTTGAGGGGCAGTGATTTTAAACTAGAGTAGGATAGGTTTAGGTTAGACGTTAGGAAGAAGTTCTTTGCTATGAGGGTGGTGAGTGGCACAGGTTGCCCAGAGAGGCAGTGGAGGTCCCATCCCTGGAGATATTCAAGGTCAGGCTTGATGGGGCTCAGAGCAACCTGATCTAGGGAAGTTGTCCCTACTTACTGCAGGGAGGTTGGACTAGATGACCTTTGGAGGGCCCTTCCAACCTAACACACTGGTTCTGTGCTTTACCAGACTTCAGTTGTTTGTGTGAAACTTGCTGAACAGCTGTTGCAAACTACTCAGTCCCTTTATTTCACTCAAAGGAGCTGGCAGTTTTTGGCATCAGGCACACAGATGGAGCAATTGCTTTGTTTGCAGAAGGAAAAATACTAGAAAAAACATTGTTCTTGCCTTCTTTCTTTTTAAATCCTTGCTCCCTAATTACTTTGTGCTTGACAGGAGTAGATTTAATCTTTAGTTTAAATCTTTGTTGTCCTTTCAGAATTCAGCCAAAGCTCCCCCACTTAAGCTAGAAGTTCTAGCTTATTCATGCCCTAAAACTTGCTAGTGCTGTACTGCTAAAATTCTGCCTGCCCTATGACTCCTTTACAGCCTTCAGCTATACAACCTTTAGTTGTACCCCTGGTCCTTACAACCTGTCTGAGGGTCAGGCCCTGAAACTGAGGACAGTTTTAGAGTTGCTTTTGTGACTGTGACTTTATTGGTTGAATTTAGGCAGTGGGGAGGTGGAAGCTACTTGGCTTAGATGGTAGGCAAATGGAAATAATCAGGGAGGGAGAAAACAAGGAAGCTGAGAAGGACAGGGAAACTTGGAGTGAAGAATGTATGAAAAAAATGGTGAGGAGATTGGACTGGCTATGCAAGAATCTAAGGGCTTGGAAACTGAAGGAGAAGCACGTGCAAGATTGGCTTGATGAGGAGGGAAAAGCATGGGAATCGGAATAAGAAACAGAGTGATGGGGCTGTTGGAGGCAAAACTGGGCTGAGGATATGTTTGCAACACTAAGAATATGTTGGCAAGTAGCCTGAGAACAGCTGGGGTTAGAGGGGAAAAAAGATGTGATGAAACCAAGTGCTTGTGACAAATATGAGACCTGGTTTATAAGGAGCCTTTGGATGATAGGAGAGACCTGCTATGCTGAGGTAACATTTAGGACTGGGATGAGGATCCTATGGTATGATTGGGACTGGCTAGTGAAAGGGACTGGACTGGAGGTGTACAGATCATTTTGGAGAGGAGGCAGGAGGGCTAGATCAGAATAGTATGTTTCCACATGGGAGTTTGCCCATTGTGATGCCTAAATGGAAGCAAGAGGGATTTTTAAAACTCGTTCTTCTGCTGTCAGTAAATCTGTTAAAGCTATGGAGCACCATGACCTGGGGGGAGGAACTCCAGAGACCTTTGCTACTTTCATTTACAAAATGGACGTGGGAGAAGTGAGCACCAGAGCGCTCTCACTGACTGGCAGTGCTGCTTGACTTCTGCCTGTCTCCATGAATACAGAGCACCAACCAACCACCCACTTCACTTTCCTCCTGGTGCTCAAATATCCCAACAAGTACTCTGTGATCACTGCTGTGGCTAGGACATTGGTTGGGTCAGGCTGCTGCTGGGATAGAAGCAGGTCATGGGCAGGGTCAGGAAGACCCAAGGTCAGAGACTAAAGAAGTACAAATGCATTAATTTTGGAGGCAGTGCAGGGGTGTGGGCTGCAGGCTGTGATGTGGAACATGGGAGGTGCCAGAGTAAGCATTGAAGCCCATAGTCCGTGCTGAGGCTGGACTCAAACTCAGCACCAGAACATAGGAACTCTGGGAAAGGAGCCTGGTGTAGCAGGATGGTTGGGAATGAGTCCTCGGGTGCCAGAAAACAGGATCAAGGATTAAAGCTAGACTCTGCAACATAGCACAAGGTTTTAGGAACGTTGTTATGCTGAAATAGCATTCTGAGCTCTGATTTTGCAAAGTTTAGTGACGAAGGTCCTGATAGCACTGTTAGGAGAGCAAACTGAGTCTCTGGGAAACAGCTAAGGCCCTGAATTATTACAATTACACAGTCTGCTATTTCACAAAATGAGAATTCTTAACTGCTCATTGAGGAAAAGAAGAAAGTGTGTGTGAAAGCTAATCTGAAATGTTAACAAATTAGCAGGCTTTCCTGTAGGTGAAACCAGTCTCACTTATGAAGGCTAACTAGGACCCTCACCTTCATGGCTGTAATAACATGCATTTAATCCTGACTGCTAGCAACAGAAAGTAGCTTAATAATTAGTGTGGGACGGGCTCATTTGTGGGTGGCAGGTAAGGTGATACCTGGTATCACTGAGGAGAAAATTCATACCTAGCTATCTAGGCTGTGATATTTTTACCACCACTAGCACAGTGAGTGAACCAGGGTCTTGGCTGGTAGATGCACTTTCAGCTCCAGTGTAGCAGTGAAGGAGTGAGTACAGGGTTTCGCATCTGAATTCCCATGAGACTTTGGCTCCAAGAAGTGAAGTGACTTGCATTATCAACTCCTACGGTGGAAACTTGGGAAGAATTAAGCTCACAAATCTACAGAAATAAATACTGCTTTACAGCTGTGGTGAATTGGGATAAGTATTTGGTGTTAACTATAATTAGATGATGTTGAAAATGTGTTCTCTTTCTGGCATGTTAGATTGAATCTGAGAAGCCCTTTTATGTTAAATACAGTAACATTAATTAAAGGAATATTTGAAAATATTCAACCCAACCATGCTCCCAGCATGTTAATAGACTATTCATATACAAATCTTCATTCTTCTTTCAGGACTGGTATTTAGTCATGTCCTTGTATATGATGTTGGCAAGTTGTGAAGGGACACATAAAAAATGGTAATTCTTTAAATCTTTGTTCTACTCAGTGTGTTTGTCCTGCCTGTTTTTGGTGGAGAGAGCAGTGTGTTACATAGGATGGGATGGGAAACAGGGCTAAGAGAAAGTGCAGCATTTGACTTAATAAAATTTGCTTTTTCATTTTAAAGCTTCAGTTTTTATTTCCTGTTTTGTATAACACAGGATTCTCCTTTTGTGTGTGTGTGTGTGTTCCTCTATTTCTTAGCTTGCAGAACAGTGCTGTTTATTAGGAAGCAGTCAGGGGCAGTGATAGCAAATCTTTTGTACCTCCACCCACGCTGCAGTATAATAAGGTTCCACTGCTTGTAAAATTTACTAAAATATTCAACGTTGCTTAGGAGAACTGCCAATCCACAAATGTCATAAGTATGAAGAAATGTCATTGATGCTGTTGTTATTTGTTGTCTTTCCCTCCACATCTCTGGTTTACCAATAAGTCTGATTATCTTGAAAATTTTCTTCCTTCTCCACCCAACAACTGCTTTATAGCTGACAAAAATAAGCTATTTCCTAACCTTATCCTCTACCTACGGAGGTCATAAAAATTGCTAATGGAAATGCTGTTGCCTTCTGTTGTGTGATTCTAATAGGAAACGGATCACCGCAATTTATGGGGTACTTACCCTTTTCGGTACATGATGAATGGCTCACTTCAAATGATGTTTCCTCATTGATTTCCTACTATTTATCACCAGAGACGACAGAGCAGGAAGAGCAGCATTTAAACATGAAGTTGATTTTGAAGATGACATCTTTTCACTGCGGTGTGAATTCATGGCAATATAGCATCTTCTCTAGTAGAGGTGCAAAAGACATGAAGTCAGTTCTTTAAATTGCTCCTAAGATCAGGTAGCTCTAACCCCACTTTTTGTTACGCTGTAGTAGCTGACTTTCCTCGTCTTCTCTCCAGGGAGTGGAAGGCTTACTCCCTGTAGAGGTTTTCATCATGCTCTATCTATGTGTTGCCATGTTCTTGGAACAAGTACGTATGACATTCATCTGTCATTAGCTGCTATATTTGCCTATATTGTCAAGCTCTTTGGGATGTTTACATTTAATTAACAGAAAAATCTCATATGCAAGTAAAGTCTGTATGATATTAACATGTGACTCTGAAAGAATTGTTTTTCTGTGGTGGTGTTTTATTTTGTTGTGCTACAGTATGTGATGCATCCCTCTTAACTATCTTGGTTTTTCTCTTGTTGGGCTGGATTGACTACAAAATGGAAACTGTCCCTTTAGCTTCTGCAGTGTCCATATGGTCTTTTACTCTGCCTGTTGCTGTGTGAATCACTGGGAAATCAGAAATCAGCAAGGTAGATCGGGGGCAGATACAATCCTTCAAAACACAGTTGTTTGTAAATTGACTGGAGTAGAAAATTGAGACGTTCCCTTGCCAAGAAGGACAGCCCATTTCAATTTAAAATGCTGCTTTTAAGACTGGCTTAAATGTCATCGATTTGGCAGTCTTTGAATACTTCAAACAGTTATAGCTCTGCACTAAAAATCGTTTGTCTTTAAATGCTGGTGTTCGAACTTGTTTGCATTCTCTATTTTTGGGGTCCATTGTTAGCAAACTTGCTTGCAAAAATGAGGTTATGCAGGCTAGAAAAAATCATGGACTTTTGAAGTTACTTTGATTGCTGCTTCTGCAGTTAGATTTACATTGAAATGGATTTAAGCAGACCTATTTAAAGATTGAACAATGTGAAACCTTTGAGGTAAAATGTACCTGTTCCAGAGAACTTGTAATTTTGGTTTAATTTTCATAATGTAATAGCCCAGCTGTCAATCATTTTATTGCATTATTTATCTGCTTCTTGATAACTGTGATGAAAGCTTTGCTGTTTTCTCTTTGATTGTTACATGCTTACAAATTTTCAGTTTTAAACCAGGACACAAACAATACAAGTCCGGAATAAAGTCTGCAGATTTTCTAGTTTTCAGTTTCCTTTTTTTTTTTTCTCTTTTTCTGAAAACTGTTTTGCATAAACCTGTGATTAGTCTATCAGGCTGCATACAGATGACTGGAAAAAAAAATACTTCATGTTGTCTACTTCCATGGCTAAGTATTGTAAAATTGGTCTTCAGATATTTGTAGTAAAAACATTCTGAATGCCAAATAAGAAAAAAAGCAAATACTGTCATACCTCTCTGCTCATAGTTGCTCTGAAATGGGCTCCCTGTAAAGCACAAATTCTTTCTAAACAAAAAAGCACTCTCTGTAAAACCATCTCTTCTAACTGTCCTTTCCAAAATTAGTATTATCAAGTGTTCCATACTTTGCTGCTTTACTCCATCCAGCTGCAGTTTCTTTCAGAAGAAGGACTCGCATTTGTGTGAGACGCCTCGCATAAAACAATAATAAAAAATAGTTTCCAACCTTGCAGAGCACTAGATTATGTGTTTAATTCATGTACTGAGGGTAGAGGTTGCCCTATAAAGGTTTGCCTCAATTCCCATAGTGTTCAAGTGGAGCCACCCCAGTTAATGACTAATCTGGGGATCACTTTGGAAAGGGGTGTTAATTGGGCACACACAGAGTAGTGGGTAATTGTGGTAAGAACAGTTGCAGCATTAGACCTGTCTAATACTGGAAATCATAATTGAAAACATACCTTTAAAACCCCCAAATATCTGACTTTTAGAAGGCAGGGAATAAGCTATGTAACTTTTACCTTGGATATATCTAAGAATATGGGTGGAGAAAGCAAAAGAAAAAATATGGTTCATTTTCTCTGCTGTACTTCATCTCCATGAAGAACAACCATAATTCATGTCAACGTATCTGCTTTTCTTTGTAACTTGGTGTTTGGCATACATGCTTGAGTGGCAGAGAACAAAATGTGCTTTTTGAAGATAAGAAATGTTTTAAATGTTCATGATGAGAACAGTGTGCACTGAATGCACACAAATCATTCAGATGCTTCTTTAAATTTTACATGTCAAATTTAAGTGACTTAAAATTGAGCTGAAGTAATAGTATAAAAATACACAGAACCTTGTTTTTCTAAATCCAGGTTTTAGAATTTGTGTTCTTATTGTACATTGAGCAGCTGTTGATGACTAGTCTCGAAGCGACTGGCCTAAATCTGAGCTTAATAGTATCTTGGGATGAACTGTGTCCAGTTCAGTCCTTTGCTCTTCTAAACCAGCCTCATCTCTGACAATGGTAGAAACAGCCTTGGCTTTTGCTCATTCTGGTGAAGCTAGAGAAGAGCATGTAAATCCCAATAGTCATAGAGGTCTAATGGGCATGGCTCTAAGGTCAGAAAAACGTTGGTTTTGAATAGTGCATGTTGCTGGAATCTGCCAGGAAATTTAAAAACAAGTGTAAGTGCAATAAAACAACAGAATTTTAATAAAGTTAGAATTGCTACATAAGCACTCAAACCTATTTCACTTATATCTCTACTTCTTTGTGTCACGCTTAGTATTTGAACATCAGAACTGATTATGACAGATATGAAGTAGGTCTGTAAAGTATTTCAATGATACTACCCAATTCTTTCATTACCTTTGTAGTAATACTGACAGAGCTTCACAGACTGTGGACCTCACTGAAAAATATCTTCCCAGACGATTAAAATTATATGCGACTAAGAGTAGTGGGAAACTTCTTATGGGAGGTTTGGTTATGATGAACCCTTTTCATTATTCAAATAAGGTTTAGCAATCATCTTAAATTATAAGTTGGTAGTTTGTAGAGACCTTCAAGAAACATTTGTACTGTTTTGCTGTTTGTCTTTTAGAGGATAGATGGAGGAGGCTCTTGTGAGAAGAATTATGTTTTCATCATCACTGATTTTACTAATGGGGTTTTTTGATTAACGGCTTTTGCTTTGCTTTGGTTTTGGGTTTTGTGGGTTTGGTTTTTTTTTTTGGGGGGGGAAGAGGAATTAAATGGGCAATTTCACAAGGCAGTGTTAGCTCTAAATACCTTTATACTTTACTACTGGTCATGGTTCAAAGTCTTATGTGGACTAAAAAGCACTGGGTTTTTTTTCATTGAAGCTGAACATTTGAACAGAGGTTGCTGTTCTAAGTGAGGATTGCTCGTTGCTTTGAGTTCCATGAAGGCAGACTTCATTTAATCCACGCTAGCTGTGTGCCGCCGAGAAGAGATCTCCAATGGGCTTCCTTTTGCAGATGCCAAGTTCTGCATTGCTGGACAGTGCAGCCGTGCCTGTAAGCAGCAAGATGGAGGAACTATGGTACAGTAATGTGCTACCTTCCAGTTTGCTTCTCACTAACTAATGCTGTTCAATACTGAATAAAACTGTTGAATGTCCTGGGTTTTTACCTGGTTATCCTATGCCTTGTGTGTTTGTTTTCATTGTAGTTTTCTGCTATATCTGAAGCAAGTCTTGTTTGTTTGTTGTTCAGGAACTTCTAGTGTCCTGATGGGCTTTGTGGAATGTTAAAACTTCAAGCATGTAAATGAGTTGGCAAAGAAAAAAAAATGAAGTTGCACAACCTGTCAGGAAACAATTTGGTCCCTGCCTCTCACCTCCAGCACAGAAATACATGCCACTTCCAGAAATGCAAACTAACACATATCTGTGTGTTTAGTTCTTGGAGACATGACATATTTCTGTGCATCAGAAATCAGTCATACACTCTGTAAAATTCTCTGCTTGAGTAATGTTTGTAACATCTTCTTTCTTGATCTTGATGTAGCAATGGAATGTTGGTACAAATTAATTAATTTATAGCATCCTACACAAAACTCATTGGTGAAACCCTCCTCAAGAGTGTCAGCATAGAGAAGGTATCAGTCAAAATACTCTGTCAGTGCTGTATGTAATCCTGTACCTTTGAGATGGAGCTTCTCTGCTGCAGCCAGCTTTCCCTCATGCTATTCCAGAGACTGATGTGCCGCTGAGTCAAGGGCCACCTATAGCTCCTGGTGGAGCTATTACTTGGACATCAGGAGGGAAAAAAGCACTTGATCTGGTTAAAGCTGATCACATTGCTCTAAATAACGACTTAGAACTTTAAGCTAGCCAGAAAGTACTAGTGGAGGTTGTTAGGAAGTAAATTTTCTGTCTATTTTTTTTTTCTTTACTGGAATGACTTAATTGCCTGAGTGCCATTTGGTCTTCTCTTACATGCTTTAATATAGGAAGAATATACCTCACTGCGTTATATGGACATACTCTGGCTGGACCTGACCAGGCTGTCTCTGTAGACAGTCGTACAGCTGTTGGGGTGGCATCCTACAGGACCTTATTAATTTGGCTGGTCTTAGCGGTCATGGGGCACTGCTGCAACACATTAACTGCTGTTTTGTTGGACTATGTCTTGCAGGCATCTCAAGCCAGTGGCATCTATCATTCATTCAGCACCGTGTCATGAGGCATAGGCACACCTCATGCCATACCTAAATGCTTCTACTGATTAAAAATGATTGTGCTGTGCCTTGGATGAGCTTGTACTGAGGAAGTCCTACTGCTGCTGAGCCAATGTAGGCTGGGAGCACTGACATTAGTCATCTTGACTATTTTCTAGCAAAAGGATCAGATTAGCAAATAATATTCTACTCACTGTGGAATGCTTTTCTATCAGTCCTAGAGATTAACTATTCCACATACGTCCCCAGGATGGCCCTGAAATTATTCTCATATCAAATATCATAGTGTTTGTTTACAACTCAAATGAGCCTCATCTTTCCAAAAAGATTCATCATTTCTTGTGAAGAACACCTTGCACCCAAATTCTGGTAGCTGATGAGTAAGTGCGTGCCCAAGAGGTACTTGGCATGGCAAGGAGAATGTTTTGTACTCGCTGTTGTGACAATTATTGCCAGCAAAAAACCATCCATGGTTCTGCGCTCTGTGAATTTGCTCGAAATGAATGAGCATATACTAACAGTCTTCTGTTTAATATATACAGGGGAGAAACATCAGTAACAAATGCACTGCCTTCTTTTAAGGGAGTGATTTGCTCTGAGGAATTTAATATCCTGATCCATCCTACCATCAAACACAAAAAGCCTGAATATGGTATTTCTTAGAGTTTGTCTTACTGCAAAGGTACCCAAGCTTGAAAGGTAAGGAATGTCACCTCTAAGTGACAGACCTCTAGCTTGCTTTTGGTCTTTGCAGACAAGAAGAATACAGACCTATCAGGTGAGCAGTGCTAGCAGTTCTTGAGTTGTTGAAGGCTCACTGACCAGAATTCTTTGCAGCCCTACAGTGATCTTTAATGTGCCTTCCAGTTCCCGTGGTCCAGTAATACTCTATTTTGTGGCGTGAACACTTAATAAATTCTTGCCGCTGACTTAACACCAGAGAGGCAGTGCTCAGCTGAGGAGTAGAGAGCTTTTACGGACAGAAAGCTCTGTGATTGCTCTGGGGAGCTCACCTTTGGCTGGTCTGCACATTTGCAGGGTTATAGCTTAGCATCTACTGGGCTACTTTTTCTTGTGGGGTTTTGTTGTTTGGGGTTTTTTTTTGTCTCCATAGTTTTGAGTCAGCATTTCCAGTCTTAAGAAAACCTAATGCCAACAGTGTGGGGCTGCAATCCAGAAATAAAGCGCTGTTACTTCTGACAGCAGACAAGGCGCTTGAACGTGAAGGCAGGCAGCTCTTTTTGCTAGCCTGTACTAGAGTGAAGGGGAAGAAAGAGTGAGCAATCTTGCATTTATGTTCATGTTCCTTAATGCAGATCTGGGTTTAGGGGTACTGCTGGATTAAATAGTAAACTCCAGTTTGGTACCCGAAGGTCCCCGTATTATTTCTGTTTCCGATATCCTTACGTTCCAGAGCACTTCGTTCATGCTCACCCTTCCTCCAGACTGGGACTGCCCAGCCTTGTTGTCCTGTGTCTCAGCAACCTGATCTAGTCCCCCTCCCAGTTTAGAAAGACCTCTTTCCTCTATAGCAACATGCAGCAGAGACCCACTCACTTCTCCCACCAAAGCCCCTTTGTGTCCCAACCAGCAGCCTCTCTGCCTTTAGGTCTTTGAGCTCAGGTGGTCCATTCTCATGTGACAGTCTTTCCCATTTCTGCCCCATCCCTCCTGTTGGCATGCTGCCAAGTTGGTTCCTCCTGCCTGTCCTCTTGGCTGGCTTGGGAAACTGCAGGTGGCTCTTCCTATTGCTGCCTTAACATCTACAAGCATGAAATGCCAGTAGATAGACAAGGACATCTTTTTCCAGGTTGTGGCCTACAGGCTTCTTTGCAGGGAGAACGTGTATTTTTATTCTTGCTCTGACATAAGCAATATTTAACTTCAGACTGCTCCAACCTGGTTGGTACCCCTTGGAATTTCATGCAGTTTATGGAAAGAACACTGTGTTCCCTTTTTGAACAGCTCGTCTTGCTGAATTGATTTTATATATCATAAATACTGCTAGATTTTTCTGGTGTAACTGAATTAAAAAAGATTGCTTGGAGGACTGGTCTGGGACAGAGATAGCATGGACAGTTATTGTTATGAAAATAAATGAAACAGCCAAGGTCATAGTGGTGTAGCTAAACCCAGGGGTTCTTGAGCTCTGATGACTTGGATGAAGCTGCTTTTCTTGGAAACCTCAGTAGAGAACACACAGACGCTTATATGCTCTTGCTTTGGTCATTACATCAGTGAGACAGAAGTCTGTACAGATTGTGGCATGATTTATATGTGAAATAGGTCAGCAAAAGTTGAGTCAGGCTTGCCCTGGATGGAAGCAGTCCCCATGCCTTGGTCCTCTCTGATCTGGACTGTTTTCTTTCATGACCAACAGTTATCAAAGAATTAGAGCTTTAGAAGGTATGGTTTTTTACAATTTTTCCTTTCCCTGCAAGTGCAGAAAATAATTAAATGGGCATTGAATTATACTCAGATCTTTTTCTTATTTTGAGGTGAGAAAGGTGAGTGAAGAGGAACTACCAGATACATATAAATACATATAATGTGTATATAATAAAATATATATCTATATGTGAGAAAACAGCATTTTACATATTAAATGCCTGGTTTTGAGGACTATGCAGAATCTTCTTTACATCAGGATATCTATGCTGGGTTACATACACCAAATCAGTACCCTTAAATGTAGTTTTACCAGGCTGGAGTTTGGGTTGGTTTGTAATAGAGAGCATCCGCTTTTCAGAAGGCATTTTGTAATGTTTTCCCCTCAAAAAATTAAATACCCTATAATCTTCACAAGTAAATACGTTAAACTTGGACAAGGTAGGGAAAGCGAAGGAAATTTCAAGTGCATGATAAGAAAGATGATTATATTTAATTAATCAGGAATGCCAAGCAAGCATTCCATGATTGGGAGAGGAGGAAAGGAGACTTGGGTGTATGAACCTACTCACAAGGGAGAGTAATAAATGGAATAATTCAATTCAGTATGTGCAAAACTTTTCCTTTAAGAGTTCTGCTCTTGCAGTGCACAGTAATGCTGACTCTGTCTCTGCAATTTGTCTGGATTTTAAATCAGATCAGCGTAATTAGCTAACTTTACTTATTAGCTGGAGCTGACTCTAGTGGTACAATGGTTGAATTGGTTGCCATTATATTTGTTTAACTGCTGTAAAGTAAGTTTCTAACAATAGGTTCCTACACTTAAATAGCACTGTGGAGCACTGGTGCCCTATCAATCAGTCAGACCTTTACCTCCTGCTGTCTGCTCTGATAGACAGTTCTGCTGATGTGGGGACTCTGGAAGAAGAGATCAGGAAGAAGGGATGATGGATAAAGACCATCTCCTGTCTCGAGAGGAAATCAGAAATCCTTTCTTTGACCATCAACAAACTGCTTTGTCAAGGCATCAGAAGATTAATTATCCTCATGCGAGAGGCGAGAGCAACTGTTTTCCCCCCTGGTTTTGGTGTAATGGAATGGCATTCTTCTGAACTGTGGCAGAGAATTGCAAAGGAAGAGGCTTAAGAGATTTCAGTCCCCTAACATTACTGTCCCGTAAGCGTGTGTAAAGCTCTTAGGCATACATCCATGATACTGTGAGCTTCTGCCAGTAATTAATTAATCAAAGTCTTTGCTTCAAGTGCAATATGGACTTGATCCCACGAGACACTGGGTGCTGATCACTGTTAAAGTCTGTCAGCATTGTGGGCCGTTTGGATGTATAAAGATCAAGCTTTCAGTGAAAAGAGACACAGAAAACCTTTCATAGCGAAAGCGTGAACGTGAAAACGTGTAACTATGCATTAGTTTTCGGAGTTTATAAATCATTAAAAGAGAAAATATCCAGTGTTTGAGGAGTTGTGGTTTGTTTTTTCTTTAAATTGGAGCTGACCATAATATTTTGTTTTCTCCATTGTCCTTTAGTTTAATTTGAAGTAAGTGTAAAGTATAATTAAAAAAAATTAGTGTTCTTACATTATGAGGAACTTCTTTTGGAATAAATAAAATGTACTAACTTCAATTCTGAACAGGTTTAGGTAAAAAATAAAAAGTTTTTTTTCTTTTTTAAAAAAATTACAGAGTTTAATAACACTACTTAAAATATGAAGCCATTTTGACTATGTCTTGATATATCAAGCAGGTCTCTTCAAAAGCTCTGTAAATCTTACAGTAGCTATGTCAGTAAAAGGACCCCCACCATTTGGCCTGTTCTGTGATTAAGTCCTGTGCTCAAATGGAGAGCATTTTTTTGTAATCTGTTGATTTGATACAACTTTTTTTTTTTTCTTAAAAGGTTCAAGTCATGAGTTAACAAAAGGGAATTGAAGAGTTAAGGAGCCACATCCCTCTTTTTAATTTGACTTCTCTGGAATAGTTTTCCTGGTTTTAATGTTTGCAATGCTAATCTGTGAACAGTGGTGTGTTTTGGTTTTGTGTTTTTTTTCTTCTGTGCAGCTTTTCTTCATTATTAATATCACTTTAAGATGTGTCGAACTCAAATATACTATAGTTGAAATTGTAACAAACCCAAACATTTTAAACATGGATGTGCCTGACCTTGAAATGCTGCTGATAAAAGCTAATGCTGTTAAATTGCATGCCAAATTAACCCTCATTTCCAAATGCTTTGTGTGTGCGTTTCCTGTAGGATAGGCTTTGATCCTACCAAGCAACACTTCTTTTCCAATCAGTTATTTTTTAATGAAAGAAAATCGATGAACAAGTTTCACTGTGTGATTTCAGCGGTAGTGAAATTAAATGTTTTCTTTTGTGTCCTTGTACAACTGTGCTTTGTCTACTATATCAAATGCCTGAAGTGATAGAGTGCTTTGGCGCAGAGGTAATACTGATTTTCAGCTTAAAGCTTTATTTTCACATGTGTAAACCTTATCAAGGATTACAAGTTCATGTGAGAAAGACACAGGAAACTGCATAATGGACTGAGCAAGGAAAAACTTTCTGAAGTAGTTGGGTTTTTTAAAGTCTTGTTGAGTCTTAGTATCAATAAATATAAGTTTTAAGCTAAATTAAGGGGAAAAAATTTTCCTTGTCTCACAAACTTTTTTTTTTCTTGAAGCATTTGGGTTAATACTGTTTTAGCAGTTATCCATTTTGGAGCACACTTGGTACTTTTCTGTGTTTGTTTGCAATTCAGAGGTT
Organism: Heliornis fulica; assembly: GCA_013399135.1. NCBI lineage: Eukaryota > Metazoa > Chordata > Aves > Gruiformes > Heliornithidae > Heliornis > Heliornis fulica. The sequence goes on along the minus strand of VXBZ01010953.1, from coordinate 279,206 downwards.
ACACTGCAGAAGCATCTGCCTGTGCAAACCATGGGTTTGTCATTTGCATCTTCAGAGAAGTATGGACTTTGTATGGGATTTAATGGGATACAGTCATTGTACCTTTCCAGACCAGCGGGCTTGTGTAGCTCTAGTGGTGTAAACTCCGCTGAAATGATGCAACAGCCATGAGCAGAAACTGCTCACCTACAGATACCCACTTTTGCTTGTTCTTGTCTGCTGAGGACCATGAGTGTTTTCGTTTTAAAATTAAAGTGCATCTTTTTATCCTCTGACAAATGAACCACCATCTGCATAAATTCATTTGAAGAGGACATTATCTTCCTGTGTGAACTTCGGTGGGAAATGCTTGCAGGCCATAAAGTGAATCATCAGCCTCCCTGGGCTGGAGCTGAAGTCTCAGCCTGACTCCTCTGGGGTGCTTAGCTCTGGGTCCTCCCTCTCACCTCTCCTTTCTGTCTCTGTGCCTGGGCCACCTCTGTCCCCTGGACCCATCCCTCCATAAGCCTGCCTTGGTCAGGGCCCTGTCTCTTGTGGGCCCTTCCCACGTAGTGTCTGAACTGGTGGGTCTGAGCTGTCATTCGGAGGGGGGAAAGGTCACTGTCCTGGCTTTCACCTCCCGCCTTTGCTATGCCCAGACTGTGTTTGCAGGCCTGGACGAATGTTGCAGGCCTTGTGCCTGGTCTCTGTGAAAACTGTTTTCTGGGCCTGTCACCTTGATAGTGTGTTACCTTTCTGCTTTGCATTCCTCTGCTGGAGTTTTCTTGTCTTTATAGCATTGGACCTAAGCTCTTTATCTTCTCTTCAAGGCCCTGAAATCCCCGGNNATCTGCCCCATGTCTCTCCTAGTTACTGAGATGTCAGCCCTGGGACCCATTTAGGCCTCAGTGCCTAATAGGGCAGACACATCCGACCTTGATCTAGGGCCAGGCCAGCGCTGGTGAGCCCCACCAGGACCCAGCTCGCTTGCCAGGTCTCGTTTGTGTGATGCTTTTGCATCTGCTGAGGTGTTCTGGCTCCAGGGTCCGGAGTGTGGTTGCACAGCCTGCTGTGGAGCCAGGAAGGATGAGCCTTCTCTGAGCAAGAGGCAGCCGGTGGCTCTGCAGATGGCTCTGCTCTGGGTGGTCTTTTTTACACTCTGTCTCAGGCATGTCTTGGGCAGAGAATGTCTCGGCTCTCTAGTCCCACTCTCTGGAGTTGGATTTTTCTGTTGTCTGATGTATTCCAGGGCCTGCTTCTCTGGGTACGGGGGTGACGGCATTCCCATGTTGTCTGGTGTGGACACTTTGGAAAGGAACAAACCTGTAGGTCAGAGTAGCATTTTCCTAGTATAAAGACTGAGCTCCAAGGTAATACAAAGTATATTGTGCTTCACATGCATACTTTGATACAGGCATTGGACAATTTCAGAGGCTCAGGGGAGTGGGGAGGTGTGCAGGGTGAGGAGTGAGTTCAGAGTGAGACACTGGCTTTTCCTAAGGCTTTGTTTTGTTTGTTTGCGCGCTTGAGAGTTTTTAAAGCAGCATCCTCTTTCCGCTTAGAATACAAGCACAGTAAACCTTGATGCATAGTCATTCCTTTATGCAAGCCCACTTCCCTTTCAGCTTGGTTTGAAGGACATTGGGGCTTGCCTTCAGGAAAATCTTGCACTGAATGTTGGGGATATGCAGGGCTATGAGCACGACTGAGGGGAGACCTTCCCTCCTAGTGACAGCAGTTGTGGCTCGTGGATGAGCAGGTTGCTTATGGTGGTTGGAAGAGGCACCTGGAGGTCCAGTCCAGCTCCTACTCATAAGTATTCATGTTAGAGGAGGAAGAAAAAGGTGATAGAGTGTAACCAGAGATAATATTGGGTTATAACTGAAGGTACCGTAGGGAATGCTAATAGTGAGAGGCAAACATGAAAGGTTTGTTTTTGCCAGTTTTTAGCAGCATTTCTTTGAGAATTTAAGAGAAAATGAATTCTGCTGAAGTGACCTTTTTTTCACCTCTTACTGGCTCTTGAAAAGCCTGTGCTCCCTGAGCCATCCACACAAACACCCAAATAATGAAAAATCCAAGTGCACATGCTCCAAGGGATAGTTAAACATCACTAAAAAAAAATTCTCATTGCTGCTATTCTGTTAGATGGCAGTGGTTCCTAAGGAAAATGGATTTTTTTTCCCATTTTAATAACTTCAAAATGCTCTCAGTCTATCCAGAAGGAAAATGTGATAACTCCTAAATAACTAAATAGAAGCTTTTTTAAGCCAGGAATATCTTTGTAGCTCTCCTTTTGCATACCCTTTCCTGTGACCAAGGATTTTGTTGAAACTTAAAAATAATATTTAGAAAGAGATAAAGTGTCTGATCTTGTGAATTCCTTTACTTTTCTGTAGAAATAGAAGGTGATCGAAGATGCTGTTTTTTCATTTTAAAATCGGGTGCACAAGAGAGAAAATTTGAGTTTCAAAAGAGGCTGTTCTGGGAAGGAAGTGAACTTGAGAAAAATGGGCAACTTTACAGGAATATTTTTTAGTTTTCTTTTTAGCACAAAGTGTTCTTGCTGTATTTGCTGACCCGGTTGTTTTGCTGTGACATCAGAGTGTACTTATTTTCTCTTTGATTTTCTTTTTCTTTCTATACTTTTGGAAAAGGAATAAGGTGAAACATTTGCCTGCTATCTGACATGAGACCGAACAGTCTTCCTATATGAGACTTTACACTTAATAATATTTACAGGTTTTTTTTGTTTTTTTTTTAAAGGAGAACCTGTATTTGTTTCTGTTTTGTTAGATTAATGGCTGTGAATGGTACCTTGCTATAAAATCAGTGTTGCAGCTCTGTCCCTGTTGGGTCTTTTGTATTTATGGGGGAGGAATCTCTGATCACCGGGTTGTTTTCTGAGCAAACACTGGGAGAATGCTGGGACCAACAAGGTTGAGCTGACCTTATGTGCTGGCCTGTTCCCTGCCGCTGACTGTCATGTTTCAAAGGTTAAACTAACTGAGGATGAAATGTAATCAGTAGTGCGCTGGATCCTTTCCAGATCACACTGGAGGAGTGCAATAACCAGCATTGTTAGCTTTGGGAGACCAAGAGACAGAGGTCATTACCTGTGTGTGTCTGAGGAACCAACTGCCTTTTCCTGCTACCTCCCACATATGTTTATTTAAATCTTATCTGGAATTGTTATCCTGCTGGCCCCTGCTTAAAAAAAAAAAAAAAAAAAAAAGTAAAGAAAAGAAAAGTTTATTCTTCATACACTGTAATTTTCATCTTTCTGTTGATTTCTCAGAGTTTCCATGCGATCTCAAACCCTGTCATTAGATGGGATCTGGATCAATGCTTGGCAAAAGAGAAAAGGGTGGAAGAAAGGATTGCTGTGTTTAGATGACAGCCAAAAATAGGCCAGTGTAAACTAGACAGTACTCTTAAGACAGAGACATACCGCATCAGCAAAGATGATCTTGGTAAAGTTTCCTCCTCTCGCTAGCGGGTAGCTAGGAAAAGAGCTGGTACAGTAGGAAGCTCGCGAGGGACAGAGAGCAAGTGTGGAAGGAGGAGGTGGAACAGAAGCAATGAAGCAAAGATAGCATCTTTGAGAATTGATTTCCTGTTTCTTTCTGTACTCAACCACTCATTTTCCCCAACTCCATCTCTCATCTGTGCAGTACTTTCAGTCCTCTGCATTCAGATCTGCAGTCTGTTCCCAGCATCAGATAAAAAGGCTTTCTGGAAGGCACCAGAAGCGTACAGCATATGGTGGGGAAGTACTGCTTATTGTCACATTAGGGATTTCAAGGGTGACAGGCGGTGAAGCCAGTGTTTTTTCTGCCTATTTAGCTTTTACACAACGCATCCTCTGCAACTGCCTATACAATAACAATAGAATTAAGTGGGGAACAAAAAATTGTCGTCTTCTTGACTTCCATGGAAAGGTTCCTACTCCATCAAAGCATGTTGTTTTCTTTATAGATCAATGTATGATTATAGCCTTGAAAACCAATACATTCAGCAGCAATGGAGACTTTTCCCTGGAAAGAAGAGGGGGGGTGGATGGGCGACTTCCATTTCAGAGCAAGCCATACTTAACAGACCTGTAGACAAGAATAGGTTATTTTAATATATGGCTTTGTATATACTCCTGATTGTTATGTTGTAATTAACAGCTGGGAATATGAATGCTTTTTCTTTTCCGGGATCTCTCTGTATGGGTTTTTCAGCTTATGCATTTTAGTGTAGTTTCTAAAGAAGCCCTGCCAAGAATAAAGGTCTGTATCAGTTCATAGGAAGGTCAGCTCTGTCCCGAGGAGCTCAGTCTAAGTTGGTTATGATGTTGGGAGAAGAAAATGCCAATATCCTCCTTAGCCCACCTTTACCAGACTCTCTCAGGATCATAATCACAGCAGAGCTCCTTACCAGCATTTCCATCTGTTGCTTCCGTCTTGTGCTTAGAGTGATCTTTTCCTTATTCTTGAGTCTTTGTGAGATCTCCTCTCTATTTCACTGTGTGTGAGAGAGAACAAGGTGTTCTCTTCCTATTTACTTTTCTTATGAAGTTCTTATTTTTGAAAGACCTTTCCTTTCCTTGACCAGTTTTACTTACTTTCTCTCTATACCAAAGCACTGGAGATGTGGAAGAGCTGAGCAAAAGTTCTAGTACTGACTGGTTTATGCCTGTGAAACCTGAGTAGTATTCTTTCCCAGTCCTCTGTCTTTTACCTGGCACTTTGTCTACACAAAGATTCTTTTTAATTGTCCAGAAAGCAGCTTGGTTTCTCCACCAGCCTATAGGTAAAGTGCGTCAATATCCACTGTCATAAACGTTCCTGGACTTCTAGCAAGCCACACAATGTCTGGATTTGTCATGATTTCTGTATGAATGGTTTCTCCTCTACTGGGACAGCTACTCTAATGTCTAGTATTTGTGGCCCAAAATTTTGCTCAAGTGTATCACACTCCAGGGAGCTCTGTCGGCATTGTGGACATTTCTGTCCAATGCTTTTGAACAAAAGCATTTTTAATGTGAGAGAGAGGATGTAGACCCAAACTGCAGTCACAGAGGATGTAGATTGGCATGAGTAGTGAAGATGCCCTGATCTGTTTGTGGTTTTCCTATCGGGTCAGTAAGGAGCCCACCAATTTTCCAGTGTAAGTGGGGGTCTTCATTCCAGGGACCTTCTTCCAGCCAGGAAACCCCAATTTCCTCTATCTCCCAGGTGTTCAGCCGGCGGCCCAGAACTGGGTCCACAGCAGTTCCAGCTAAGGGAAGACTTGTGAGTCAGCTGCTTGCCTCTATGTAAAAATAACTAGAATTCCTCAATGAGATAAAGGCTTTTAACATTAGCATTTTTAGGAGGATCTGGCCCCACTGTGTCTTTATGCACAAGCAACAGCAGTTAAGCAGCAAGTCCTGACAGGGTTTCTGTTTTGCTGGAGTATCTTAGTGAGGAGGGAACCCAGGGCAGCACAACTTGAAATAGCCCTGTTTAGAAAAGAGCTTTGTAACTAGCATACTATGTCTGCAGTACTTTTTTAATACTTTTTAGTACTTTAATATTCTGATCGGCTTGCCCCCTTGTTTAGAGTGTTCTAACATTTTTATTAGAAAGATACTGTGAAAAATTACTAATGGCAATCTGCTATCCATGACTGTCAAGCCAAGATGATGTTGTTTTCTCTCTGCAGTATCAAGGCCAGCTGCATTGAAGTGGATCATTTTACATGATTACTGACTGCGTCCATCTTTCATATTCAGACTGACTGATGGCTATAAATACAAACACTTTAGTATTTCTCTGAATGGCGGTAGGCTGAATCTCTGAACTTGATTTATTTTTCCTTCTCCTCAGTGCCAGGGTTTGAGATGAGCCTGATGCACACACAGCAACCTTGTCCTTCCCCTCCACATAGATTTACATATGTGTGCATATTATGGCCACAGATATTTTTTCTTTTGTAAATGTTTACTTCTTGAGTGTTCCTTACACCTTTCACTGTGAATTTATTTCTTCCGTGAATTTATGAAGGCATGTATACACGTGAATGCTATTTCAGGTAAGAAGATATCTTTAAAAGCACAATAGTACAAGAGGAGCTTATACTCTGACATCTGTCCATCTACCTTCTTCATCTCACGTGTGCAGCAAAAATACTGAGGGTGGCATGGATACTCCAGAGCAGAATGGCTTGGAACCAGGGGAAAAACACACACGTGCAATATCTGCTCTATACCATTGGGCTGCTTTTGCTCTTCAGTTTGTCCTGACGTCAGTATGTTCACACAGATGTTCTTGGAGGATGTCAGTAGTGTATAACTAGATGTCTTTCCTCTTTCAGATATGTTTAATATCTTTGCATTTTGTCAAAGCCACCAGGTAGCAGAAAGTGTTTGCAGAACATTTTATGACAAACCTTTGACCCTTGGCTGCAGGATTTCCATGGCCCTGCATACCATGCATTTGTGTATAGACACAGCAATAGGTTGTCCTTTTGTGCTGTCCCTCTTAGACTCTGCTGAGCTGGTTTTTGGACTGTATTTTCTCTGCGCTTGTTGCTGATAAGAATCAGTTGACTGTGGGTACATATCACAGAATCACAGAACGTTAGGAGTTGGAAGGGACCTCAAAAGATCATCTAGTCCAAACCCCCTGCCTGAGCAGGATCACCTAGATTAGATCACACAGGAACGTGTCCAGATTGGTCTTGAATGTCTCCAGAGGAGACTCCACAACCTCTCTGGGCAGCCTGTTCCAGTGCTCTGTCACCCTCACAGTGAAGAAGTTCTTCCTTATATTTAGATGGAAGTTCCTATGTTCCAGCTTGGACACATTGTTCCTTGTTCTATCACTGACCATCACTGAGAAGAGACTGGCTCCATCCTCCTGACACTCACCCTTAACATATTTATAAACATTAATGAGGTCACCCCACAGTCTCCTCTTCACCAAGCTGAAGAGACTCAGCTCCCTCAGCCTTTCCTCATAAGGAAGATGTTCCACTCCCTTAATCATCTTGGTGGCCTTGTGCTGGACTCTTTCAAGTCAAGTTGTATGTCCTTCTGGAACTGAGGGGTCCAGAACTGGATGCAATACTCCAGGTGAGGTCTCACCAGGGCGGAGTAGAAGGGGAGGAGGACCTCCCTTGACCTACTAGCCACCCTGCTTCTAATACACCCCAGGATGCCATTGGTCTTTCTGGCCACAAGGGCACATTGCTGGCTCATGGTCATCCTGCTATCCGCCAGGACCCCCAGGTCCATCTCACTTGCACTACTCTCCATATGTCCATGAAACCCCATCCCTAGTGAAGCTAACAGGTTTAGGTTTTTACGATATGTGTGCAAAAGCCAGGTAGAAAATGGTGGTGTGCTAAAGGAAGGCCTGATTCCAGGGTCTGTCACGTTTCTGTACCTAGCGCTAGCAGTGGGAGGTGCAGAGAGCACAGCTAGCAACCTGAAATGTTTTCTCTGTGCCACAGCATCCCTCAGAAATTTCTTCTAGTTCATGGATATTTCATAGCAGGGCAATTTGCTGTCTTGTGAATAAAGAAAAAGACCTGTTTGGGCTTTGAGTACACATAATTCTTTATTGTGTAAGACAAAATTGTGGGAAATTTTCCAATTTTAGCCTGGAAAGTGTTGACTTCTATCTCTCCAGTGACTGCATATTCTTACAGACATCTGCGTCTCAATTTTCTGGTTTGGAGCTCATGATTAAAGTACACCTAGAGTCCTTTCAGGGTAAAAATCCTTTGTTAAAGCTTCTGGTAAGGAGTAAAATATGACTCTTTCCTGTGTTGGGAGTGAGTGAGACTGAGACACATATGGGAGGAGATGGGGACTGGGGAGGGAAGATGACCTCCTTGTGTAATTACATGAGAATATTTGCGGTATTTGTGTTCTTCACAGGAGGGTTTTAAATAGAGATAAAACTAATGATTCTTCTGTTTGTCAAGCCTAGCAATGCGTGCTAAGTCTTCTAGCTGAAATCAGCACAACAGATTTAAAAAATCGTTATTAGACCTTTTAAAATGTCACAAAGATTCGAAGGAGAGGCCAGTTTGCCTCCTTAAATTATTATACCCAGGAATGTGTTATTTTAGGAGCGTGTCCATGTCACTGCACTGTCACAGCTTCATCGCTTCAAATGTCACTTCAAGTAGGAGCAGTTTTTATAACTACACAGTAAACTCAAGATGGCTTAATGGAAATGATTTCTTCATGTGTCAAAATGACTCCTTTGTTTCTCATTTTACTCTTTTGTTGCCTGCAGCTAATCTGCTTTTTGGGTTATCAGATCCAAGCATCTTACAATGCTGACTCTAGCAGTGGCATTCAGCTGGAATGCTGCCTTTTGTTTACGGGCTTCACCAGGCCTCCAGTGCTTTCTTTGGTCATCTGGTGGCTCCGCTAATGTGATTTGCACTCCCAGGCTCTGCAGGTAGTCATGGGCTTTTATAAGGGAATTAGAGGAAGGCCTGCCACCCTGGTTGCTAATGAATCCACATTTCTTTTTCTTTTTCTTTTTCTTTTTCTTTTTCTTTTTCTTTTTCTTTTTCTTTTTCTTTTTCTTTTTCTTTTTCTGTTTCATTTTCT
>VXBZ01010953.1:165837-269689 GCA_013399135.1 Heliornis fulica | reverse complement strand
ATATACACACACATTTATTTTTCTATATATATATATATATATATATATATATGAAAAAGTATACTCAAAAGAGAGTATGTGCTCAAAACATCTTGCACTTTTTTTCTAAAGTAGAGGAGAGTTACGGGCCCTGAGGAGTTGAGTAGAATGTCAGATGCTGAGTAAGATGCCAGTCCTCCTTATATCCACAACCTCTTAAGTATCCTTATGGATTTGAATGGGGACTAATAGAGTGATTAAGGTTTTGGTGGTTTTTTTCAGATTAGCCCGGCAGTTTTGTTAGGGACGGTATTTGGCTTGCACAAAACCAAGCACAATGTCAGTGTTTTTAAAGCTTCCCACTAGTCTAGTTAAGACTTAAATTACAGTAGCAGGATCTGCATATTTTTATCTTTTCATAAAATATTTTTCACCTCTTTCTGTTGTTTTAGAATGGAAGATACTAAATTGGTGATAAAAGCAATCTAAAAAGGACTTTGGAAAGAAACTGTCTAATAGATAATACTGAATCTATTCTTATTTAACTTGAGAGCAAGTTTATTGGTTGATCCAAGTCTGAAGAAAAGAGTGATAAGAGCTGTGTTGCTTAAATGTGGTTTATAGGGTTGGGTGTTAAGAGTAGAAGGAAGCTTTACAGAAACTGAAGTGCATAGGCATGTTCAGTGCCCTCATTTTCTGCCATCCAGCAATGTTGATGCCTAGGATTTACGTGTGCTGTTTGCACGAGGTGTACATTTCACTCACGTACCTGAGCGTGTTTGCATTTTCAACACTTTAACTGAGTACTGGAGCATTCATTTCTGTTCAGAACATGGCAGTAAAGTCGCTGGTGTTTCTACCTCAGGAGAAATCATGTAGAAATTCAGGTGCAGGGTTTTTAATAGTGGACATATAAAGCAAGAGTGTATCGATTGAGTTTTACTAGGCTGACAGCCACACTGAAGGTCCTTGTGACCCAGAAGTTTGTGACCCATGAAATCTCCATTTTCCTTCTATTGGTAATGTATCTTGAAGTACAGAGGACTGAAAAATGAATCCTGTGCGACCCAACAGATTGATTATCTACAGGGAAAATTATTTTGGCTTTACTGCTAGAAATGTGCTTGATAATAGTACATGTAAGGGATAGTTTTAAATGATATTCTTAAACAAATGTTCCCTCAGCACAAATTCACTAAGGCAACAGCTGATACTTAGAGTTATTAAAAATATCTGCCATAATCTTCTTTTAAATGCCGATTTCAGATGCCTGGCCATTTTGCTGATTCAGCTTCAGCTTGGATGCCAGAGACCAGAAATCAAAATTTTGCTTTATAAATGGTGTTTGCATCTGATTGTAGGAGATAGATGAGGAATCAAGCAGAGTTATTTCTAAAATGTTAAGTATCCAAGGTCCCTAAAAACAAGCCTGTAACACACACACAGAGCAGCAGGCAGATTTTACAGCTCTGTCCAGAGCCCAGAAGGAAGATAAATCATGGCCATCCCCCTCTCATTTTTTAAATGGTGCAACCCTGGGGTTTAGCTGAAGGACTTAAGGAGTTTTTGAAGTGCAAATAGACTGGTGAAGGGTAAACCTTTTCAGAGTTTCATTTAGATGGATTTTTTTTTTTTTTCCTATGTGGATTTCTGGCACCAGCTGAGATCTGGAAGGCCACAGGATTTTTTTGTTTTTGATCAATCAAGCAAGCAGAACTTGCCATGGGGGTGTACATTCTCTGCATACATATTGATCCTATTGTGTTTAAAAGTAGTTAATTTAATCGGGGCTTTTTGAAACCTTCCCTGGTAAGACTTGCATTAATGGAGCTGTCATGTCAAGGTCATGTTTCAGTGTCAATAACTTAATGGTAATGACAGAAGTTTCCTGTAAGTTTAATATCAGTTTTTTGGTCATTCCATGTTAAATCACATTGAATTTACATGTGTGCACATGAAAAAAGTTCCATTTCAATTGGAAAATGTTGCTTTCATTAAATGAGAGTTTTTCAAAGCAGTCTGGTGTTACCGCACATATCAACACCAGCAGCTGTGTGACTGTTTGCCACTGGTTGGATCGGTACCCTTGGCCTGCCCCATTACATAGGGGTTTTGTCTCCAAGAACCTCTTTTTCAGCTTGTCTCATCTAGCAAAGTGGTTGCAATGTCAGTGTTTTTATTCAGGGCTCTTTCTAGTAGTTCTGACCTTTTACCTCACACTTTGTCGTGTTTAAAAGCAGCAGCAGTGCAGAAGATGGATTGCATATTAACTATAAACACTTCTCTCTACTGTGATAAATATTTGGAGATACAACATGTAAGCACTGTCTGTATGATAAGGTGCTCATGGGTGTGCAGAGTATAGATTTTCTAAGGCAGGACACAGTTTGCTACTCTTTGGACTATATCTGAGGCCAGTATTCAAGTATTTCAGATGAAACTATTCATTAATAATAATGCATAATATATATCTTCAGGATTTTTTCTGTGAGGATGTTAACTGCAGACTTTGTTATTAGCTTCTTTGATTTGATTGGGTGGGAAGGAGCTTCAGAAAGTTATCCTGGACATGGTGACATTCACAGTACTATAAAGTAGGTGGTGAAAATTGTATTTATCTCAATGTACCTGTAAATCTCCCAAACTCAGGGTTTCTCATCATTTTTCTTCCTGGTAGTTGCTCTATTCCTTGAACCCTGCCACTTGCCAAGGACTGAGGTTCCAGAGCAGTGTGGGCTGAGCAGGCTGGGATGTGAGGTGTAAAGCAGAGTCTTGCATACAGCTTTTTCAGTCATGTCCTGATAACTGTCTTCTGTAGAGTTTCCTACATGTAAGTGTTTTGAGTGGGATTTTGTTAAATATTTTAGTATCAGATCACTCGCTGGCTAGGAATGGGGATAGGAAACGTAAAGGTAGTGTGGGGTCCAGTGTTGGGACTGGGATCCTCTTTAGGAAGGACCAGACTTGACTGGCCATTACTTGAGTTACCATATATTGGATGTCCAAAATGGTATTGCTTGGCATGCTGTAGGAAAGTCATGTCTGTTAAAAAATGATGTGTTTATACCTTACTTCACAGATTCAAAGACTGATAGGAGTTGGAAGGCACCTCTCAGATCATCTAGTCCAGTCTTCCTCCTAAAGCATGATCACCTACAGCGCAGGATTGTGTCCAGGCAATTTTTTAATATCTCCAGAAAAGGAGACTCCACAACCTCCCTAGGCAGCCTGTTCCAGGGCTCTTTCACCCTCAGAGTAAAGAAATTTTTTCCTGTGTTCCAGTTTGTGCCAACTGCCTCTTGTCCTGTTGCTGGGCACCACTGAAAAGAGTTTGGCCCCATCCCCTTGACACCAACTCTTTAGATATTTTTAAGTGTTGATGAGATCCTCTCTCAGTCTTCTTCAAGCTAAACAGACCCAGATCTTCCTGCCTTTCCTCATAGGAGAGATGCTTCTGTATTTAGTCAGGTTGTTTGATGTTGGCCATGATATGAGAGTTCAATAGAAAGATTCCAGATCAGGACAGGGACCTAAAATCATAACTTACTTCAAATTAATAAATGTGGCTAAATACACTTAATAACTAAGCCTAAGGAAGGGGATATTGTGATTTTGCCCCCTCTCTACGCTGAACAGAAGATCTCTTTTTAATAGGCTCCCTGTCTCAGTCTTTATTTTACAACTCTAGATTTTACGTCCATTAACTCACATGCTGTCAATCTCATGTCCTGTAATGATGGCTGTTTCCTGTAGTGATTGAAAACTGTACGTGAGATGCTGATTAAAATTCTGCTGGGAAAGAAGGGAATTCTTTGCACATCACTGAGGAGAAGGGATTCCCTGCATTTGTGACATCGCTTCTGCAAGCGTGTCTCTGGGAGATGCTAATGTGACCTGCCTTTTGGTCAAGTAAGAGATTTCTAGCACCTCCCAGGACTACTCTGTCTTCAATAAGTCCTGCTCCAGTGACTGGATAGAGAATTTTGGACATATTTAAAATCAGCGGGTTTTGCTTCGGTCTTATAAGGCATAGAGTGTGGATTTTAATTTAGAAACAGACTTTGTTCTGTAGCTGGGTATGTGGGTGTTGGCTGGAAAATCTATCACTCTAATTTTTCTTTTCTAAATGGTGTGTGCTCAAATGTCAGAACACTGGGGGACTGTTGCTTGCAAATTACAGATTTATCGAGCAGCTGCAATGTATATTTAATCTTCCTTTGGTTAGAGTATGCGTTTGTCAAGGGCGCAGGCTTGCACGATGATTCTGAATTCCTGCAGAATTTAACTGAGCAACAGCTGGTCTGTACGATGTGTAGATTTTAACAAGGTAATGTTTGTGTTTTGGTGAAGGACTCATGTAACATGCTGCTGAAACTGTTACAAAGTGCCTTCTTCCTCCATTCAAGTCTGTAGGGATCCCGAGACAGTTTTTGTGTGAAATTTCTCTGCTCTCTCTGTGCCTCTCGGGTTAATCAAAGGTAAATTCTACAAAATTCTTCCATGGGGTAATCTCTTTCTGGCCCTTAATTGCATCAGATTCCATTTCTCAGCAATTGTTTTTCTTCTTTCTTCTCCCCCCCCCCAACTTGGGAGAGGTTTATGGTGCTGTGTCCGTCAGGATAACCCTGTCTTAGGGTTGAAGTTGTATTTCTCCCCAAGTTCCTAGAGGTGATGTTATCTTTTGTTCACTCAGCAGTATGGTCATTCCGAAGAGCATCTGTCACTTCAGGCACTGTAAGATGGATGAGTCTCAAGTGAACTGCTGGTTGAAGCAAATGGTGAAAATAAGAAAAGACAAGGGGGTTGGGGGTCTTCAGAGGGGACAGACAACAAGGAAGCACTGTTGGAAATCAAAAGTAAGCCAGGCAGTAGTGGAAGAAAGAGCCAAGATAGATCACACTTTAGCACATCCCCACAGGTTTTGGAAATGAAGATTGGTAGGTAGTAAGTTCTGTAGGCATGACCTGCATCTCTATGAAAACACTGCTGATTTGTTTCCTACCTTATTTGCAAATAAGGGGGATCAGAAGGAGGTGATCTGAAGGAGATGATTTGAACACAAGTTGAGGACATTGGGTGTTTTGTTACACTGTGTTGTAAGGTTAGAACAAATTATTGCTGCCAATAATCAGAAAAAGGGGTTAGTGATTATTTTGTGTGCCTGAAGTATTTGAGTGAGAATCTGTCAGTCCTGAGTGGCCACGTAACAGTGTCAAGCCAAACCAGCATATCAGCAGTTTACAGTAAATTCATGGCTATTTGTGTTGCGTAAGGTACTTCATTTTTTTTAAACCAGGGAAGATTCACTACAATATCTCTGATTCATCTGGACTAATTGAGTTAGCCATTTTAACTGAAAGAAAGGGATGTAAAAAACCCACACCCCAAACTCCAAGAAAAGCCTCCCCAAGCCACTGAGAAGCAAATCTGTACCCAAGCTAAGCAAAGGTCTGTGTTTGCAAAAGCAGCGGCTAAGGACAAAACAGCCCAGTGTGTGTCAAGGTTTGGGAAGGGTCCAGGAGGATCTTGGCTTGAAAAATTATTTTGTCACACTGTTGGCATTGGTCCATACGGGGAAGCACTGGTTGAAAGGCGAAGAAATTAAGATGATTAGGAGCTTTAAAGCTTCACAAATGGTAGAGTATCTCTCTTCTCAATGGATGTAAATAATAGATGAAAGACCGAGAGTGACAACAAAGGATCAGGGCGTTTAAGAGAATGTGTGCAGCCTGAATAGAGGTCTGTGGCCTAGGGCCAAAGGTCTTAGCTTTGAGTGTAATTAGAAGAAAATACAAAAATGTCATTACTAGCAGGTGAAATGTTCAGCACGTGTCCGAAAAATAGCAATTTCAGAGCCAGGAGCGGTTGGAATTGGATTACTGACATTCTGCAATCATTGAAGCCTCCACAGAACCCTACAGTTTGGTTGGGAGCTGTGTGCATTAACCTTGTTGGCCATCTGTGATGGATTCACTGCCGGCACGGTGGGGGATGCACAGCACAGGGTCGCATCGGTGGTCCCTGGCAATAGAGTCATTCTGTGTCTTTCCTCGGAAAGCAACAGCCCTACCCAAACCCTTTCCTGAGTGAGAGGTGGGGGTTGTGGCTGCTCTCCTAAATGGGCTGATTTTTTTAAATTGGAGGAGAAGAAGTTTAAAGCCATATTGCTTTTAAATTTGAAAATTAAATGTGAATTATAGGTGCACAGCTGGAAGAGTCGCATTTGTTCTGGTTTTGACAGCAGGCCCAAGGCTGTGGTCCCAGCTTTAAGCCTAAAATCCAATTTGTGAGCATCACGGAGAATTCCTTTAAATGTTTTGGCAAAATATTGTCCATTTCCATTGAGAAAACAAACCAGCTTGTGTGCCTAAGAAGGTCTTGTCAAAGTCCAGTCAGTGGTAACTTAATTTAAGGCATCTCTTAGTGTTAATTACTGTTCTGTGCAGCCATTTTTTAGGAGTTATTCTTCTGCCTGCTGCTTGCTACACCATTTCTGCCATTCTTTGGGGTACTTCAGGTCTATTCTCTTTTATAAACTGCAATTTCCATTCGAAATGTTTTTTACTTAAATGTCATTATGGGATGTCAGCAATCAGCTAATCCTGCTTTCATTTCAAACATTGGTCTCCAGTTTAGCATAGAAAACCACTCGCCCATTTAGTTTGTTTCCTTTTAAACCAATAGTAAAATAATTACCATTATCACTTAATTTTTATGTTTCTGCGACAGTAAATTCTCACAATGAGTGTGCTAAGTTCCTCATGTGTCATATAGCAACCTCAGTGTCAAATGTGCAGATTCTGTGACAGACTTGTACTTGTAGAATGCAGAGAAATGGCCATGGACCTTCAACCAAGTACTCATCTAAACAGAAAGACGCCTTTTTAAGTGGGCAGCCCTCCTTTCCATACTCTGGTTCAGCTTTTGCCCCAGACCAGGTTCAGATAGGCAGGTTTTGTTGACTAGTTATAAACTATATGCTGGCATGAGTAATTCTAATTATTATTTGTTTTTCTCCCTTCTTTTTTTTCAGGTATTCAGGACTTTTAAGCAACTTCGCAGCAAGGCTTCACAAACTCTTAGCTGCACCCTATAATCATGACTGCATTTCAAATAGGTTAGAAGGAATCTGAGAAGGTACCGTACTTGCCTTTCTTAATAGACAATACATTGTATGTTTGTGTTCAGCACCTATGCTTTCATTTCCATCGACTGCATTTTAGGAACAGTGCAGACTGTAAATTAACAATTTTATTTTTGCTTTGGACAAGTGGAATGTCTAAGTTCTTCAAAAATCTTGAAATCCAGTTCATATAATTAAACAACTTTCACCAAAGAGGGCTAATCTGTGCTTCCTTTTTTCTTTTTTCCTATATAAACATAATGAGGTCGACTTCGTTATTTAATGACACTTCTTTTGAAGCTGTAACAGTTTGCCTTCACTGTTTTACTTAAAGCACTGCAAATACCTAAGTAACTAGCATAATGTATGTGTTATGCACTTGGAAGGTGGATGTTTGTTTGTTTGCCCTCTCAAAGGGTTTAAAGCAAATGGGAAGAAGAATGCAGATCTTTGTGATGATTGGGTTGGATTTGTGCTTCCAGCTGAGATTCTCACACATCTTTTTTTTCTCCTGACTTCTTAAAGGGGGAAGGCTTGCCTCTGTATAAATATTGAGCTCGCATGGTTTCTTGTTGCATTTAAATAGCCAGTGTACCCAGAAGGCTGAAGATCTATTCCTGCTTTATGACCTGTTGTATCCCTGGGGCAAGGGCAGTGCTGAGCAGAGCAAAGGGGTCACGGCCACAGCCCAGGTTCTGAGCAGTGCTCAGAGCGGGTTCCCAAAATCTGCCAGCAGGAACATTTTGCTTGGCGACATCTGGAACATGGGAGAAGTCTGGAAGAGGGGGGAACCTCTAGGATTTTGCTTCACCAGGTGCTAGGAGGAAGCAACATTAACCTTTTTGATGGGGGGAGGCAGATTCTGTGTCCCTGAAGTTAGGGCTAAACAATTGAGGAGGTCAAAGGACAGCTGAGTGCGGTCAATGAGACACCCTGGGGTGTATTTTGTTACTTAGTAAAAGGAGCAGCATCCTAAAACCCTAAAGGATTCTCTTGAAAATCTGTGTTGTGAAAAGGTTTTATGAGTCTAATGGCAAAAAGTGCTGATTTAGCTAAGGAATGCTTGCTTTTGTCTAAATGAAAGGCTAAGCCTTACCAAATGTTGGCAGCTATTCTAGTGCAGTCAATGCAGGGCTGAAAGGACAGTTAGAGTAGACATGTACTTTGGGATCCCAAATCTTTATCATTTTAATGGTTCTGTAAATGAAAAGATTTCTGAACTTTCACCTTTGATCCTAAAATTTATACCATGAGCAAAATATTTGAAAAAAATAAAAACCCTCCCTTAGAAATTAAAATACTTTGTTCCTTTTAGCGCTGCTCCCGCCTGGTTACTCTACATCCAAACAAAATGCGCTTTAGAGTATCAGGATACTGCCTAGTATAAACTATGACGTCTTTTAATATGCCAACACATATTAATTGGTTGGGAAAAATGCAGGTTTTATCTGGTACTGATCAATTTTTGCTGTTCTTCTTTCAATGCTCATTAAAAAAAAAAAAAAAGAAAAACTAACAAAAAAGCCCCTGCCAAAAAACCCCAGGAGAATATTTTTTGAGTAATTAATTCCTATAATTTGTTTAGCATTATCTTTCTTAAAAGCGACAGCTTATTAACACCTAACATTTGTCATAGAAGCAGATAAGAAATCAATGTCAGAGCCAAGACCTTGTAAATAACCCTAAAGGAAATGTAATAATGGCTGTCTTCACCAGAGAGGTGGTGGGGGAAGGATGGGGAATGTGGCAGAAAAGTTTCAGTGCTTTTTGTTTTCCTTTGGAAGGGGGGGTTGCTGGAAGATACAACCCGGGGCCTCCGACTCTTCGGCCCTACTGTTTTACACAAACACTCATTGTCAAATTAGGAAGGAAAAGATACTCGGGAGCCAGCAGTGGTGGCACTTTTGTAGTGACTAACTTGGTGTTCTATTGTGATCTTTAAAAGACACCATAAGAAGAGTAAAAAAAAGAAAAAGCTGCATAATTTTCAAGGAGAAAATGATTTAAAATTGTACTTTTTTCTTTGCACATGCTTGCAAAATACAACTCTCCAAAGAGCTTAATTTTTAAACTCTTTAGAAGTACTCTATACAGATGCTTAGCATTGATTTATGTCAAGGTTAAGGCACCTTTAAACAAAGTTGGGAATGGATAAACCTACTAAAATACAAATCACCTATTAAACACAGAAGACGTTTGTATAGCATTCAGGTTGCTACAAAACTGACACATGTCTTGAAATTCTCCTGATAACCCCTTCTAAACTCATCAGGAAATGATAGCATGTGTGTTTGAGGGGTACACAAGGGAGCGGCCAGATAGGATAGAGATGGAAGGTCAGGCCTTAACTTTGACTTTCTAGGCTTCAGCTTCATGCTTTTGCAATAAGGCAATAATGAATGAAGAAAGGATTAAGGTGATTTATTTATCAATGAGATTTGACTGGCTTTAGCTGTAAGAAGTCAATGAGATGTCTGTCTGAATCTCTTTTCAGCTTTATCCTGATAAACAATGAATGTAATATTTTACACATATCTCTGTATGGAGTGAAAGGCTATATAAAATAACCTGTACACTAAATCTGCTTAGAGAAATGCATATTTGAGCTATAATGCTTAATTTTGTTTGTAACCCTAGTTTTAGTTATTCACAGTATTTAAAATGGAAGTATATGGATTGTTTTTTTTTTTTTTCTTATCTACTGTTGAGAAAATAGTTTTGTATCTATAGAGTGTTTATTTATCGGGTAGGTTTTTTCAAGTAGATACTAGCCCACAATAATAATTTTATACACGGTGTTTATATTCTTCTGTAGCAGCAGTCTCAACAAAATAGCATGAGCACTAGTTTCTGGAGTGTCAGTATTTACTGGAAGTTTTATACACGTGCCTTCAAGAATGCACAGAACTTGTGAATTTTCTGTGTTATTGATTCACTAACCCATAATAGCAGCTTTGGAAATTGAGATTGCCTCTGCTAAGCATGTTTATGTCTCAGTTAAATTAAGTCCGTCATGTAAACATCATCAAGACTTTTCTTTTCTGGAGAAAAACAAGCAAAGAAGCACATCTAATGTCTCAAACAAACAATGTATTTTATTACCATGTTTTCTACTTCCAAGATATAAAGACCCCATACGCAGTATGTCACATTGGGCAATAAGTTACATCATGGAACAAGTATAGGCATTAAAAATAGAAGATTATTTTTGTCTTCTGTTGTTAATAGTATGTATTTTTCAATTTTTGCATTTCTGTTTTAGGTAAAGATAAAGGTTTTTCTTTGCCAGACCTAAATGGCATTATAAAATTACCAGTTGTGGACATTTATCCCACAAATACTTATTGGGATTCTGAAGTATCTAGGAAAGGTAGCTTGAATGTCAAAGCTCTTCTTTTTAGATATATCCCTGGATGTGATGTTAATGACTTTAGTTCTGTCAATTGTCCTTTTGTTGGAAATTTCATCTTAACTGAAATCTGGAATGGTGCAGAAGTCCCAGTAGTGATGTACATCTTTGATCTCAAACAGGGTTCGCCTCTGGTAATTTCAGACATTCTGGATAGAGTTTAGTTTATTTTACAGAAGAATTTGTGGTATTCAGGGGAGGGGAGAAAGTAGAGTCAGTTCTGACACATGACAAACACATGTTGCGTAAAAGGAAAGGGAAGAACTCTACAAAGCACTCTGCATTCTGAAGTTCATTTCCACTAAAATTCAATACAATAAACAAATTGGGTTTTTAAATAGAAACTCTATGAGCAATTTAGACACTGTTCCCCAGCAGCAAAGAAGCTGCAAAAAATGCACGAATGGTATTAAATTTGATGTTATTTGTAGGCTTAGGCTGATTGATACAGTTTTGACCTACGCAGGGTTTCCTCGCCCATTCACTGCATTGCTTTTAGCATAGAAATGGCCATGAAAGCCGCTGGCTTGCAGCAGTGTTTTGTCTCTGTATCACTGGCTAAAAGTGACTGTAGAAGAAGGATGTTAGATATGACTATCTAGAGACTGCATGGAAACTTTGGATAAGAATAGTTATTTGTTCCCTTCTGAAATGTATCCTGACTTCAGGTGAGCAGAAATTTTGACCTATCTGAAGATTATGTTTTTGGAAGAGCTGCACAGAAACGTGCTCTGAGTAGACTTGATAAACATTTTGATACAACCTCTCTGCAAGAGAACAGGGGTTTGTTTCCAACTTTGGTGGTTCCTTTTTAGGGAAGGTGGTTTCCAAGCCCTGTGAAAAGGAGGTGTTTTTCAGACTTGCCTTGTGTTCAGACAGGGCTGCAGGAGGAAAACAGTGATTTTTTTGGAGGAAGTGAGGAACCAACACCTTATTTTATCCCAGTGTGTTAATGAAAGCAAGTTTGTTTACTAATGACTTTGTTTAATACTTCTTAATTTAATTCTGCATTTTAATCTAGAAATCTGTGGTAGGGATTTGTTTAATAAACTTCCTGAAGAGGGAAAGGAACAAACTTGATGGTGCTTTTGGTGGATTACTCACTTAGCAGAGGAAGGAGATATTGGAAATGCCACATGTGAGGCTCTTGGATGCAGGTTTGTACAGTGTCACAGACATGCTCTGGCTGCAGAGACCTGTTCTAGTTGGTAAGCTGCAATTACTTCACATTTGATGAACTGCCACAGTCCATCTCCCAGCTCTGCCACCTTCCGAGTGGAGTGGGGAGAAAGGATTGCTTGCAGTAAAGGAAAGGTTGAAGTTTACCAAGTCCTACTCCAGTGTTTAATTTTATTCTGTTACAGCTGTCACAAAGCAGAACATGAGTACTGTGGAAAAATACCGAGTGAATGTTCCTGAAGAATTGCGTCATCTCTGTTTTGAATGTTTCAAGAGTAGATGTAATCTGTGTTACTATTACCCAGATATATTTTTAGTAGTGTCAGTACATGTTTTTAGAATTAAGAATTTTCAGAATGAGTAACATCTCTGCAAGATCAATAGCCATTAGTTTATATTGCTTGGCAATAAATATTTCTTTGTCTCCTTTATTTAGTAGCACTTTCCAATAAGAAAACTTTTTTAAAAGAAAGAAAAGAGCATGGGTAAAACCACTTTTACTGCAGATGTAGATACTCAGAATGACTTTTATTAGCTATTTCTCTCTTTAATGATTGCATTGTACAATCTCATGTTGAGATGCGTCAGAATGGATTACATTTTAGCTTCTATTTTCTGCATCTTGATGGTAATTTTTTATGCTGCTTTTCTGTCAAATAGTGTAATCTTGGTTACCAGTCTTAAAAAATGTCAAGCAGTGTTTATGTGTAAGTCCTTGTATAAATGGTGCCTTGTACATACAATAAATAAATAACATAAGCAGTTATGTTTAAGACTTAGGTTTTTGCAGCCTAGTGGCCTGAGGTTTTGCAGTAATTTACATGCTTGATTTGCTAAGCCACAGCGCAGTCGTACTCCACAGTCCTACTGAAGACAGCAACACACCAGCAGGCAGGTGAGTTTGTTCTTGCAGCACTGATGTCTGAAGGCAAGTCATCATGAGTGCTGTAGGGAGGATGTGCAAGGGAAAGAGGAGTAAGAATTACAAACGAGTTTGAGCAAACTCAATGGTTGGAATTTACATTAACATCATTAGCTTCATATGGTGGCTTTTGTTAGTCCAGTTGTTTTGAATAGTTGGTATCAAACTTGAATGCTTGGGATTTGATATCAAACTTTACTGATAAGCCATTTATGGATGCTTGGGATTACAGGTGAAGTGCTCAGTTTCTACATAACCAGGCCACATATGCTTATTAGATCATCATCACTTTCGTTTTCACAACCAGTGTAAATTGAGATGCCATTATTAGCGCTCCTTTTTATGTAATTATATTAATCTTTTGAAACATTACTAAGTTTCCCTTTCACTTTCTCAGGATAGAAGCAACCTCTCAGGGAGAAAAAAATACATAATTCATGAAAGAAAGTAATTAGTGATAGGTATCAGCATTAAAATCGTTGACAAATATGTATCTGTGTTTTGTATTTAGAAAGATGCAACAAGACTGTTCACTGAGCTTCCCAGACATGGAAATTAAAGAAGTCCACATATAATTTATTTTTTTTAAATGATGAAATATTAAGACAGTGATCTATTTAAGTAAGTTTTACATCCCTATTAAATACCACAACTTTAACTAATGCATCTGAGAATAAACTGTTTATATTATAAATTATTGTAAACTACATACATTTTATGTCTCCAATTGTTCTGAATAGTTTCTTTTATTTAGTAATTACTATATATAGTTGCTAGGTAATAACTTACAGTAAGAACTGTGTATTACTAGCAGACTATGTATTGTCAGTGAATGAATGTATACTATGTATATGAAAAATATATAAAACCCCAAGAGTTTCAGTAAAAGTCTCTAACGGTCTGAGAACAGGTACCAATTTTGAATACATGATTTGGGGAACAAATTTGGTCTTGGAAAAACAATTTAGTAAGTGTGCAGTTATGGTTATTTAAAAGTTATTACATTAATTACTTAGATACCACACAATTTTATATGCTGTCATTAGCAGTGGTAGCTGAAAGGATTCAAACATGTAACTTGCCTGAATGCGTTAACATGCTACGTTAAGAGAATAAATTGTCATTCATGTTTGCAACTAATTGCAAAGTCAAAATTACATGGCAAAAACATACCTCCATCATAGAGCTGGAATTAAGCACCAGTACTGATTTGGCTGCATTTTGCTGGCATTAATAATGTGGTTAATAGTCCTGTTGATTTAGAGCAGAAAGCATAAGTGGGGAAAGCTATGTATGAACACATTTGTTTTAAGGAAGCAGGCTGAGATGTTCACAAGTTTTATTTCAAAGATTTATTTCTGCTGCCTCCACAATGAGTGTGTGAGCATCCAAGTCGTGAGCACGTACTCCTTTTAAATTAACAAAGTCTTTTAATATTACCAAAGCTTCCAACATTAAAATCTGGGCTTGTAGGGTGATAACCTTTCTTGTTTGTTTTTTATTTACCTGAAGGTTTTTCTGTTGAAAGCAAAAGAGAAAATGCCCCTCTCCTGCTGAGGGTGCATAGTCATGTTCTATTCCCTAAGCACATTTTGAAAGATTTTGGTAGCATAAAAGGATTTGCTCTATCTTCTACAAATTAATTCTAAAAACCCTAGAAAACCTTCATAGCAACTTATCTGCTAACTGCATAATATCATTAAAAGAGTTCTAAAAGCCTTGCAGTCAGAATAGGTTAAAGCAATGTAACTCCTGAAAGCTTCTATATTATGAAATATATAGGCCTATCCAGGTAATGTTTGCACTCCATGGTATAACTTTCTCCTTTTTGTTTATATATCAGCAAGCATTTCTTTTTGTGTTACTAGCAACTGATTTTGAATTATCTTTTCTACTCTTTTATAGCCTTTATGGTTAAATTTGTTTTCATCTGACTTCCCGTCATTGTCCACAACCCTGTATCATCAGCCTTTCCATGAAACACCAGGGGATGCAATGGGAGATGACTAAAAAGAATGTATATGTTTTTAATATTACAGACACAAAGTATGGTTTATTTATGACTTCTAAATAAGTTCCTTTTTCCACAGTAGGGATGCAGAGGAGGAATAATTATGGAAATGGTGTATCAGTAAAAGCCGGGGAGGGTGGATTCATGTCAACAGATGTGGGTGGGTGGGTGAGAGTGTAGAAGAGACAGTAGAAATATATGGGTACACGAATAGGTAACAGAACATACAGTGCCTACTTCTATATGAGAGTTTGTTTGCATAGGACAGTCTTTGCCCATGAAAACAAGCTGTGCATTTACAACAGTCATCAAAAGATGTTCCTTGGCTCCAAGTACCCCGCCAAATGGTATCAGCTTTGCTCCATTAATGTTCCAGTCTCTGTATAGTAATTTTTCCTGTAGTCTTCCATATTCAGGCAGGCAAATATTGCCTAAATGTTTCTAGCACAGCAGCATTTATTCACATAAACTAGTCCTCCATAATATTTGCTATTGTGTAGTCAATGTAGGTGAGTTCACATAAACAGTAAGGTCAGATGTTTTCTTCCCTCTGCTTGTTGCATCTGTTTACTTAGGAAATGGCATCAAGTGAAGTTTGGTGCATACTTAATCTGTAAATCATCCCAATGGAGGGGTGTGTTGAGCATCTCCAGTGCACTGACTGCAACAGTTTTCTTCTCACTGTGCCATAAGATTTCAGCCTACTTGGAGTGTGACATTTCCTCTCTGAATGGGAGCCACAGCCTGGAGAAAAGTAAAGCTGGTGCAAGGTTTATACAGTTGTCACAAAGCTTTGCATACAGATATCTTATGAAATTACTTCCAGCTGTAGGCTAAGAAGAACTGTTGTTGGGTTTACGCAGTTTGATTCTAAGTGCACAGGCTTAACTCTAAAATAGTGTTTTAAGACTTAAGACTTTGAGAAGATTGCATCTAATGATTCTGGGAGGGTTTTATCAGAACATATGAAAGATGAGTCCCCATCTCTTGAGGTGTTTAAAAGACGGGTAGATGCAGTGCGTGAGGACATGGTCTGAGGGTAGACTTGGTGGGGGTAGGTTAATGGTTGAACTGGATGATCTTAAGGGTCTTTTCCAACCTTAACAATTCTATGATTCTATGAAGGAAAACGTGGGATGTTAGGCAATAAACACGTCCTTGAACTTGTAACTTGGACTATCATTTTGTAAAACTTGACTTGAGCTTAACATGTAGTGACTTCGTAACACTGTAGCTAGCAGCATATTCTATTTTTGATTGTGGTTGAGAAATCCTCTTTATGTGTACAGCTCAGTAAATAATGCTGTTAAAGAGAACCAAAGAGACGTTTCAAATTTGAAGTAAAACATGAGACTGAGTTTCAGTGTCTATTTCTTGGTGGTTTTCCTTTTTCGGCCTCAGTGTTGCATCACACTGGTTTACACCGTGAAGCTGAAAAATCTCAAATCACTGAATTTTTAAAAATGCAACTCAGATATATTGTTTTGCAATATTTGGGGATGATTTGAAGTTGACAGTTTCATGCATGTAAATTCAGTTTATTAGCACCATCCTGAATTCCGTTGTGAATTTTACCTTTAGTATGTTTATTGTTTTGTGGACTGTGCCTGAAGGCTGTGAGGATAATCTTGGGCTTGAATGGCATAGTAGCCTCTAGATTAGCACTACTTGTGATTTGCTTTGTAGGGGAACAGCTGCCGTGTTTCACCATCCTGCAGGTAGCTCTGTTGTATATCCATTTGTCTCTCTCTGACCAAGAAATTGTCCAAATCCAAGGAAATCTGATGCAATGTTCTAAGTACTGTTAATGTTAATTGAGCAATAAGAAATGTACCTTGTCAGGCAAAAATAGACGTTCTTGATCTTCCCTATTCCTCTGATGCCAGCAGTGGCATCATCATATTGAAAGACTAGATTCTAAATGGTATTGAATGCTATCAATATTTTCTTCAAAATAAAATGAAAATACTGTAAACATTCAATACAAACTAGTCATTCCTTTTTTCCCAAAAGATTTTGTGAACCTCTTTTTTTTTTTTTTTGGCAGTTAAATTTTAATATCTCTAACCAAGATAAAAGCAGGGTGAGAATATCAGGGCATTGAAAGGTCTGTGGGCAAGAAAAGGGATCTTAGAAAGGTTATAAGTGAGCTATTAATAAGACTATTCTGTCTTGCCCTCTTGTACTGGTTTGCACATAAGCCTTTCCCCACTGAATGCTACAGTTCATGCTGGGTATATACTTTTGACTTGGAAGCCTGCCCTTTTATTTAGCAGATATATTTGTTATTTTCGTTATTAACTGTCATTCTGTCTGCTGTATGCATGCTACATCCTGATGATGCTCTAATGGGAAAAAATACTTTTTGCAGAACATCAGTAAGAGTGATGTAAATAATAGAAAATGCTAGCTCTACCTGAAACAACCAGTTCCCAAACTGTTCTACGGGATAAATAGATGCCTAAGATAACCCTTTGAGATACAGAAGCTGTCCTGAGCCTGGCAGTGCCTTTGTGAAGGAACTTGCTTTCTTTTCCTTTGAAGAGAAACTTTCCTGTGGGGTTAGGCCAGATCAGAAGCCAGATTATGTGTTTTGGAGAACACAATTACATCATTAGGTTAAACACAAAGTAAGGACTTGATAGAGCTGACTTAATGGAGGGTGTTTGCATCAGATTCATCATTCGCTATCAGGTAATTGTGAAATTGCTTTAAGCCATAACAACAACACTCACCCCCTCCCTCATCCTCTAGTCAGTTCCTCTCCTTTAAAGTCTCTGGGGTCATGACCCACCTGGAGGCCAAATATGTGGTATCTGGTGTACTGAATGATCTGTAAAAACGTACTAGCAGAGCCTTCAACTCAATATGGAGTTCTAGCTCCCAGGAGCTATTGGGTAACAATCTACTTTCCAGAGGCTGTTTTTTTGGTGTTTGGGTTTTTTTGGTTTTTTGTTTGTTTGGGTTTTTTTGTTTGTTTGTGTTTTTTGATTGTTTGTTTTTGGGTTTTTTTTTTAATGTGAAGGACCATAGTCCAACTAAAAGTGGGTAGTGTTTACTGTACTTATTGCAAGTCTGCTGGACCTGGGCTCTGGTGGTTCTCGAACATCCAATATAATGTTTCTGCACAGATCTTTAGAAACCTGGATGGCTGCATAGGACAAGAGTATTTGCTTGAATTGACAAGATTTTCTTGCAAAATCAGTTACTGGGGTTGAAAGACTGATCAAATTCTTTTCCTGAGTCCTTCACTGCACAGTTAAGTGATGCTAAAGTCAATTATCTTTGAAATTTTTGGGTTTTTACTCCCATTTCTTTCTGCTGAGATGGAAGCTCAGTAAATACTTTACTTTTTATAATGAATGCCCCTATTTACCTTTTTATTAAACCCTATAACTTTAATAGTGCTTCAGTTGTGGCCAGGTTAGTGAAACTTTATGTTTGCCTTGTTCATGTGTCTTTCCAAGGACCCAGACTGAGATGCAATGACTGCCTTCCAGCTCTGTTGTGAGGCAGCTCTCAAACTCACAGTTAATCCTCCACTCAGTGATGGGCCACTGGAAAGACAACTTGAAGTAGCCTTAGGAAATCTGCTTTGAAGAAGCACAGCAGCAGTGGAGAAATATTGAGTAGTAATCATGATGCCTTAGTATTGGGATCTCTGCAGAGAAATACCCTGAGAGTGATAGAGCCTGGAGGTGCAGGTGATCTGACCATGTTTTGCTGCAGAGTTCATTTTTAAATGACTCAATTTTAACTCTCCTCTCATCTCTCTATAGTGAGTTTTAAGGACATGAAGTAAGAAATATCTGAGTAGTAAAGTTGGTGACATAAAGAGGGAAACCCGGGAGAGTGGCTGTTGTCAAACTAAACCTTTCTTGGCAGGGTATGGGGCAAGAACAACATATAGCAGCAAATCTTACTAAACACATATACTGTGCATGATGCATGTTTTATCATCCTGCAGAGTCCAATCCAAAACAGAGCTCAAAAGGTTCCTTGGAGAAGTAGGCAACTTATAAATTATACTGGTATCCAGCGGTGCAGGTAAACAGCAAGGGTTGAGAATTGGAGAACTGTATTACAGATGTGCAAATTGCTCATCACTGGGAATCTAACCAGCTGTGTGCTGAGCTAGTCATATTTAGTATGCATGTAGATACAGGAGTAATTATTTACTCCTGAATCAAACCTCCTGCCAATTAGAAACCTTTCAGTGCACTTAAGTAGGTTTCAGCGTAGTTTGGTGTGGTACAGCTGGATGTAGGACCGTGAGTGTATGTGTGAGCACTGATATATTGGTGGTGACAGGAGAAAAACAGGTCTGTGAGATCAGGGAGGAGCTCCTTAATCAAGTCTAGCTCCGTTTTCTCTCAGGCTCTGTGTCAGATAGTCTCAACTGTGCTCAACCTGGGACCAACTTTCCCATGTGCCCCCTGAGCTCACTGAGAGATGAGCATGATTTGAGGGAAAAGTTATCTTAATTTCACTTTAGAAAGCAATGTGTAGGTGTGTTTTATTTTTTAAAATAGCCTTTTATAGGAATGTAGGATAACCATATAATTTGAATAATTTTAGTTTTGTTTTGTTTTGGGCTTTTTTTTTTGGTTTTTTTTTTACAATGGGCATTAATTTAGTTATTTGATTAATTATTGGTTGTGGTCATGTTTAAATGTGGATATGTCAGGTACGTGTCTTAATAACAGGAATGTGTTTTTCCCCTCTTTTCCATCCCTTTGACTTCCACCAATTTCTTTTTCCTGCAGTCTCCTGGCTGCCTCCTGACCCCCTCCACCCCTGTGAGCACATTTCCATCGCTTCAGCTCCTGCCGCCTCCTGTCGCTGTGAGCTGCCTCCCATTTACACTGGGAGGAGGAAAACAAAGCGCTTCCTTATCTGCACCAGGCTTTTAGGGATAGAATCAATAAGCAGAAACCGAATTGGTGCCCCTGGCTTCTGGGCAGCCTGGACCTCTCCCCTGCAGAGGTAAAACCTCCTTCCCGCCTCTGCTCGCGCTCTCTCTCCCCGTCCCTCACAAGCTCCCTTGAACTCCAAACGAGGCCCAGCTGCCCTAATGGCCTCGGGCGGTGTTAGGAAATCAGCTGCCCAGCGCCGGCTCCCTGGCGCTGATCTCCGGGGTTCCCAGCTCTCCCAGCCACAGCCTAGCAGGACCTCCATCTGCTCAGCCCCTGTCTTGCAGCAACGCATTGCTGACAAGCCTTCCTCCTGCTCCTCATCCCTGCGGAGTGCTCACAGAATTTGGGGTTCCCAGGCAGTACTTTACTTGGCGTTTCCAGCTGCGCTCTTAAGTCTCCCAGAAACCTAGAAATATCTTCCAGTAATACCAACCTGCTCAGGTAAATCCACAAGTTTCTGTATAGATTCCAGCAAAATTCCAATATTGTTTTACATTCCAAGCAAATTAAGTAGGCTTGGTTTGCCAGCATTTTAGTTTCCTGTCAAAATGAAAATAATTGGCATAGATTGTATCCAACATAAAGATTGTAGAAAGCATGAAGGATATATAAGCATGACTTTGGGCAGATGGAGTGCTGTGGGAACTGCATGTTTTCTGATTCTTAAAGTTTGATTTGTTTTTATTATGGTACTCTTTCTGAAGTCTTATTGTTTGAATACATTCCTGAAATCCTACCTCAGGCACGTCATACCTGACATAAAATACCACAGCACAGAAATGAAATTTTGTCATGGTTTCACTGATGTTTATGGAAGTATCATCACTGATCTCGGTAAAATGAAGATTTTAATTACTTAACTGTTTTTCATCGATTCTTTCTTCAAGGGTACCTGACAGGGTTTAGTGTATTGCAGGCTTAATCATGCTTCAGTGTAAATATTTTCCTAACTTGCTTTGTAGTTGTGCATTTGAACATGCTTTGTGCCATTCCAATTTTACATAACGAAAATGAAAATATACTTGTCTCAAATAGTTTATTACTGAAATACCTGAATGTGTTACAGTAAGAAATTCCTCCGGTTGCAGTAGGGAAATGCTGTTGGCCCAAAACTTTTTAAAAGCTGGTCTAAGAGATATGGAATTCTTTTTCCAAAGTTGTGTAAAATGTCTAACTGACAGGGATTTGAGCCTCTCTCCTGGGTTGGACACGAGTAGTTAGATAAACTTCATGCCTATGTCATCTAGTAGTATAGTAATATTTAGCTCTTAGATACTTGAATCTCAAAAGCTTCTGTAAGTGGTTGTCATTGTTACTGATCTTTTACTGTTGGCCCTCAGGACCTTGAGCAACCCAGTGAGAAAGCAGGAGTGGAATTGTAGGTTTTCTAAATGCCAATTTATCTTCTTGGCCAAGGTCTCTTCCTGGTCATAGAGCTAGGTGACATCTAGTGAAGGGAAGCACAAAGATAACGTTATAAGGTTTGATCTATTGATTTAACTGGGGAAAAGGTATCTCTGTTGAAATATAATTCTCTGAAAATGCAGTCTTGTATTCAGAACATTGGAAAATGTTAGATTTCTTTTTTCTTTCTTTTTTTTTTCTCTCTTAACAAATGGTCAAATAGTATAATGATCCAGCAAAGTGGAAAATTTCATGTTTCAGTGAGTCTGTCAGGTCATTGTAAAACTTAAATGGCCATCCTGCTATAAATGTTTACATTTGAGAGCCTATATCCTAACATAGGGGCACAAATATAATGGGCTGTGGGCTATATAATGTCACTTAAGGAGAAGTTATGGCCTGTTTCTGCTTGAATTTCATGAAGTTCATAAATCCATCATTGTTATAAATATGGATTATATTGGTGTTATCACTACATTGGTGTAAAGCATAGTTTATTTATACACAGTCATTTTCGATGTATGGTCTGGATGTTATGTATTTCTGTCTTTTTAATTACAACCTCTGTTGTAAGAGTATGATTAGAGAATTTGAATTCCATTTGAATCATACTGAAAAGATGAAAGCACTGACCTTCAACATAATTTCAGTTAATTTGAACTTTTACTCTTGCTAATACTATTGGATGTCTTTGTGTATTACTTCTTTGAAAATGATGTTGTATTGACAAATAAAATTATGTTAACAGAAAACTATTGATGAAGTTAAACTTGAAAGTTTTAAATTTTGGTGTTACATACTCTTCTGTGGTCTACTCTGAAAATCCTAAAATACACAGTGATAATAATTTTATCTACCTCTTATTAAATTCTACCCCTAGTGGGTTCTTGAGGCTGTTGAGGGACCATGTATGCAAAAGACACAAAAAAGTGTGTTGGAAATGTGCTAAAAGCTGTTATTGAAACAAGAGAACACAGTCTACCAGATTAAGAGAGAAATGTGAGCATGTAGTACTAGTTAGAGGTGTTATTTTCATAGCATACTTTCTTACTACCTCAATATCACTGTCATGGTAGACATCAATAAGACCTCACTCATCTTATGTAAATGGTCTGCATATGCATTTTCCCACCCTCTTACCAGATGTTTTCTTTGTGCTTTTAGATCATGGGGAATTCATATGCAGGGCAACTAAAATCTGCCCGCTTTGAAGAAGCTCTTCATAACTCTATAGAAGCTTCTCTGAGATGTAGCAGCGTTGTCCCAAGGCCAATCTTCTCACAGCTGTACCTGGATCCTGACCAGCCTCCTTTCCTGCCGGAAGGTAACCATGAAAGTATGGCACATTTCAATTGTTGTTTTTCTGTATGAGAAAAGGGTGGGATATGTTTTACTTAAAAATAAATAAATAAATAACAAAAACTCCAAACCCACAAAACAAAAAATACACAGCAGTTCATTGTGTGACACAAAATCTGAAAAATGGCATGCTGGTTATTTTAAAAGGAGCTAAATGCAAGTACTCATGAAAAGTTTATTTTATTTTTTAATTCTTCTTCAGATGTGAAGCCAAAGGTTGAAGAGTTGGATAAAGAGTTAGTGCATCGCTATTCACAAAATGGAAATCTGGATTTTTCTACCAACCAAACTGTTCATGAAATGGAAGATGAAGAGGAGGATGAAGACATGTCAGATTCAAGTAGTCCACCAATCCCATATTCACAAAAACCTGCCCCAGAAGGGTCTTGCACTACTGATGGTTAGTGTCCATTCTTTTACATGTGTGATGTTTACAAATAATTCTCAATATAATGCATAGTCTCCACAGTTAGAAACTCAGAACAGGAAGTTAGAAAAGCTAGAAGTCTAGAAATAAAGTTAATATAGTCAAAACCTTAAATCTGAGAAAATATGGAATAAAAATTGTCACAGGACATAAAATATAGTGTATTATTTGAAAGCAGGGTCTAAGACTCACCGTGGCATTTCATTACTTCCTGAAAGCCCCTTGTTTTCTTTGATCATCATTGGTTTAAAGTGCTCAAAGAAGTTGCATTAGTCAGCATCAGTATGGCTGGTTCTCAATGTACCCCTCAATTATGCCCAGAAGCATTGGCAAAGCTGGGCTTTATTGCTTCCGTGCACAGAAGGAAGAGTTTGGAGACAGAAAACAGCAGAGACTTGGTGTTCCTTCTGCTGCCAAGGAGAAAAAAGGGATGACAGTGGAGGGTTCTGTTTTGTCTTTGCCATCTGCCTTCAGGCTATTGCTAGTTTACCCTGAAGTGTCCCAACAATGTTCTAGATAAGCAAAGTTGTTGACAGTACTATTTTTGTTTGTTTTTTTTTAAATGTGTTAAATGCGTTAAATGGACAAATCATTATGAATATATGTATGGGACCAAGTAAAGTGGATCTAATTGATTCATATTACCTCATAATTGTGCTAATCTGAAGATTTAGCTTCCCAAAAGAAGGAAGACCTATTCATACTAGAGATATTTCTCTTCAGAACAACTCCCACCCCCCTCAAACCCTTGGAAGCAAACAGGTCCAAAATCAGTTCTTGTAATTTTATTTAATATCTTCCTGAATGATGGGCTTCCTTGTGCAGGGGTCATAAAAAGCTGTAATTTTTAAAATGTCTTTATACCTTTTTATAGTGTACAGTTATATGCGGTGACAGAAGTAAGCACCAGTGACTCGTAATCTGTGCTATTTTGGGGGGTAATTGGTGGAAAATGTTGATGTTGATGGTTTTGCCTTTACCCATTCTGAATGAAGCTTACAAAAATACGTTTACTCTCCGTAACAACGTACCTCCTGTTCCCTGTAGTAAAAAGTGTAAAAGGCTGGCTGCTATGGGAAGCAAGGGAATACTCTTAGGGGAACTTGTTGTTCATACAGAATCATGTCTGCTGTGCTTTGGAGACTTGTAAACTGGTAGGAGCAGAGAAAGAGAAAGTATAAAACGTTGTATTCCTGAGAAGGTATTTTCAGTTGAGGACAAGTATCATTAAAGGCTGCAAAATTTCCCTTAGGGAGCAGGAACAGTTCTGATAACTTCTGTTAAAAGAAATGTAAAATAAATTGTGTGGGATGCAGAGGAGAACCAGCAGGATAGTAGGAGGAAAGAGTTCTGTCTAACAAGGCACTTTGCCTACCAGGACAAAATACACCAAGGATAAACACTTAAGGAGGGAGAAGAGCTGGTCAAGCCAATGGGGCCCTGTGGAAGTGTAGCACATCCATAAAACAGTAGTGAATGCATTTAGGTTAAAGGCTCAGGATTCTTCAGCTGTTGGTGGCAGGGTCTGGACCAGCCTGCCAGTAGTCGCAGCAGGACTCAAGGTCACCATTCATTCGGTTGTGACAGAACATCACAAAAGACATTACAAGATCTTGCTCAGTGTCACTCAAGTTCTGGTGACCCCTGTTGTGCTTTCATGCCCTGACATAAATGTCAGTTGTGAGTTTCTAGTTAACTGTCTGTGCCTTCACTTGAGAGTTGGCTAGACGATTCCATGTTCTTCAGTACCTTTGCTGCCTGTGCTCAGGATTGCTTCATAAGGCTTCCCTGCCCGACTGTGGCAGGGAAGGAGGTGCTTGGCTGTCAAGTGCTGGCTGCAATGCACACCTCTCTGCTGTGGCTGCATACTGCAGGTCGCAAGGTTATGCCTAGTTATGCTATAGTTACATAATATATGTAATTGTATGTTCATGTATATATGTAATATTATGCTTTTTAGTTATTCTTGGGAAATGATGGCCTTCCAGGTGCAGTTTTGATTTTTATCTAGAAGTCTTTTATGATTAGACCACCCTAGAAGAAAGTTTCCTACATTACACCTGCATAATTGTAAGATTGTTTGTTAGTCTTTGTCAAATTCACCATTCTGAATTTACAGAATCACTCTTCTGTTTTGCTCTTGAGGAGCTGATTTATGAGAGCAGTGGTTTTCTATCTGGAAAAGGAAAGGAAAATAAATTTCTTTAAATAGTACAAATGATCTGTTAGGTCAGTTTCTCAAACACCCAGGTTCCAACCATTCATGCAGTAGACCATATCTCAGCAAGATATTAATCTGATGGCTCATCTTTCATCTCATGAATATGCCCTTCCAGAGATGTAAGATGGGATTGCTGCCATTGTTTACATCCCTTATCTTAGTTACAGAGATAAATGACATTAGGAAAATGTTAAATAACACCGATAGAGTAGTTGAAGTCTCTGTCCCTGTGTGGATGCTTTAAACTAAGCATGTATTTAAGTGCTTATCCAAGAGCAAAATATTGGTGCTAGAACCTGTGGTTCATAACTCCGCTTGCTGTAAAACCCATCTCTCACGTTTTTTGCACGGGGGGTGTATGAAAGCTTTTTCCATTTTAAGGTATTTGTGCTAGCTGTTTTTCCTGCATTCAGGATTTATGCCATCAGACCCTGTCACCATTTTTTTTTTTATTCGTCTGGTTTTCAGTCATGTGGGAGCAGAAAGTAGATCTTAATGCGTTTATTCATGGGTTTAAAAAATCAGTGCCTCCTAAGTGACAGCCTGTTGGAAGTTCCTCTTAGTTGGCCATAATATGAAATGCCTGAACTCTCTCCCGTTAGCCTGTTGGAGAGATGAAATGCATTCCCGTTGATCATTACTATTAGTCATAAATGTAAAGACTTTGTAATCGCGAAGAGTGATGGTATTTGTGGAATTCCCTTATTTACAGTGGCGCTTTTTTTATTTTTCCTCCTCTGCTCAGCACAAGTTTTTGTAACTAACTTACCCGACCTATGAAAATAAGTCTTTGCTTTCCTACAGGTACCTCAAATATGCAACGATCTAATACAAGAAGGTGTCCCGAACCGCGTCTTTGCTGTAGTTTTGAAAGAGGGTGTTTCTAATTTGTGGAATAGCTTTTTATGCAAGCTGTGTCGAAACACAATAGTAGCACCTTCCTTTTGTTAGTAAATCCTCCATTTACCTGATGCCTAAAGAAGGGCCAAGGTAGTTTCAGAAGCAATTAGGTAAGCAGGTACTTAACACCTGATCAATTACTGTGAAGATACAATAGCGAGTGACAGTGACCGGTAATTCATATGTAATTCTTGGAAGGTAATTTCTTATGCAAATACTCCACTTACTGCAGTACAGCAAGTGGCCTGTACCCCACACTGAAACTGCTTCTCCTACCGGTGTGGAAAGGGAAAATATATACAGATTTCATTTTAAAGAAGATTCCAGCACTTCCAGGTGCTGGCTATTGTGGAAGTTTTCAGGAAGATGGGACTGTCTTAATTTAAATGAAATTATGATGGAGAATGCAAATATGCTTCTCTGAAGCAAAACCAAATGAATTCTCTTTCAAAGAAATGCAGATAATGTCTGTAAAAGCTGTTCATTATCTTCTTTTTTTTTTTTTTGTGGCTGCTCTTGGTATTTGCAAATCTCTAATCAGAATATAAATGCCTGTTCTTTATTTAAAACAAAGCTGAGATCCTGTGGAAAGGAGATTTTTTTAATGGAACAGCTCAGCTCTATGCTTTTATTTTTATAATTAACATATTGAGCAACAGTTTCATAAAGAGACTCTAGTTTTAGTTTTAGTGACGCATAGATTTTCATACTTGGATGCTTGTAAAATGTACACTGGAATGTTAATCTTTTCTGAGAATTGTATGTGTTAGCAGTGCTTGACATAAATTTAGGACAAGCCCAGTCAAAAATGAATAGCTATGAAATTTAAATGGATCATCCATGTTCCAAATCTTAGACATGGGCAACACAAGTTCTGCTTGTACAGAGACGTCATGTTTTGTCTTGTAAAACAGAAGAAAAAAAAAAAGTTTGGGTTCTCTGTTGCTTGTGAGTTAGAAAAGTACAATTCTATATATATAAATATGTCAGAGGAAGGGGTTAACCCTCGCAGCCAGTTACATGCTTCCAAATTAATGATTCTTATGTGAAATTTTTTCATTCAGTTTAAAAAAAAATACACATCAGGAACCTAAAATTCAGGGAGTGATTTGCAGCCCCAAAAGCCAAGGAAAAGAAGGATAATGAAGGGCCCGTGAAGATACCATCTGCTTGCTTTTGAAGGAAAACTCAAGACTGACTGAGCAGAAGATTTGCATTCACTTCGTACATCCTGGTGCAAGTAGGACCCAGCTGTACCTGACCAAGCTCAGCAGCCCTCTCTGGCTCTCCTGCAGCTGCTGAATAAACGAGAGAAGAGCTGCAGGAGGCTCAGAGGGTCCGTCTGTCTGTGCTGCTCACCCTCTGGGATCTCTTTCGCCTCTGCAGAAAGGGAAGCCAGAGGAAACTACATTTCCTGCCAGCCGTGTCACTTGTCTCACTCCCTCAGAAAATGAGGTTTCAGCAGTTCTGCAGCCTGTCGGGAAGCTGGTAGCTGCTTTCTGCTGCTTTTGTCAGAGAGGAAGATGATCCCAAGGAAATTAATTGCAGCAATATTTGGGAATTTCAGGAGCTAGTTGGATGACATCGATGTCACAGAACTAGTGACCCCTGGGGCAGAAAAATAATTATAGCTTTTCTCTTACAAATGCCTGAGAGGCATGTGCTGGCCAGCCAGTCTACACATACATACCTCTGATCCAGAGGCCACTAACCAAAGCAGGAAAATATGCTGGAGGAGATTGTGCAAGGAGGACAAAGGGGAACATGGAAGGGTTCTGAGAGCACTTTGGGTGGAGTAGGAGACAATACTGGGGGTAAATAATAGGTCTTGTTTGCAGATAAGATAGGACACACTATTTCTCCAGTACTCCCCTACGTTCCCTAAATGGTGTGAAATACTACATGTATTTGTATCAACAGTCTGTTAGGCAAGAGGCTGCTGTTGCCTGTGGTGGCAGACTGAGATGCATCGATTTGTTTCAGTGGGTACTGCCAAGATGTTACCGAGTAATGCTTAAAAACTTGTTAAGATGTGTTGGGTTTCTTAGAGTTTCCCTACACCTTCTCCCCTGGGCACTCATACAGAATGGTGGTGTGCAGCTGCTCAAAGTGTAGCTGAAGTTATTTTGCTCTTAGCCTGGATGATAACAGAGTCTTTGCTTCTGCTGTAGATGCGGTGGAGTGCTGGAGCATTGCTTCACCTCACTGGGGCATCAAAACCCTCAAGAACCCAAATATGCTCTGAAGTTTCTTGTAAGATACTCAGCCCCTCAGTAACGTGCAAGCTTTCTGAAAGCAAGTCTGCATCGAAACATAATGGTTAACATGGACATCCAAAATCTCCTTCCTCTGGCATTCTAGTATAGCTAACAATTCATTCAAAAGCCTCTTTTTAGTCAGTGTTTATGCTTCTGGGCATTTCCTGAAAATTTTAGGTAGAAACGAGGCTAAAGTGCAATTGTTTAAAAGCACAGGTTTAAATCTGTCTTGAAATCTCACAGCACTTGCTGTTTCATAATCCTTATCTACAGATTTCCTGTTTGCCCACTTTGTCAGCAGTAGGTAATTTTTCTGTTTTAAATCTAGATGTAGAGTGGTGTTTTCTGACCATGTCAGCTACTCAGGTTTCACCAAATGCCTAAATATTCAAGGTTATTTTTGAAAATTCTGGACATATTACCATATTGCATAAACATTTGAATAAGCACGTTCTATTTTGAATCTAAGGGAGTTTTGTTCCTAGATTTATTTGCAACTACTTAGTTCTAAATTACATTGAAAAATATAGATAATAGTTAGCCTGGTACCTAACCTTCCGTTTCATTAGGATCAGGATGTTTCTAAGGAATACACCATAAAAAGAGTTAGCATACTAAAATCAAATTGCATCTAATCAGAAAACAATACATTTCGATTTAAATACATAGGTTTAATGCTTTTCCCCTAAAACAGATGTAACTTCCTGTTGGTAAGTTATTTACTGATTTTGTAAATTAAGACTTTAGGCACCTAATTTTAATTCCCTGGATGGAAAAAAGGCATATGTGAAGAGCAAGTCCAAGCTAGCTTTCAGCTCAAAGGAGCTGCTGCTGCAGCCGAGCTGGTTGAATAACTGAAGAAACTATTCAGCCGAGAACTAGTTCAGTAGACTGTGGGTGTAGGCACAAGACTAAACCTGTGTCGGAGCCTGTTTTTCGGCAAGCTGCTGCTTGCCAGGAAGCGTGTGCAAGCTGGCTCTGTGCGTTCTGTCTTGTGCATGCTCTTTGCCTGGTACAGTTTTGAAACAAAACAAACAAAAAACCATCCCCAAAATTAGCTTTCACCATCTTTATTGAAGTTCTAAATGAAGGGGTTGAGTGCAGTAGGTAAGAGTGCAGACACCGTGGTTAGTAATGGTTGAGGTGACGTGTGGTTAAGCTGTGGTCACATTATGTTTCCAGCTGCTTCGTGTGCTTCTCCAGTGTTTTGAATTTTTCTTACAATTTTTGTTACAGACTACTTGAACAATATTTTAAATTAAGTATAAGTAATACACATTAATAGCTCTAGAGACATTCAAGACCAATCAGGACACATTCCTATGTGATCTAGTCTAGATGATCCTGTTTGAGCAGGGGTGTTGGACTGGATGGTCTTTTGAGGTCTCTTCCATCTCCTAATATTCTGTGATTCTGTGAAGGCTCACTAGTTATTACAGTGATTTCACATCTAGTTTTGTAAGTTTGTTTTTAACAATGATACTGAAACAGAACCAGTTATTATTTTAATTTTATTTTTAAATATTGATTCATACAGATGCATGCCTCTCTTGTGTATGTTTTGGTATTACTATGGTTGTAGTGAGAGAGAAGTGGTCAATGGATGAGCGTGAGATAAAGACATCTCACATCCTGACATCCTGAAATAGGTTTCATTTCTGCCAGCTGTTACTGAGAGAGTTCTGAGGACAGACTGTGGCACTGATCTTGCTGCTGGAGGAGTGAGAATTGCAGGGGAACACAGTCTAAAAGTCCTGCTCTTCATAAAACCTGGTAGTGCTTCATCCACTTCTGCCTAAGGGAAATCAAAACCTGGGGTGATGGTGTCTGTTCCTGTGGAGGAAGTCACATGACTTGTGCTTTCCCTCACACCTGTCATTTCCCTGCCTGAAAGTAGAAGTTAGTCAATAAAAATAACATGATGGAGCTGTATAAAAAAGTGAGAGTGATTTTGATCCCTTGTAAGTCCAGAACTGAAGCTATTGAAATGGTCTTTGAATGCTCCTGTTAATTTA
Organism: Heliornis fulica; assembly: GCA_013399135.1. Taxonomy (NCBI): domain Eukaryota; kingdom Metazoa; phylum Chordata; class Aves; order Gruiformes; family Heliornithidae; genus Heliornis; species Heliornis fulica. The sequence continues at coordinate 239,566 of VXBZ01010953.1, read as the reverse complement.
CTTAATCAAAAGAATCTGACTTTGAAGTTGGCTTTGATTTGAGTAAAATGTGCTCAAATACACTGATGCTTCACTGCAATGGTGCGGCCTCACCTTGAGTACTATGTGCAGTTTTTGTTGCCACAGTACAAGAGGGACATAAAACTACTGGAGAGTGTCCAGAGGAGGGCAACAAGGATGGTGAAGAGTCTGGAGGTGACTCCTTGGGAGGAGAGGCTGAAATCCCATGGTTTGTTCAGCCTGGAGAACAGGAGGCTGAGGGGAGACCTCATCATGTTCTATGGCTTCCTGATGAGGGGGAGCAAAGGGCCAGGTGCCTATCTCCTCTCTTTGGTGACCAGGGACAGAACCCGAGGGAATGGTATGAAGCTGAGATGAGGGAGGTTTTAGATTGGATATTAGGAAGAGGTTCTTTACTGAGAGAGGGGTTGAGCACTGGAACAGGCTCCCCAGGGAAGCAGCAACAGCACTGAGCTTGACTGAGCTCAAGAAAAGTCTGGACGAAGCACTCAGTCACATGCTCTGACTTGGGTGGTCCTGCATGGAGCCAGGAGTTGGAGTCAGTGATCCTTGTGGGTCCCTTCCAACTCAGGATATTCGATGATTCTATGAAAAGATTGGACCAGCTGGACCTCCAGATGTCCCATAATTGCTGTAAGCTGTCCTATCCAACCTTTCAAAAACCCCCACTGTGGCTGCCTGGTGTGTGGCTGCCATACTCACCCAGAGTCCTGAGCTCCTCAGAGCCCCATTGCAGTGCCCAGTCAGAGCTCTGGGCTGCCCTGACCCACTTTTTTGTGTGTCCCAGCCTGCCTCCTGCTCACAGCAGGATGTGGAACAGCAGAGGCTTGCTCTAGTCACCAGTTTCACTCATTCTGCCACTGCCTGTAATCCTACATTGATCAGTAGCACAAGAACCAAGGTTATGTTCTTACTGTGTATGCATATGTGTATGTGAGTGGGGGAAAAAAAGCTATTTGGAGGCTTAAAGTCATTCACTCCATTGAGTCTTCAAGAGACTCAACTGGACACTTACAGAAAATGTGTTGTACAACTCTAAAACCAGTGAATTATACTTGCTGGAATTCCTAAAATATATAGACAAGTTAAAAAAATAGATTTAAAAATAGTTTTCCTTTAATGGTACTAAACTTCAGCTATTGTTATCATTCCTCGTATTACTTAGTAATGTTTATGTACCAATGCCAGCACGTTGCAAGTAACAAAGGTGAAATTGCATCTCTTGAAAAGACTATAAACTAAAATTTGTCGAAGAAAAAATATTGTGTGGCATATTTTAAGAGCTTTTTTCTTTTATAAAATCACAAACTTTCCTCCTTATTTTGAATGCTTTTGCAAAATTGAGTTTCTGAGCCATTTGGTGTTTGGTCTTCAGGGACTTATGTCTCTTCTCTGCCAGAATGTGTTAAGGATGTTTTTAAAATAATGTTTATCTGTGTTCTCTGAAACCCTGAGCTAGTTGATCAGATGAGATGCTATCTCCATTTCCTCTATTTCCCTTGAAAAGAGTATATTAAAACCTGCAGTTACAGCATCAAGTTGTGAAGCCCCGTTTGCTTTGTAACTGATAAAAAGAAGAAAATTAAATGAAATCTTGTGAAGATTTATCATTTGTTTTGGTTTGTTTTTTAGGTTTTTGTCAAGCAGGCAAGGATTTACGGTTAGTATCTCTGTGCATGGAGCAAATTGATATCCCAGCAGGCTTCCTGTTAGTAGGAGCCAAATCTCCTAACCTTCCTGAGCACATTCTAGTCTGCGCTGTTGACAAACGTTTTTTGCCAGATGATCATGGAAAAAATGCACTTTTAGGTAAGAGATTTTTTTTTCTTTGTGCCATAATAATTCAGAGAAAAGGGTCAGTTCAAAATTATCTAAAGTCATTTCAGCTAATGACCTTCTATTAGAAATATGTTGAGATGCTTGTTTTAAATTAAGTCCATAGTTAAACCTGTCTTAAAAGCCCATTTTAAAACGAGTCCCTGATTCCACAATTAACCATATTCTAATCTCAGCAATTTCTGTGTGGTCAGAAGTCAGTTGCAGCCCTGGCATTCTAAATATTAACTATCCACATAGGCTTTATCTCTACAGATGCTTACGGCATTTTTATTTAAGAAAAAAATATGCTCATACAACTGCAGAAGACGAGCTGTCTGTTTTTCTGTAGCTTAAGGGACAAATTCTGCCCTTGGCTTCACCAGAACCGTTGTTCTCAAAAGGAGCTCTGCAGGCAGTTTGTTCTTAAAAATCTAATACATAGGGGAAACAAACGCAAACATTTACATCATAATTGGTTACACTTATGAGCTTTAAAATCTTAATACAAGAATGCTTCCTGGTGATTGAAGACAGGCATACGTGGACTTAGATTTCCTGCCTGGCTCATAACTGGTACACATTCTAATAGGCTAGTAAAAGTGATTTAGTGTATTTTTGCTCCTTTAGCCTGTTTTGAATTTACTCTCTCATTTCTCCCTTCAGTCATTGTGCTGCCTAGAATACATTCAGAAAGACCTTTCAATGGGGAAGAAATGACAATGAAGCATAAATACCCTTATTTAACCACAATGCTCAATTTCTGGTCCAGACCAGCAACATTTTGTGTAACTACTGCGAACACCTCTTTTTTTCTACTTGCGTGCCTTAATGTTATTTTTTCCTTTAAACCCATTTAATATGCTACTACACACTATAAACCTTTGGACCTAAGGCAGAAATCCTGCTGGCCTGAGTTAGGTGGGAGCTGTGGTGTGATGAGCCCTTGCTGGGTATGGTTGAGGATGTGGGATTTTGGAGTACTCTGATGTATAGTGCCATCCTCAGAGGAGCTGCTCCCCTGCTGAGTGGGGGAAGCATCACGAGTGGATCAATAAAAACTACCTGATAGACAGATGGTGGTTAGTCTGATTACATGTGGTACTTATCTTTGTTGGTAAGTGCACACCCCAGCTTTGTATCCATCTATCATCTCTGTTATCATTTGATAATGAGCCTGGTGACTCAACAGTTCTGCTCTGGCACTGCTGATGTTACCCATTTTAATTAATCTAGGCCTGGGTAACTGGTACCTGTGAGCAAAGTGCTGAGTCAGTGGCTCTGTGACACCCTGATGACTGTTTCTGACAACTATTGAGATGCACCAGTAGCTCCTGTGGGTTGCAAAGAAGAAGGATTGATTCAGGAGCAACAGGATGAAGAAATCTATTTCTCTGCATCCTCAGTAACATGATGGTAAAAGATGATAATGAGGCTCAGTGAGGCTATAGACAGTAGCCTAACTAATAAGAGCTTTATGGAAAGTGCATTTTGTCTACAAGGCAAATTTTTTTTTTCATAAAAATTGTGACTTTGGCTGACAGATTAGTGTAGGAACTGGTTTTCTCCAAGGTGCTTGGCATTATGGAAAATAACAGTCGTAAAGATGAAAAATTGGTTCCATTACAGATCTTGAACTGATTAATAGCTGGAAGAAAAAAAAAATTCTTCAAAATGTATTAATCTCTCCAGCACTATTATAAACCATTAGTGATGTTCCAGAAAGAATATAAAGTATTTCTTCATTAAGGGTTTAAAGCGATTTGGATATGAATGAAGTAGCAAATAAACCAGAGGAGTTTAATTGTTCAGCATTAGGTGATAGAGGGCTTATTCAACCAAGGAGGATTTTAAGGCAGGCCCATTTCAGAACATGCCCTGCGTGCTTCGTTCTGGGAGATGTTAGACCCGTGTCATCTCTGTGTAGCGTTCCCATTAACACAGTTGTTAATGGCGCTGGAAATCAAAGGTGGTTACAGTCGTCCATCTGGACCTTGTCCTCCAGAGCACAACTCAACATTTCATCCCCTCTGTGAAGCCATGCTGAACATTGCAGAAAAGAATTCTTCTGCCTTTTTTTTCCTAAATCTGTTACTTTCATGAGAGGTTGTAAGTTCTTACAAACGTTCTGAAGCACTCCTAACTTTTGCCGTGAAATCTTGTCATCAGGTGATTGCTTTTGAGATTTTATTAAGCTGTAAGATCCAGCTTACTTGGAAAGTGCTTTCTGTAGGGTGTCTCAGAGAAGATTTGTTAGATACTAAGGTAAATTTTAGTGACAAGAAGTTGCAGTGGTTACTATGGATTAGCCACGTTTTGAGACATGCATGCAGCATGGAACCCCTGTTTTTTAGTGTATAAACCGTTTTTTTTTCCTAATGGAAGTTTCCTAGCTTGGCATCAGAGCTCTTGCCCTGCGAAATACTTACTACTCTCTGTTCTCTGTAGTTTGGAAAATTGATGGTAGGATTTTGGCATAAGTTAGTATGACCTAGAAAGAAGGAAGAGTTTCAGAAAAGTTAAGACTAAAATCTACCTGTGTTTGGCTACTCCTGACACATATGCTGAGTAGAGCACCTACAGAAGCTGTCTGTCTGGAGGCCTCCAGTTGCTGTGAACTAGATGTGCAGGTAGGTTACAACAGTCTTATTCTCAGGAGACAGCACAGTTATTTAATCTGTATATCTTCTGCTTAATTCCTCTAGGATTTTCTGGGAATTGTATAGGCTGTGGAGAAAGAGGATTTCGGTACTTCACAGAGTTTTCCAATCATATCAACCTGAAACTAACCACTCAGCCAAAGAAGCAGAAGCACTTAAAGTACTACCTAGTAAGAAGCTCTCAAGGTGTATTGTCAAAGGGACCCCTTAATTGCTGGAAAGGTAATAGAGGTGCCCATTCACTTAGCCTTTTTTAATTATTATTATATTAGTATGATGTTCAATGAAAAAAATGAAAGTTGCTGTAGAAAATATATGCACTGAAAAGGAACTGAAGAAGGTAACTTTCTTTACTGCTTGAAGGAAAAATTCCCTCTGATGGGAATCACTGAAGTCTGGATTTCGCCAAGAGGTAACTCTGCACTTGTAAATGATCTTCCTCCATCCTCCCATATTTTCAGTGGGAGTCCTAAATCTGGCATTCTTAGGATGTGCAGCCATCTTGGTAGATGTAATAAGGTTGCTCAGTCTGCTGATTATTTTTGTGCCTGAAGTAAGATGACTCACAGCCAAGGCTCCGACACTGGCTTTCCACTGATACTCATCTTAGCAGGTGCAATTCAGTCTGTCTAGTGCCTGAGGATAGCTAGCACAGCACAAGATTAGAAAGTTTAGGTCACTGGTCTCAGGGAAAGAAGAGAAATCATGCATACTCTTGCCATTTATGGTGTGTAAATGGGTTCCTTTGGCTTGCACTCTACCAGTGCAGCCTGTGCAGTATTGCTATCTGCTAAAGAGATGCCTTTGTGACTCCAAGGAAAGGTAGTTATGTGTTCTGTTATTGGAGGATGCAGTTTTTTGCAGCTAGGCCCATGCAAAGACTCACGGATCCTTGAGAATACACTAGTAAGTTGGTGTATATGCAGGCTGTGGTCTCAGTAAGTAAAGACAGAGTTGGATCTGGTGCCTGTTGTTCCAAAGAGGATGATGTGAGGAGACAAGAAGCTCCACAGGAGGACTGATGCATCTGAAGAGTCACATCCTCATGCGAATGGCAGCATGACACCAGAGAGAGATGGTTATCACCGAGCTGTATGAGTGATTATAGTACTGTATCAGTTTGTGGTTCAAAGGGATCCTGGTTTCAGCTGCTTTTCTCAGTTATGGGTATAATTAACTACTGCTTTAAAGTGGATGTGATTTTCAGCTGCATTTTTCACAAAAAAAAACCCAAAAAACCTAGAGAAAGATTTCATTTGGTAGTCTCCTTTTGAAGTACCAAATATAGAAAAAGAGAACCTTATTTTAATTTTGAAACCTTTTTTTCTAATCCCCCTGCCTGATCCTCATGCAGTTGGAGTTGATGTGTGCTCTGTAAATGCTGTCAGGAGTAATGCATATGAGAAACTATTTTAAACCTTCTTCTGATCACAAATGTAAAGGTGCAGAAGAGAGATACTGGGATTGCTTTGAGTAATGTGCTGAATGCAAGTGTTTTGAGCACCCATGAATGTTTAGTAAATTGGCTAAGAATTGGCCTCGTGGGCATTATTTTGATAGGAACTATCTCTTATTGATACCTTCCATCTGGTAAACCCATCACCATTTACTAGTGTTAAAGGTCTAATTAGAAGAAGAGAAATGCTGTTAAACACCCTCTTCTCATGAAACAAAACCTGATTAGTTCCATGAAGTCTAAAAAAAATGGATGAATGTGTGATTTTTAAGGTCACTTTCTCCTTCCTCAACTCAGTTTTTCATCCAAAAAGACACTCACAGCCCTGAGATCTCCTTGAAGGTTTTGCGGAGGCCTACTAAGAATCTGGGCTTCAGCACAATTTCTCCTTAAAGGGCAACATATGATGGTTTCTATAAAGGTTGTGCCACAGAAGTCGCTGAGTGTTTCCTGGGATATGTCCAATACCTTCAAATCTCCTGGAAGCTGCAAGCTGAGGCTCTTGCCATTTTGCAGCATCTGGTCTGTATTTGCCTGGCCCTCTGAGTGGCCTCCAGGGACTTTTTCTTAATTAGAAGACAAAGTTGGCTAAACTGTGAGAGCTCTATTTTCATTGAATGCTGCCATTTGCCTCTGTTTGTTGTACGTGCTGTATGTATGCTTTTAACATTTTGTCACCTTCCGCCGCTGTGTTGCTGAACTTTTGCTACTGGAAGGCAGGCCTTGTTAATATGTACTGTAGCTGCTTCGTTTGCAGAATGTAGAAGCAGGCAATCATCTGCTGCTAGCCTCTCTGCTAAACCAAATTCTTCGGTGTCACCGTCCACGACCCCAGAGGGTGGATCAGCTAATGGATACAAATCAGGGTTCACTCAGACAGGTAGGAGCTGAAAGTGCTGTAAAGATAACCATTGGGGGTGGTAAGTTACCTCAGACTTTGGTTCAGGGATGCTGTAAACAACTGGGTATTTCCCTCAAGCTGTGTGTAGGTTACAGCCGGGAGGAAGCCTTGCAAAATTTGGTTTGGGAAAGATTAAGAGCTGTGTGAGGCTGAAGGTTATCCTAGTCCTCATAAGAATAGTCAATTAAAAAGTATTAAATGCTCTTTTTGATTCATTTATTTGATTCTGTGTCTCCTTATATTTGTTTTATTTAATGTTTTGTGGATCTTAAAAACTTGAATTATGCATTTACAGAGAGGTGTTTACTTAGTATATGAATTAGATTATTTGTCTTGTAAAGGAAAATAATCTCCTTATGGGGTTAAGGGGAAAGCTTTTATTTATTTGCTTGCTTATTATTTAAATTTTATTTCACACAAGGGTGTACTTAGAATAGCAATTTCCTCATACACATCCACCGGTTTTGTGTTATGTGAGCTAGCAGGCATCTTATAGCTGTTCTAGAAAGCCATTAATGACGTACTTGAACAAGGAGAAGCTATAAAAATCAAATGGACGTTGGCTGACAAAGCAGCAGCATCTTTATTTCATTTTCCTATTTATTTGTTGCAAATAGCCAAGGTGCTTTTTTTGAGCTTTTTTCTCATTGCCTTGCAGCTTCATCTGTGCTGTTATGTTTCTGTGTCTGTGCTGTTTCTTGAAACACTAAAAACAGGAGAATGCTTTCCATTAATCAATGTAATTGATTGATATGCATAGCCCAGAACATATATTTTTCTAGAGGGGTATAAAATGCAGATGAAAAAACAAGATTTAAAAAATGCTGCTTCCTCTTACAAAGTACATTAAAAAAGAATAACAAATAAAAGCATGTGCATTCATATGGAATTGTAATCACTGATCAGTATGTTCAGAGACACTTTCCCCAGGTGGTCACCCCGTCTCTGTTTAGGAAGCTGTATGCTTTCAGCTTTGGTGAAAATGAAATCAGCATTATTTAAACATCTGCATTTCATTGCATGATCCCTCAGCCTCCAGATCATGGCATGAGAACTGTGCAGATGCATGAGAACCTATTTATTTGAAACAACAAGTGATCCAGTATTTACACAGCTTTGTCTTCTGTTGTACCTGCCAAGTTAATAGATACACCTTCTATATACTGCTTTCTCCTTATCACTCACTGTGATTTTCAGTCTGCTTGGTGTTTCTGTGTGTGACTGTTTGTGCTCTTAGGTCACAGCTGCCAAAACCTTTTCATCTCTTTCTGCTTTATCTTCTAGTGAAGATAATGTCACATGCATACATATGAATCCCCTGTGAGGAGGAGAAGGGGGGTGGGCACCTTTTTTTGGTGGCGTGAATTCTGACATGTATTGCCTATGATGGAGGTCTGACTTTTCTTCTCCTAAGCTCTCCACAACTGTACTTTGAGTTGAACTCTCAGTTGTTTTAAAATGGGAGTCTTATTGGCAAGTTCATGTCTGAAATTGTTTTTTTTTTTTTACTTTTAAATTGTGTAAATAGTTCTGTTCCAAAGAGACAAGTTCTAAAAGACACACATAGGTGGACAGTTATGAGCACACTGAGAGTACTGCATTGACATGGTAATTTTGTGATATTAGAGCACAAATGAATTTTGAAATACCATAGTTAAAGCTGACAGTATGGTGTGGGCATGAAAGTGCAGTCAGATGTCAGATTGTCCTCTCAAAATGACATGGTAAGGTCCAGTTCTTTCACAGAGGAGAGGCGATTTGCAATGCAAAAATGACTGAAACCTTGAGCAGAATAAACAAATCAGTTTTAGGCAGATACACAAGAGGGAAAGCTTCAGGTGTTAAAAGGGTGTTAAGCAACTACAAACAGGGTTTTACAATAGAAAGAATAACCACTTTAATAACTGGTAGTATTACAAGATTGGCTGAAGTACCAGTGTGATGTTTAACTTGTACCTGCTACATCTGCATTCACAGATAAAATGTCAAGAAAATATATTAAAACTAGGGGGAGGAGAAAACACCCTCCTTCCCCCACCCCCGCAAAGTTTCTATACAGTTTGCTTTGAGGAAAATACTACATGTTTACTACATCGTATTTAATGACAGACCAACATTCTCCTCCAAAGCCCCTGACATGGTGGTCTATTTGGTTAGCTATTCAGCATATTTTATGTGAACATGAACAGTTTTCTGGTGGAGCAGCACCAGCAGAGGGTTCTCTGTTCGTTCCCCATCCCAGTTACTGCCTCTGCCAAAGCAGACTCTCCTCCCCACCGTCCTTTGCCAAATGGTGTGTGGCCTGGGGGTGAATGTATCAAGTTGGTCTTTGCTTTCTGTTTTCTTTCCCTGGCTGGTTTACTAGGACATCTGTAGGTGAACTTAGCCTATTTGTTGCAAACTACTTTGAGGACAAATGTTGAGTTAATATTCTTTCACCCCAGTTATAAATTGCAGGAATTAAATATCTGATGTTAAATTAGGGGCTGAAAGATTTGGGAACAGTTCTGTTTTATAGTTTTATACTGGGCAAGATTTTGCTCTTCAGTTTATACATCTATAAAATAGGGTTGATATTATTCAGCCTTGCTAAAGAGTTCTAAGAAGTAGCTATTTGTTAATTCATGCAAAGAGTTTGTGCACAGATACTCTTCATTTCTTACCCAGACTTATAAATGGATATACACTTTTCGTAGCCCTATAGAGAGTCGTGCCCTAGGGAGATTATGTATTTGATATTTTTTCCTGCCCTGAGTCAAGTTCTACTGCAACTGACAAAGATTCAAGAACATGTTCTTTAATATCTGAGATTATGGAGATTCCACAGCCTTTTTGGGCAACTTACTGTAGTGCTTGTTACCTGTGCTCACTGGGGACAGGCCATATAAGCTCTTTACATTGGCTTTCACATCTGTAACATGGGATAGCTGTGCTTTCTTGCCTTTCCCACAGGGGTATTTTGACGAGCAATAGGTAGCCCTTTTGACAGTTAAAATATGTTTTGGGTGTATGTGAATGAAAAATACTGTGAAAGACATCAATCAGTAGATTATGAGATTCCACAGAAATGCCCAGTTAAATGTTTTATACAACTCCTAAAAGATAACAATGCATGGTGATTTCTTAGAATTGTAAAAAAAATTATTTGCATTGTATGCAGAGATGTATTTAGATAAAGGTGTATGACTGTTCATGTGTATATAATACAAATTATATATGCATGTACATGTATGATTTTTTTAATCATTACTTACATAATCAACTTATTTTCTCAGATTCTTCAGTATTCAGTCCAGCAAAATCATCTTCTGCTGTTAACTTAAGTGGAACTCAAGACCCATCCCGGAACAAGAGTGTTGTGAAACCTCTGGCTCTGTCAGTACAGCTCGTAGGAAAGGCATTTGCTGCAGGTACGGCTTTGCTTTCCAGGATAGCCAAGAAAATTATCAGCTTAACAGTCAAGAAATAATGGAAGAATCTTTTCAGCAGAAAAAGGAATGGAAAACACTACCATTCTCGTGAGCTCTCATATTCTTGCAGACCGCTGCATATAAGCTTTTCATGGCCATTAACTGGCCCCAAACTGAGCCACACCTTGGCTTTCAGATTTGACATTCTGGTAAAAGTGCATGTCATACTCCTTTCTGAGCTTCCTAAGATCTCTTGATATGAAACTGATTCTTACCTGAGTAAACAAGAGCTGTGTGTGGTTCTGCATTTGTAACAGGTTTAGTTCCTTTAGACACACTTAATGGGATCTAGTCTCATTTAAAAGACTTTTGCAAAAAATTATTTATGTATTGTGTGTTTAATAAATTAGAACCACCCTCAACTGTGGCATCTCAGTCCCTTAGTGCTACTCAGTTGTGATATTCTTGTTGTTTATTAATTTAGCTGGTGAGTCCTTTAACCCAGGACAGCAGTGAAAAAAAGAAACCTTAAAAAAATCCCACTTATTACAGGGAGTTATGCTTGAATAAGAAAAAAGCATAAGGAATAAGAAAAAACATAAATTTATTTGTTGTGTAGACACGAACATACATGTTGTATTATATCTGTTATTTTATACTATATATTGTTATATGTACATAATATACAGTGGGGACTGACCCATGTCCACCAAGACTGCCCATACCAAATCACTGGCTCACAGTGCAAAGAGGGAGCTCTCGCTGGGCTCATCGCAGTGATGTTACTCTGAGTTTGCTAATGGGCAACTTGAGAATCCTGTGCCTGAATTTGTTGGAATGACTGCAGCTGGAGAGTTTCATTTGACATTCTTTTAGCTAAATACCCACATCTTAAACTCTTTCTGTTGCAGCTGACATAATCAGACTGCAACACCATGTCCTACTCTTGTTCCTGAAATATGTTCCTGGGAGCTCCTTGTGGAGCTGGCAGATGTGGCAAGAACCTGCACTGGGCTCCCTGTCTGCTCTGTGCAGTTTATGCCATTTCAGCCCCTCTCCACACCCTGAAAAATTAGGCTCTGAAAAAGAATGAGAAGCAGCTCAGAAGTGTGAGGATAATTTCTTATGATCCTCAGTTGTGGTTTCATTTCATTTGTAGTTTATAGTGGGTCCTGCCAGGGTGTCAGGCTTGCTGGGACCAGAGAATTGTCTTATGTAGCAAAATTAATATGGTTTGCCTCAGTGATGCTCAGACCCTGTGTACTTTACAGCAAACTGTCCTGTCGTCCCTCCCTGGTCTCCTTTGCTGAAGCTTTAGATGAGAACTGTGTGACATGTGGAACACTTGGGGTAAAAGATAGAGAGACATCAAATTGGTTTAGAAATCTTTGCCAACTGAATTAATGATGTGCATTTTCTTTTTAATTTTCAGTGTCTAAAGAAATGTGTTACAAACTTCCCAATATTTGTGTGTGTGTGTAATTTTCTATTTTATTTTGTTGGGGGTGTTTTTTGATCTTTCCTTCCACTTATCCTCCTCACCCTGAAATCTGGAGACCCCATTTCAAGGTTAGGCTTTTGCAGCCTGTGCCCAAATTATTTTCTGCCAAGTACACTTCATGCATTCCCTGGAGTATGTTTCTTTCAATCGTGCATCTTGCCCTGCTCTTTTGTCCCTGCATGCGGCCGTATTATTTTGTTTGTTTGTTTGAAAATTGTCTCAAGCTAGACACTCTGTATTTTATTATACTCAGCTCCTCTTTCACTGCGTGCCACTGATGTTGCTAATGGAAACACTAATGGAGGAAGAAATAATGTATTGAGTTCTACAGTCTCTCGGCCAACGCCTCACTTGACATCTACAAGCCCTGGCTTTGCAGCTGGAGACCAAGGTAAAGAAAACCTTTCTGGTTTTGGGTTTTGGTTTTTTTTTGTTTGGTTTTTTTTTTTTTTAACTGCACTGGCAGTTAAAAAAAAGAGTCTGAAATTTATCATTTTGCTATGCCCATAGTGGGTGTTTCTGCAATTCAGTCTTTAGAGATCCGTTTGGTTTTCGGCATGACCATTAATAATAATGCTGTACTTTTTAACACACGTAACAAAATTTTTCACATCTTCATTGGGCTTTGTGTAAGTTTAGGCATAAACTTCTGTCTCTGTGGCACGATGCCAGATAAAAAACAATGTCAAATGGAAATGTGGGCTGGAATCTGGTCATTTGGGAGGATGGGATGTAGAACTGTTTTTTTTTCTCTGCTTTCTAGCATCAATGTCCAGTTCTGGACCACCAAAGAAACGTCACCGGGGATGGTCTCCTGGTTCCCCAGTGCCTCCTTCTGGTTTAGCAGTACCTGTTCCAACAATTCGGCCTTTGGCAAGAACAGGTAAAATGTGAATCACACTGATTTCATTTGTAAAAAGCTGTGCTGAGCCAGATCAGTACCCTGTGCTGCTTCTCTTAAGTGTTGCATCGAAAAGATAGCTGAGCTTGTTGAAGTTGTTAAAGACACCATGGAGAGTTTTTCAGATGCCCCAGAAAAGCACACAGTTGCCTGGTTCTTGTTACTATAATCTGAGTCTGCAGGAAAGCAAAACTATTGGGAGGGAGAGTGGAGAGGAAAATGCGAGTAATATTAATAAGAATCCAAAGCTATCTTCGTCCCCTTGTGTAACTTATTTCTTCTAAAATTGTGCAGGTGCATGGAAATATGAACATATTTGAAGGATTTCTGTTAACTTCACCTTGAGTGTTGTGTCACAGTCTGGTGTGGCATGCTACAGTAACCGTACACTCAATTCTGGCACAGGAAGAAGGATTTTACATAATTTTGGCCTAACAAAGCACACTGGTGTCATCTTCAGTTAAAAGCATAAAGTTTTTGGGGCAAAATGTCTGTTGTACATGGAAAAGATGTAAGAGTAGTATGTAACATCATAATATGAAATAGAAAGTAGGATTAAATGTGAGTTTGTGTGAATATTCATCAATATGCATGTGGGTACTTCCTTATACATAGCTCTATAAACAAAAACCTGTTTGTTATTTAAGCACTTTTCAGTTGTGGGATCCAGAATACTCATTCCTGTCTCTGTGCAATGGGAGAATAAAGGTGAAGGGGAAAAAATTGCCAACATGTGTTGGAGGACTTGGATTTGAGATCTTTTTGAATTGATTTTCAGAGATACATGGATAGAAGGGTTACATGTAGGCCTGCCTACTTGAGCACCTCAAATCAATCACAGCTTTTATAGATTTCCAGCTTCAGATATCTGCTGAGGAGATGTGACAGATGTAAGGCAGCTTCCTTTTTGTTGAGTCTCTACAAATCTGCTACCTCTGCTTGTACCCCATTTTCAATGAGTCTGTTGTAGAGTCCACAGTTTCCACAGCTAAAACATATGCATGCATGCATATGTTTTAGCATGCATGCAACTCAAAAGTGTCCTAGGCATGCTGCCTAGGACACTTTTGAGTTGATGGCTTTGTTTGAAAAATCTGTTATAAACCACCAAATGAAGCCTGAAAAACTCCTGAAGCAGACCTCAGGCTTAAACCTGATTACAGATCACAAAACTCTCGCACTTTGTTTCTTTTTACTTGCTAAAGCTGTTCTTGCTCTTTCATGAGTAAGGCCTAATTTTCATCCTTCTATCAACTTAGGATGGCTTTGAGATTTTGGCCTGTATTTGTTTTCCTTGTCTCCACATATATTCCAGGTCAGAAGTTGGAGCAGTCTCTTCCCTTGTATTGAGAGGCAGTATTGGGCAGTAGCCTCTTTCTTAGAGGTGGCCTTTTGGCTTAGTCCTTGGCTTTGTTGAAAGATGCATATTCAAACCTGTGTTTTCCTCTGTCATTCCTACCAACAATACAGTGGTCAGAAAAAGTTTTATTTTAGGGGTGGGGCTACAGGAGGATATAGGCTCTTAATTTAAATTACTTAAAACTATAGCAGGAAATGCAGAGACCTTTTGAATTTTATTACAGTTAGTGATCTGCAGTAATTTTTTTTATTTGTTCATACGGTCAAATCACAGTATGAGCCTCTTAGTAATGGAAGCTTCTCTTTTCTTTATTTTATAGAGCCTCTTTTGTCAGTCCCAGTTCCTCAATCCATGTTAACTGGAATTTTACAGCCTCAACCCATCCCAGCAGGGGAGACTGTAATAGTTCCTGAAAACCTGCTGAATAACTCTGGAGTCAGACCAGTGATTCTGATAGGTAAGTCTTACACTGGGGAATCAAATGCTCTGTTTTAAATAAATATGTGCTCCCCTGGAGAAAGGGATTTTTGATTTCTTTTTGTTGGTTCTGGGATTCAGTACACTACCAGTTTGTCATGGATAGTTTGCTTTAGCTGTTCAACACTCAGAATTGGAAGTTAAGTGATTTCTGGAGAAACTGATTTGCAAAAGGGTCACAACATGGTAAAATTTATACAAAAACTCTGGCTAAACTGAAGCTTTCTACAAGTAAGATCTTTGTAAAATACAAGAATAGAAATATTTCAGTGTAATGAAAATAGGTATCCATTGCAAACAACTTAAAAAGCAAACATATATTTCCTGCAGCATTTGTAGTCCAGATCTTGAAGCTTGGGGATTCTCCATGAGAACCAGAAAATTGATTTGAACTGACTAATCAGCAGTGAATCATACTAACTTCTTATCTTTTGTAGTCCATACTTCTTGTAAGCAACTTAGATAATGGATCAGGCTTTTAAACTCTGTTAGCTGTATAAAGTACATTGCTAACTGTTAGAAAGACATTGCTTTTACTTTAAAAGTACAACTCATGATGTGAATATCCCTTTCAAGCTGAGCAACTTGGCCATATTATGTAACAAAGATGAGTTGGGTAGTACTGGAAAAATTTTGATGAATGATTTTTTGTATTCTTTAAAACTCTTTTCAGTCAGCATCATACAGACAGTTGCATAAAGTAGCTTCAGTGTTAACAGAACGTGCCTATGAATGCAGTCCATGGAATAATTTATCATTGCTAAAGAAATGGAGAAGTCTTCCAAGTCCTCACTTGCACAGATAATCATAATACACACAATTCTCAGTGAATGGACAGGGCCATGTGCTAGTAAAACCATCCAGGATAGGGTTACACCTCTTTCACTTTGTTTGGCTCAGTGGTACTTTCTGGAAGCCGATTCAGAAGAAGCTCTAGCATGGTGCTCTAACAGCTTTCAGAGAAATGCTTCCTTATTAAAGATGAGGCTGGCTACAGTCATCAGCTTAAGTGCAAATTGAATGCAGCCCTTAGGCTCTTGGAGAGTTGCCAGTGAAGTCCTCAGTTAGGCTAGATGTTAGTGGCCCTGAGAAACAGCGTCCTAATAATAGCACAGAACCAGATGTACCCAAACGGATGGGTTTGGCAGAGTCTGCATGGAATATTTTTATAATTGTTTTGAATGAAAATGTTCTTAAAGCAAAAAGGAGTTAACCTGTGCTCATGTGCTTTACCTTACAGAACAGCATGTTTTGTTATTAATGTTTGTTTAACCTGTATATGAAAACAGAACGGAAACGTGGCCAAAAAAACGTGGAATCAATCCTAGTGATACCACAGTGCCTGAATCAATGCTAATGTGAATTATGTGGCTTTTATAATGTTAAGATCAATGTACTTTTGCTTCCATTGATTTTTCTTTTTTTTTTTTGTACACTATATTATGGAGAATCTGTATTTAAAGGTCAGGGTAAGACTCAAATAGAGAATATTCTCATTTGTGTTTGGATAACATTTATTATTATCCTGCTGGTATGTGATTGTGGTTACTGTTTGCAAATCTATGTGGTCACTTGTAAAACACAGCAAAGGATCACAGACCTATCTCATTTATGTGGTAAGCAATTACAGTGCCACGAACAGTCACTGATGCGGAATACTTTGCAAGATAACATTAAGAAGCTTGGTAATGCATAAACTGCAATATTTCATGTAGTGATGTATTTTTTTAATTTCTTGGGGCTTTCTTTTGTTTCTTTTATCAAAGGTTATGGCACTTTACCTTATTTCTATGGAAATGTTGGTGATATTGTTGTAAGTCCCTTGCTGGTGAATTGCTACAAGATTCCACAGCTGGAAAACAAAGATTTGGATCTCTTGGGTTTGACCAGCAGTCAGCTGCTAAGTGTGGAGAATATGATACTTTTAACTATTCAGTATCTTGTACAACTAGGTAAGCAGTTTGTTGTAACCCTTGTTTTATTTGTCTCTTTTTTTTCTCCCTGCTCTCTTTATGTTCTATTCAGAGCCAATTTTCTGGCTATTTTTGTGCCTGGAAGAGGTAAGTGGCTCCATCTAGTGCGTGCGACACTGCTGCTTTGCTCATCAGACTGAAGAAGACTGATACTGCTTCTGCTCTCCATATGGGGATTGACCAGGTCACCTTTGTGAAAATGGATTTGCAATGCAGATAACTCATTTGCTTAGGGTATCAAACCATCAGTTATCACAGCTCTTTCTAAGGACACTCGGTCTGTTTTATTCAGTTTTCTGACAAATGCTGGCAGATGTGTGATGGTCATCATTGTTTTGGTGACAGCACCGTTAACATGAAAACCACATTTGTTATTCAGACTGAGGCACAGGATTCAGTGAATATCTAATTCTTGCAAATGTTTTTGAAATGGACTCTTTGCAAGTTTGAGAGCAAACCAGCAAATCACATTTTCTTTCTTTTACTGAAGGCCCAGAGTTTTTTTCCCTACCTTAGAGTAAAAAAGGCAGCAGTGTTAACACTAAGGTTTTAGAAGTTAAAGAGTAATGCAGGATAGGGTTGGGAAAATTGTCACAACAGTCTCAGTTTTAACTTCTGTGTTTGAAAAGATGCAGCTTGTCATAGAGAAATGTGGAAAGACTTTGGGAAGGGTGTGCTGCTTTTCTTCTACTGGGTTTCTGCTAGGGAATCT
Organism: Heliornis fulica; assembly: GCA_013399135.1. Taxonomy (NCBI): domain Eukaryota; kingdom Metazoa; phylum Chordata; class Aves; order Gruiformes; family Heliornithidae; genus Heliornis; species Heliornis fulica. Next base: position 222,379 of record VXBZ01010953.1, on the reverse strand, counting down.
GTAATACATACTAGTGTGAAATGTGCAGATGTTTCAAAAGAAGCAGAGCTGGTGATAGCCCTGTAATTTGGGGAGCAAACATGCTCTCTACAGGTATCTCTCATGGGTCCTTATACTTTACTCTTCTCCCTTGATGCAGTGTGGTTACAGGCAGGAAGGTGGCCCCCTTCTCTTTTGTAATATTCTCTTAAGTGACCTGTTAGCTTTATTTATCATTCTCTTCCTCAGTAGCCCATTGGATGACATGTTAAAACTGACAGAGGGTTTTCTTTAATTTTTTTTTTTCAGGCTGAATGTTTTTCTGTTGCCCTTCTCTGAGTGGGCTTAGATTTGTAACTTGAGGTTTTCATCTTCATTGGAAGGTTTGTCGAGTCTGCTTGATAGGACGAGCTGTTTCACAGATTCTAGACTCTTGGGGGTGGCTTACAAATTTCCTTTAAAGAAACATGTAGCTAGTTAATACATTTCCAATGAAAAATAAGCAGTTTCTTGAAACTTACCGACTTTGTAAACCACACTCCCATGAGCAAATCCAGCCCTAGATGGATGCAGGAAGTACACCCTTGGTACAAACTAGAGGAGGCTTTTTGCAACACTTCTGGGGCTGAGCTGAGCTGAGCTCTGTCTAGATAGCTCCGTGCCCACAGCATAACGAAGTTCCCTTATTAGTAGGTGTTCAGTTTGGCTTTTGTTTTTAGCTGTGCAAAGCTGAATGCTTCTCCATTTGGCCTAATGTGAAGATGGGCTCCAGCACTGTAAGATGAAAGATCCTCATGAGGAGAAAAATTCTGCAGAGCATGAGCATCAAAACATGTTGCTGGTTTCAATATTGCTACAATATTAAAACTGTTGGAATTGTGACAGTTGCACCGAACTGCGGCCTTCATCCCATTCTCTGCAGATTAAAGATGCTTGGAGGCAAACCAGCTTCAAAGGTTTTAGAGGACAAGAGATAAATGGACATATAAGTTAACATTTTATTCATCTGAGCCTCTTTTTTTTTTCTTTTCTTGGGAAAGCAGGGTAAAAAGTTATTCTTTCTTCCAAAGTGTATTGTGAAAGAGTAAGATAAAGGTAAAGATAAAAAGCAGACAGAAGAATGAAGTTGATACTCTTATCTATTTTTTCCAGATCTCCCTACTAGTACTTAATATGTTTGCAGATGACTGTGATCACAGATCATAAGAATATTATTTATGAAAGTGCTCCTTTTTTGAAAGAGGATATATCTAAGACCTTTCTGCTTTCCCATAAGATTATGGCATTAGCAATTGTAGGCTAAGGCTGTAATGTTTTCAGAAATCATCTGAGTGATCTTGCAATGATATTACAAATAAAAGCAAAGAAAATAAGTGCATTTCCGATTCTTTCATTTTAAACCTACCGTGAAGGGTACCCACAGTTAAAACTGTAATTGTGGGCCATAGCATTGTCATAAATAAATTCCACTGTCTGTGATAAAGGAAAAAGTAAACCAAGATCACAGAACAGTTTGGGCTGGAAGGGACCACAAAAATCATCTAGTTCCACCCCCCCGCCATGGGCAGGGCCACCCTCCCACAGACCAGGCTGCCCAAAGCCCCATACAACCTGGCCCTGAACACTGCCAGAGAGGGGGCAGCCACAGCTTCTCTAGGCAACATGTGCCAAGGCCTCACCAACCTCGCAGTGAAGAATTTCTTCCTAATGTCTAATCTAAATCTACTCTCTTCCAGTTTAAAGCCATTATCCCATGCCCTTGTAGACGGTCCCTCTCCAGCTTTTCTGTAGGCTACTTTTAAGTACTGGAAGGTTGCTATAAGGTCTCCCTGGAGCCTTCTCTTCTCCAGGCTGAACAACCCCAAGTCTCAGCCTGTCTTTGTAGTACAGGTGCTCCAGCCCTCTGATCATCTTTGTGGCCCTCTTCTAGACTTTGACCAACAGCTCCATGCCCTTCTCTTACTGGGGACTCCCGAGCTGTACGCAGTACTACAGGTGTTGTCTCACAGGAGCGGAGTAGAGGGGAGAATCACCTCCCTGAAAAAGAAGCTGCATGCTTCTTTTGATGCTGCCCAGGATCTGGTTGGTTTTCTGCTCTGCAAACCAACCATACGATGCTAAGATAGGATAGCTTATATTTCTGTTTTCCAATTCAAGTTCACAGTACAGTTTAAAATATCTGTGAATGTAGATCTAAAATTGCATATACCTCAACACTGAAAGGTTGAGGATTTGCCTAATTAACTAAAATAAGAGATTAAACGTGTTAGTTTACATCTGTGCTTGGTTTACTAGCATGCACGATGAGAAAAGACAAAATGAAGACCGCTTGACAGTCTTTGTCATATGGCCTATCTGCAAGTAGATCTCAAGGATAAGCATTGGGTGTTCTTCTATAAAACATATAAGTGCTACATGATTAATCCTTCCATTCCAGGCTAAAGGCACATATTTTCCCACTCATTTTTTCCCCACTAGTTTCTAAAGCTAGGAGTGAGGTGGAATAACTAACTTTTTAAAAAAAAAATATGGACATGGCGGGAGAGAGAGTCGTCTATTATGAAAAAAAAAAAACCCAACAAGAAAATGCCATCTGGGTAGTGAATGAGTTTTGTGAATGTAAAAAATGATATGGTGAAGGAGCTTGTCAGATCAAGACAGACGTGATTATTCCAGGTTCAATAACATTTTGATATGAGATACTCCTCTGTTTGTTTGTTTTCAATCTAGGTCCTGACCAGATACCCCTGAGGGAAGAATTTGAGCAGATCATGTTGAAAGCTATGCAGGAGTTCACTCTGAGAGAGCGATCCTTGCAAATGAGCGCACAGTGTATCTCTGTGTCACCGGGTCAACTCCCTTGGCTTGCTAGGTTAATTGCTAGTGTGTCCCGGGACCTTGTGCACGTGGTTGTTACCCAGAATTCACTGGCAGAGGGCATCTCAGAGACCTTGAGGTCTCTCAATGAAATGAAACATCAGCAGAAGCTACCAGATTACGTTGTAGCCATTTGTGCGTCAAAGATAAGAGGAAATGAATTCTGTGTAGTAGTCCTAGGTGAGTATATTTGCAATACACATCAGGTACCAATGTGATTTTGCTGAATTAATCTCCCTGAGTTGCTGTTTAAGCTTTTAAATTCCATTTGTTCTTTTGATTCTCCTTTGTATTGTGGCGCTGCAGTGTAACAGTTTACTGTTTCTTTGTCAAGACTTGGAATGGCCCATGAGGATCTCGAAAAATACCTACATGCTAGTCATTACCACGCCTTGAGAGGCCTGAAATTACTGTTTGTGTGGCTGCCTCAGAAAAATCTTGAAGTGACCCAGTGACAAAATGACTAAAAATAGTAATTTCTCAGTTTTGTGTACCAGCTGTGCTATTTCCAGTGGCAGTATTGGATTGACCATAGTCTTCTGCAGACCACTGTAAAACAGAACATGCTTGTTATTCTTTTTCCCATGTGGATTTTCACATTCCGCATGGTGACTGACTGATGTTTGTGCATGAGTTTGCCTGTGTGGAGGTGAATGTTGACTAGTCATCTTTCCTTTGGAGGCAGATAAACCAGTGATGTATTTTTTTTTACTTTTTTTTCAAGCTAGGGATAATTATTTTTTCATATTTGTCCAGAATCCTCTAGTCCACCTAAGGTACAAATATTTATTTTGCATATCATTTGTCACTCAAGTTCGCAAAACTAAAGGCAAAAGCTTCCAAAGGATGTACTAAAAGCTATACATGTAATCCTTCTGTCACTAGCAAAATAGACTTGAGACTCCTCTTCCAGTCTACTGGGTAGAGGCAGTGGAGATCCACAACCGAAGGTCAGCGTGTCCCGCACCTCTAGGATGAAAAGGTTTTGCTGATTGTGCACTGTGTTAAAGATTGCTTTCCCTTTTTTCCCCTCCCTCTTCTCCAGGTCAATACCAATCTAGGGCACTTGCAGAAAGCATGCTTACCACCAGTGAATTTTTAAAAGAGATCAGTTATGAGCTCATCACAGGGAAAGTCAGTTTCCTGGCATCGCATTTCAAAAATACATCTTTAGGTAAGTGATACAAATAAAGGAAGTTCCAGCTGAAACATTGGTTTCGTAAGGGTTGGTGTGTTTTCTGTTCACCAGTTAAAGCATGCATGAATATGGCTCTGCCCTCCCCACCCGAGTCGTTCTTGCCTTCTCTCCATCGACTTTGTGCAAAGGAGTGCTCATCTCCTCATCCTGCAGCCAAATGCTTTTAACACTGTTCATACTGCTGAATGTGCTGGCAGAGCACTTGGAAGTGCACAATTCTCTCCTTGTTTGCCCTTCAAGCACAGATTTCAGAGGTTGTTTTATAGTGTGTGTTTTCTTTGTAATCATCAGATGTTACTTCTAGCTTTAAAGAAACAGACATTAAATTATTCAGCTGTTGTTCTTTTTATTTATTTTTATTTATTCAACTGGAAAATTGGTGAATAGAAGAGAAAAACATTCTTCTCCTCTCTCTTCCCTGTATCTTCAGCCCCTTGTCCCTTCGCAGATTCAACATCAGCTATGTGAGAATATGTGTGTATGTAATGTTCTGTATCATTTGTCTGAAACAGCTTCCTGATAATTTGATGTTGCTAATTTTTATCTAGGTGATGATTTGGACAAGCTGCTGGAGAAAATGCTACAGCAGCGAGGGGAAAGTGTCATTATTCCTTTCAATGGAGATGTTAGTGAGTGTGTGTCATCTCAGGAGGCAATTGCCATGGTTTCTACACAAGAACCAGGTAATTTTTTGTTTAAGTACAAGGTGTGAAATAAGTGAGCAGTTTGTTAAATGTCAAAAAGCAGAAGAGTCTGGGGCACATCTGCAGTCAGTGTACCTACCTTCAAATATTAATATTGCCAGCTGAATGTAGCAGTGCAGCAGTGTTGCAGACAGAAAATCTCTCTAGTAACCTTCAGCAATGGTTTTCCCCTATGTTTTATAATTCCTCAGATAAACTACATGATATTCCATTTAGCACTAAGCAGAGTACAGAAGATGTTGCTTTGTAACAATGGCAATGTGGAGTCATGTCTCCCTTTTGCACCTAGAGAAGGAATGTTTTTTGCGCTTAAGGCAGAGAGTAACTGTATTCTCATTCTGATCTCCTCAGCTGTCCTCATGTATCTGAACTTTTGATATTCCTCACTTTCCAAATGTAAAATGGTAGTAATATGTACTACACACTTGTGCCCTGAGGCTTAAACTTTTAGAGGAAGTTTTCTAAGATATTGGCCCAAAAGTGCTAGCCAAGTTAAATCTATAATTTGCTTAAGTGAGTTGGGTCTTCTTTTCGGAGATACTTCAGTGGAAAAGAAGAGCTAGGATTGCCTGTCTAAAAAGTATAATTTTCTCATTTTGGAATTCTTTCATTAGAGTTTTAACCATAATTTCCTTTTCATGTGACAGTCTTGTAAAAGATACATTGAGCTGCTGTGAATGCTGAGATTCTTTTAGGTCTAGCATCAAAGCAAATTCAACCTCTGATCAATTTTTTTTCCCCGTGAAAGAAAGGTATGCTCTTGTCTCACATTAGTTATCTTAAATTAATCTGTACAGTGTTAGATCTGAATGAAAGTAAGGTGTTTTACAGTCTCCACATGCATCAGAAGAACCAGTCAGGAAGACTGACAGGTACTTTGTTCTGGCACCCCCAGTCTTGAGCTTCCTCACAGGACTAATTTGAACGGAGAATGATCCTTGGATTCTGTTATCCTTTTGTTCTTACTGTGTGATGAAGTGCAGCAGTGCTTCTTTACATCTTTGTGTTTTATCAAACAATTATTCTGAGGTAGTTAGGTCTTTAAAGTATGGTTGTACAATGATTGAAGCTACAGGGCATCTGCCTGAATTTAAAAAAAGAAAAGAGAGGCAAGTGTGCTAGGCAGTGCCTGGCAGTTTCTCCCAGGGTAAACCTGAAATGGACACTGAGGCAGGTTTGAGCGGGAGGTAAGTGCAAACACACAAATACACGTGTGTCTGTATCAAACTGACATACCAGGTTTTCAGCCCAAACAACTTCCAATTTGTGTGCAAATTGCAGACTGTATAAAATGTCTTATTACCTAAAAAGGCAACTGTAGTTCTTGTGTACTGAGCTTGCATTAGTTTGGGATTTTTGTTCTTTGTTGTTTTGTTTTAAAGAAAGTTGCCCTATGTAATTTTTATGTTAAGCAGTTCATTAATCAGAATTTAATTTGTAGTAGAAAAACATAAATACAGAAAAATGTGATTGAATTGTACAATTTAAATTGGTAATCTACCAAGTTGAAAATATTTAGTGGCTAGTGAAACAGATTATCATGCATATAATTTACCTACTAGAAATACTGAAATATAGGAACGTGCGTTTTCTTTGAGGAAACATGAATAGTGCTTCTCTGTAAAGAGCAAAACTGGTCCCTCAGTCCTCTGCAGTTAGTGTTATTTATAAAATTCAGATAAAGTAGAGATGAAAAATCAGAAAACCTCCAAAGAAATAATTGCTCCTGCCTCCCCCCAATAACTGAGATTTATTACATAGGTGTATTGCTCGTCTTTCTTTCCCAGCATGCTTTACTGTCAGTCAGTATACAGCTGTATGGCTAGGACAGAGTGGGCATCGGTACTTCAGAGCAGAGCTGATGATGTACAAACCAATTCCCAGCTGACCGACTGTCCGGTTAAGAGCAATTTTGGCAGGATTATCAATGCAGGCTCAGTTTCCTCAGGTTAATAGCTGTGCTGGCTCTCATCCCATTGTGCTCTGAGCTCAGTAACCTTGCCACCTCAGCTGGTGAAATATATCACAGAATCACAGAACNAATGTATTTCACTCTGTTGGCATTGGGCTGCTCTGTTAAAAATCCTCACAGCACTCTGGGCGTTTAAAAAAATGGGCAGTGCTATACTTCTGATACATTGACACATTTTGATCAAAAATGAAAAGTTGAAGTTTGTGATCTGTACCCAGCTCTCCAGAATGTTGAGATTTATTCAGCTGGTTGTATGGCTATTTATTTATTTATTTCTAATATTAGACAGTAGGTTGTTTGGAGGGGCATGTTTCCTGGGGGGGTGAGGAAGTAAACATGTTTCTTGTTTTGTTTTCTTTTTCAAACAAACGCACTCTAGATTTGGATGTTGATACCTTCCAAATTCACCAGCCACAGCTTACAGTTGCCAGAAAGCTCTTGTCCCAGGTTTGTGCCATTGCAGATAGTGGCAATCAGTCCCTGGATCTGGGCCACTTCAGCAAAGTAGACTTCATCGTTATAGTTCCCCGTTCAGAAGTTCTGGTGCAGCAGACCCTTCAACGGATTCGACAATCAGGTAAAAGGGAAGGAAGGGAAATCAAACTGAAGTATTTGACTGCTGTTAAATAGTGTCTGGTATAAAGGGAGAAGCAAGTTGTTCCAACATATAATTTGCACGTCCTGCTCCGTTAGTTGGTACCATTGATGAATTATCAGTACCTCCCTTTTATCATATTGCAGGCCCAAGCTGTACCACAGAAGTGGCTGTAGAAATGACCATATCCATGCAGGTCTGAGAAACACAGGATCTGAAGAAACATTCAGCTGTCGAGAGGAGGAGGGCATGAAAAAATGCATCTGTTCAGACCTTTTATCCCCGAGAGCTGTTGGTGCCGTTTGTTCTAAGTACCCATTTGGGCATATGCTCACATATGTATTAACACAGACATATGTGCAGGAAGCTCTCTTATGAGGTAGATAAATACCTGAGTAGTACACACAAGTTGGCACACAATAATTGCCATGCTGATTCAGAGGGGGAGTTTTCTTGTCTGGGACTCTATCTGACCAGGGCTCGTGCTAAATGCTTCAGGAGGAACAACGAGGTTTAGCAAACAGGTTATGAAGTATGTCCATCTTGAAAATGACCTCTGTTACCTGCTCTGTCCGTGACTGATGTGTATGCAGGAAAGCCTAAGAGTTTCTCCATGGGGAAAATCACTATCTACATAACTAAGGACTATCTGTGTAAATCTTTGGCCCTTTTTAGTTCTTCATCTCTGATACTTGGGAGTAATGAAGTCTTTAGGAGAGTAGTGTATTTAGGATTTTTTTTTCTATTTAACCAGTTTAACGTTTTATTTTCTGCCTTCAGCTTTTTTAGTAACACCTTGCACTTTCATTTGAAAAACATGAATATGAACTTTTGATATAATGTATGAGAGGGGTTTTGGGTAGCTGTTGCCTTCTTTTCCCTCTTATTTTCTACTCTGAACTAAACAGTTCCACACTTTGATTGTGCAGATATGCCCTGATACTGCTCAGTATTGTGGTCCAGCTCTATTTGTTTTTCTCTGCTTGGTTCTATTATGCTAGTTAAACAAAAAGATACTTTAGATAGATTACTTGAAGTTTCTTTTCCTTTCCAGCAGAACTTTATGGTGGTTTTGTTCCATTCTTTGTTTCTTCAGACATTGTATTTAGTTGATTTGGAGTTGGACTTATGGGTCCCTTCCAACTCCGTACACTCTATGATTCTATGATTTGCTGCTACACAATACCCAGAACTTCTCTGGTATCTGTTAACAGGGTTTCACTTTTATTTCTGTAATTGAATGGGGGTTTTTTACTTTCTGAAATATTTTTTTTAAATCTTCAAGACCCTGACAAATACATAGTTGAGAGCCATATTTCACAGTAGCTTGTTGCTGCTTCTTTAATTTACATGACATTCAAATATATGACATACAAGAGCCATCGTGCCTGCTTTATGAATATGATGGCAGTCTGCCGTTACAAAGACTGCTAGAGAGTAGTTGTATTGGCAGAAAAGTTGAAGCAGGGCATGAAAAAGTTATATATTCTGTTATATTGTGCCAATTTCCTATATTTATTTTTTTTTGCAAAGGAAAGGTCAGCATAACTTTTACTGACACAAGCAAGATTAATATATTGGCTAAATGTGGGTAAATTTGGCCTGGGATCATGGAGCATGTCCAACTTAGCACTGCTCTGGAGATTTTTGTTGAGGTCTGATTTTTTAAAAAAATTTTGTTTCCTTTTCGGTAATATGAGAAGTCTTTGAAAGGTCTTCAGACACTTTTTGGAGGAAATTCAAAAGCCAAGAAGCACATTTTGGTTCCCTTTGTTAGAGGAAATGCCTATCAGTGATTTGGCATTTGGCCATTTATGAAGTTTTCATACTGGTGGACAAGTGGCAACCTACTGTTCATACTTCATTTTTTGGCTGTAGTCAAAGGAAAAGGTTTTTGTTATATTCTTCTTTCTGGCAGGTGTCCTTGTGGACTTGGGCCTAGAAGACAATGGAACAGCTTATCAGAGAGCTGAGAAGTACGTGGTTCGGCTAGACAATGAGATTCAAACAAAATTTGAAGTTTTTATGAGACGAGTGAAGCAGAATCCCTATACACTCTTTGTGCTGGTTCATGACAATGCCCATGTGGATTTAACAAGGTAACTGCTGCAGTCTACCAGAGGAAAGCCATCCTCTTCCAGTATCTTTCAGTTGGCTTTTTCAAAAGACTTGCCATTTTACACACACACAATGCTTTCTTTAGGTATAAGGCATTTTGTGCCTCAAAATCAGAAATCACCTCTTTAACCCATCATATTTGTTAAGTAATTATGATTCATCTGAAGATTGGTGAGACTGATTTCAGGTTTTTGGATTCCCACTGAGACTGTAGGACTGAGTGCTGAGGAATTGCAATCCAGGAAAAAGGGCTGAATTTTCAATTTTTTTGTTCCTCTTGTGTTTTTCTTATTTCATTCCTTTTTTCTCTACTCAAACCCAAGTCCTCTCACATGTTCACAAGCCACTCATGTTTTAATTCATGTTTTTATCCTTGATGATAGTGTTGTCTATATGTTGTTCTGTTTTAAATAGAAATGAGATAACAGGTGTCAGTAGGTATAAAGACAGAAATAGAGTGAGAAAATAATTAGCAGTATTCTAGAAAACCCCTGCAATCACAGGTTGGAGAGATGTTGTCTGTAAACCTTCTAAGATAATTGAAGTTAGAACATCAGGATACTTACCAGGTTTCTCAGTCTCTTAGAAATAAGTTGTTTCAGGCTGGAAAATCTACAGGATTTTATAAAATTGTTACTGTATCCACAGCTTATGCAACAAACAGTGTTTCTCAGAGAGATTCATCAGTTGTGGCTTATTTTTTGTTTTCTCTATCCCATGCCCTTTTAAATTGTCACACTAATTCACCTTCTCACTGTCAGCAGATTTTGGTCCTTTATTTAGTTTCCCCCTGATCCCATTGCCTGAGTCTGCCCAAAGAGAACATGCAATGATTTTGACATCTTTCACCAGAGAGGTTTTTGAGCTGGGATTCTCAGTGCCATGACCCTTTCTTCAGGCAGAGAGTAATCTGTTGAATTTTGTCAGTAAGGCAATTCTTTGCGTTCTTATTTCTGCAGTGCCATTTCAAGTTCCCTGTCACATGGTGAGCCTAGTCATGGTCTGGCTGATAGAGTTATTAATTGCAGGGAGGTCCTTGAAGCATTCAACCTCCTTGTTCTTCAGGTCAGCTCTTTTCCTTATGCCTTGCAAACGCAGCAGTCCAGGATCAGCTTTAGCAATGAGATACATTGGATACAATTTGACACTGTGGTAAGTGTTTGTTAATTTTAACTGAATTTTAATGTGGACTTCACACCTAACAGAGTCTTAGCAGATGTGTATGTTAGGAGGGAAAATGTTAGGAGTGAGCTCTTCCTCTGCTGCAGCTTGTTTTCTCAGGCTCCGTGTACACAGCCCTGGGATGCTGCTGACTGTAGGAGTAGCATTGACACCTAGGCCCAAGCACTACACGTATTTCTTTTTTCAGCCATGTAATGGTAATGTGAGAAATTTCTTTCTAGGCTCTGGTCAGACAGAACTATGCAGACATACCATAAAGCTCTGGAGCTGGCTTTCTGTTTTCAAACAGTCTTGACACTGAACTTTCGGGTTATATGTCACATGGCCTGTCAAGTCTGTTCATTACTTTTCTGGAACTACTAAGAGTTGTGTACTAGGCTAATGAATTATGGTGTGGTAGGTGCAATCACTGTGCAGAGAAGAAGGTATTTTAGACATTCTGCATGATTATCTTTTTTTCATCATTTCAGCCTTTTTCTGAGGATGTTTTGGCTAAACCTGCTTTAAAAAAAAAAGCCTGTTCTCCTATTCCTTGTTTCATAGAATCATAGAATTTTTAAGGCTGGAAATGACCCCTAAGATCATCCATTCCAACCATTAACCTACCACCACCAAGTCTACCCTTAGACCATGTTTGGTATATTTATACCAAGTTTGACTTTACTGTGTTGAGTGAACCATTGGTTTCTGTAAAATGTCTTAAATTGCTAGTTGTAAAGAGTAGTTAAAATCAAACAAACAGAACAGTGGAAATGAAGGGAGTGAACTAATATCTCAAGTTTGCTTCTTTGATGGATTGTTAGTAATAGGCATTGTGGTGACCTTCTGTAAGATGGTCTAGAGAATTTTTTGTTTCCCAAAAGTAAAAAATCATCAAATTTCAGTCTTCTTATTAAAAAAAAAACTCACCAGAAAGAGGAGACCACATGGGGTTACTTAAGTTTCTGGTGATTACTGGTGATATAAATGCACTGGAGACCATTCTGTGCTTCCCACAGAGGCCTCGTGAAATTTGAGGCAGCAGATATTGCGCCTTTCTGATTGCTGTCTGCAGATTTACATTCCAGCAAAAACATTATTAGTTTCTGATTGCCATTGGACATCTGTAGAATCTGACAATCAGAAATTTTGGAAATTAATAACCCTTCTGTTTCCTGGTTCTGTTTTAAATAGAAATGAGATAACAGGTGTCAGTAGGTATAAAGACAGAAATAGAGTGAGAAAATAATTAGCAGTATTCTAGAAAACCCCTGCAATCACAGGTTGAAGAGATATTAAAAAATTTACAAGTACTTACATCTGTCTTTTCTAGCTGTAGACAAATAATAAGTGAAACTAAAAACAATGTACATTTTTAATTGTACTCCTTGAAACAAATATCAGCACCGAGGGGGAATGAAGAAAAAACAAGAGATACTTTGCAAAATACTTTCCACTTATTTGTTTAAATTACAAAAGAAATTAAAACTGTTTCCAGTTTTCTTTATGTTTTTGCTGTCTCTGTGTGGAACAGGATGATGCAGCAGGTGAAGACAAGCTGTACTTCGGTTTAAATGAATACAGCAAATCCCTCCAATGGGGAGTCACAAGTCCACTACTGAGATGTGATGAAACCTTTGAAAAAATGGTCAACACACTTTTAGAAAGGTAAATAGTAACATGGGAGCTTGGGATTCTGCTTAATTGGGATTTTAAGATATATTTATGAGCCCCATCACAGTGGAATGAAGACACAGTGACCTTTGTTGATCTTGGAATCTGTAAAGTATGTGCAATTTTAATTTTTGTAACAAATTCAGTTAAAAATTCAGTGCTGTTAAAAGAAGGAGGGGATATCCTTCATTTGTTTATAGAAGAGATAAGGCCCGTTCAGCAGCAGTCCAGGCTCTGCTGTGCTGCTCTCCTCTCTTGACTGAGTCCTCACTAAATTCTGGCCCAAATGAAGGTAATGGAAGTTTATAATTAACAGTCACTTACTTGAACCTAGGACTTGGTTCTTTATGTTCTGGCTTGTTAATATGCATTTACTTAAAACACACAGATTTTGTGCAAGATTATTTTCTTTGAAAATCAATGGCTTTGTCCTTCAAATGTTACAGAAAAAGATGGGTACTACTTTGCCACACGTTTGCTAATAACTCAGAAGCTGCTGTGATTTTGCAGATGTTAACTCAGAACTGTGTTTCCTCCAAGGTACCCCCGGCTGCACAGCATGGTGATTCGCTGCTACCTTCTCATTCAGCAGTATTCCCAAGCTCTGATGGCTCTTACCACCATGGACTCACTAAGAGATCACAGCACACCTGAAACACTCAGCATAATGGATGACCTTATCACTTCTCCGGGCAAGGATAAGAATGGCTGCGGCCACATGCTGGTCATTAGGGTGCCGTCTGTGCAGCTAGCCATGCTGGCCAAGGAGAGGTTACAGGAAGTAAGAGACAAGCTAGGTCTGCAGTATCGGTTTGAGATCCTCCTCGGGAATCCTGCTTCAGAGCTTGCTGTCGCGAAGCACTTTGTGACACGGTTGAAGGTTAGCAGAAACTAAGTATTTATTTGTGTGGCCATCATGGCCATCTGAGTGTCGTACACATTTTGTGTTCAGTCCCACGTGTTTATAGTTTAATTGTTTGATAGGATACCAGTGCATGTTCTGTATGTGTCTCTGTGGAGGAATACTGTCCTTTTGATGAGCATAAACGATTTAGAAAACTTGGAAAAAGCCTGAATTGTTACTGGTCCAAACACTGGCTGTTGTCTCACTTGTTAAAGTTGAGTAATGGCGTGAGCTAGATACGGTTTGTCTCTGAAGCTCTGAACACAGAACTCAGCTCTCCTCAGACAAACTAATTCTTTGCACCAACTTATCTGTCTATCTAGTGTATCTGTTGTCTGCTCTGTCCATCCATCTTCTGCCCTTCTGATAACTGGTAATGTATGCTGCTTGTCATAGACTTCTTTTCTGGAACTACTGCATGCTGAAAGCCTCTTCTGCCCAGCACATACGTACCACGCTAAACTGCTGCATGTGCAAGAGCATGGTTCAGCTAGCCCAATCCACCCGCTGGACAAACCTCGCCACATCAAACAAGGGGAAGTGGTTGCCTGCCTTTGGGACCAGCCTCAGAGTAATCCCATTTATCTGTCCTGACCCATGCTCAGAGTCTCACAGAGAGATTAATTTTCTGTTTCTGCTGTGAGCTATATACTATGTTCAAAACCACACAGAAAAGGAATTCTTTTTGTGAGCCTTTCTTAAAAATATTTGCCTACAAGCAAAAGCAGAGAAAGGTCCTTTAAAAAAGCTACCGCTTCTGCTTCTCAAACCCGGTCTGCAGCAGGACAGGGGAGAATAGAACAGAGTGATTAGGAAAGATGAAACAGCATGTGAGATAGCAGTTTATTTTGGCAAGGCATTATTTTCATCCTTAAATCACTCTGGACTGTGAGTCCTGTGAGGGTTTCTTCATGGACCTTTGCCGTAAAGGGCTGCAGCTCTTCAGTGTTGCTGGAGCAGCCTGTGAGGTCTTCAGATCAGGATCGAGTGCGAGAGCTGTTGCAGCTGAATATAAATAAATAAATCTATAGGATTATGGACTTGTTTCTTTCCTTGCACATCACTAGGAAAAAAAAACAACTCTGAAGCATGCATATCAAAGGAGTGAGGGGGAGGAATTCAGTTGCCCAGAAATAAGCCTGCAGTGTCTTTTTAGGTGTATTATCCCAGTGGCACTCCAGAATGATGAAGGTCGCCTGTGAATCTTGTGCTGGGCTGCTGTACCTGCCAGTCTGGTGCTTGGGATAATGTGGAGTATCTGAAATGGTGTAAGCATGTGTCTGGGCAACTGATTCCCAATATAAAATTTGTCAGCCATGCTACCACTGAGTCTAGTTTATTGCTGACAACTTTGATTTTAACTCCTGGGAACTGATCGCTGCAAGCTTCCACTACAAGCACCTAAGGATGTCTTTTGGTTGGTTGGTTGACTGGCTGGTTGGTTGGTAGGTTGGTTTTTGAGGGGACAGCAACATGAAGCTGCAGCGTGCTGTCTGGTGAGGCTAAGACTTGAAATGCTGGTCCCACCAAAAACTGCCCTTGGTTGTGGGGAGGATGAGGCTTCATCCTGACCTTTTTCAGGAGCAGGGATGGAAACTGTATAGCTTTCAGTGACCCCAAATGAAAAGTTTGACTTAGCTTTTCCTTAAGAGGGCGTTAGCAGTGTTTGTTATGCCAGCGTGGGGCAGGGCAGGGAGGATGGGTGACCATCTCTGCAGTCTTGGTAGCTGGACCATTCCCCTCTCTTGTCAAGCAAACCAGACCAGACAGGTCAGTCCTCTCCATCAGAGAGCCAGACATCAAGGGGGATGACACGCCCACAAGTACAGAATGAAAGAAGAAATAGAAAATAACTTAAAATTACTCTGTTGACCAGACATGCTGTCACGGCATACCCTTTTAAGTGTTACCAGAGTCAAAATTCTTGGGAGGCATTTAGAAATGAGGAGGCCAGAGGCCTGCAGCTTTCTGCTCCTCATGAGTAAGATGGTCAAGAAATATATCTTCTCTATGCAAGTTTACAGCTTAAAGCCAAAGGCATTCAGTTTTCTTTTTAAGTCCTTAGGCTAATAGAAAAAAAAATCAACTTTGTATTTCTCTTCCCCTATTTCATTTTCTACCCACGCACATTTGCAGAAACTTCTGCTGTTGGAGAGGCAGGGGTAACGCACAGCCAGACCAACCCTGCTGGGCCAGAAAATAATTCTCTGCTGCCAAGGCTGCTTTGCTGACCCAGTAGAGGATCTTAAGTAGTTGGAAATTTATTTTTTTCTGTGAACATGTGGTACAGAGAATGCTGAAATCATCAGTGGAAAGATATCAGGACTGGGGAAAGAGACTACAGCTATAGCAGGAAGGGGGAGTTTTACTCCAAATTGTGCTCTTCCTAAGCTGAGAAAAAAGAAATCATAGGGGTTTTTTCAGGGGAAGTTTTCAAAATTTCAAATGTCACACTGAGTAATTGATCTGCTAGCGAGTCTTCCTTTTCAATCCCCTTCATCTGCCTGAGAAGATTACTCGTAAAACATGGCCTTTCTGGGTAAGAGGAGGGGTAAGGAGAGAATATGTCAAGGGTACAGGTTGAGACTAGAAGAACCAAAAGGGATTTCAAGACAGGGTTCTTTAAGATAGGGTTCTTCTTGTAAGGTATGTTTTCCACAAATCTTGCTTAAGTCTTGTTGCTCTGTCAAGAGAGCAGTTTCTTGTTGTCTTGCACAGCTTTGCTGAGAACAGTAATATATATATACATACACACATAACTTTAATTATATATATTTACTATTTTTAATGGGCAGTTTGAGTGATTGGGCTTGCTTATTACTCAGCGAAGTAGATTCTGTGCCTCAGCTAGATAAGAGCCTTCTCCAGAACTGATTTTGTCTGTTATAAGAAAGAAGGAAAAAACATTTTCCATGAGGGTGACATGCTTTAGCTGAGATGCTTGATGATTCCATAACCACTAGGGTTTAATTTCCGAGCCCAGAGAGACCTTGTTGTCCTGTTAGCATTGAAATGTGAAGTCCCTGGATTATGTGGAAAGAGCTTCTCTGCTGATGTCCAGCTTTGACTGGTTAGTGATGTAAGAGGCTGCATGGTCAGTTTTCCTGGCAGTACCCATCATGTATTGACAGGAATGGTTGGATATGAACCTGCGCTTTTGCATTTCAGCCTTATAATGCAATTCCAATAGAATGGCTGGTTTCTCCGAGTCTTTCTACTTTCAGGAGTTGCCGTAGGGTGCCCGTGCCACTCTTGATCAAATACAGCTTCTATCATCTGGAAGTCTGGGCACTCTACAACACAGCAAGAGAGATATTGTTGCTCAAGATAGAGCAATATTTTTAGGAGGCTGCATGCAACAAAGAGACCAAAAATCAGCTCAGCCAGGTTCATTAAGCTCTGCAGAACCAAGGGGACTGATGGACTTAGGGGCTTCGGACCGACACTACCAGTGTGAAGGGAAAATGGCAGTTTTGTGGGTTTGGGCCTTGTTAGACTGTGGTGAGGAGTCCTTTCATGTGGGATTACCTCCAGTAAAAAGGAAACTTTCATATAATATTTCATTATATAGAATAATTAAATTATTCTTAATTTTTTATTAAATTATAAAGAATAATTAAACAGGTATTTGAGGATCATGAAATCATTTTCAAACTCCACTTGAAGGTCTTTCTTGAGCTTTACATTAATTTCAAAGAACTTTTATCTGTGCCAGCTTGAAGTTGAAGGCATCAACTGCATTTTTCTCTTGAAAAACCACAGTAATACCACACCAGGTGTATTTTTCCAGCACTGAGTTCCATATGCTATGCATCCTTTTTCTGTGCATTTACTGCTTGGCTAACACTTCACTCCCAGAAATAAATGCATGCTTGTACCTAAGGTCTCCTTCCTGTTGGATGCTAAGTGAACTCTGTATACAAAGAAAAAGCAGAAACTGGAAAAAAAAAAGGAAAAGAAATACAGCTAAGGTTTAGAAGGTGTCATTAAAAGTAACTAGGAGTTTCCCTGTTCACAGGCTTGGAGGGGAAATGAGCAGGATGACTGGATCCCTCGCACCTATCAGGATTTGGAAGGTCTACCTTGCATTGTTATTTTAACTGGCAAGGACCCTCTAGGAGAAACTTTCCCCAGGTACTGTTATTACTTTTGTGATATGACTTTTCTATGACGTGTCTTGTTAAATTGGGGGGTGGGTAAGTGGTTTGATGTCATCTGGCTGTTTTTTCACTAAAAAAAAAAAATGTATTCCAGACTTGATTTTGAAGCAGTTTAAAATTTTGGAAAGTACAGTTTGTGAAAATAAAGCTCTGTGTGGGTCAATTAATATTTGTGCAAAGTACCAAGGAGCATAACTTATGTGCTGAACATTTTAAATTAATTTTATGTTTTCTGGCCAATAAATTTGCTCATGAATATTTAATAAGAAATTAGAGATAGGGCATATTCTTCAAAATCAGAGAAAACAAAGCTTCCTTTATTCTTGGGTTGGTTTTTTCTAGGTCGTTGAAATACTGTGACCTTCGACTAATAGACTCAAGCTACTTAACTCGGACTGCATTAGAGCAAGAAGTGGGCCTGGCATGCTGCTACGTCTCGAAGGAGGCAATCCAAGGACCTATTGTAGCTCTTGACCTTAGTGAGAAGGAGCAGGAGAAAGCTAATGGTAGCGAGAATGACTCTGATGAGCTGCTGATAGACTTGGACCGACCCCAGAGTAATAGCAGCGCTGTCACTGGAACCTCAGGTCAGTTATTCTGTTGTTGCTCTGAAAAACAAGTCTCAATCCCTACGTCACTGGAAATTGAATGCAGCATTGAGATGTTTAGTCAGACATGGGTCACTTAGCTGTGTCCTGCTGTAGACTGGGCAGTGAAATGGCAGTAGCATATTTTTTCCACAGTGAGCAAGTTTCCTGTCTGTAGCTAAAAGGGGATGGTGTTGCAGAGGGAGGATGGTATGCCATAGCTAAGGGCCCTTTGCGATATTTATTTTTAAAGTTACATTTCACATTTGTTGCTAGTTGGTCTGGCAGATCCTGAAAAGATCTTAAAAGTCAGAGTAGAAACATATAAAATAGTATAGTAGTTTAGTATAAAATTTTAGGAATAGAAAAGTGCTCTGCAACTTCAGGGGTAGCTATGGGTGTGGAAGGGCCTCCTTCCCAAGATGAACAGAATAGCTGGATCTTGCCCTTACTCTTCAGGAATCAGTGGACGCTCACCTTCCACCAAGTTTTCCCTTCCTTGCCTTCCTCAGGCACTGCTGGGTCATTCTCTTTGTTCCCCTTGGAGTTTGGGGTATTAAGACAGCTGAAGTGGACCTTTGCTGTGCACCAGACCTTCCTGTACGCTAACCACACCTGACTGGTATGGCGGAGAGAGCATAGTCCAGTTCACGTTAAGGCTGCAATGAAATTGATGCTTGGTTCCCTGTTGGAAGGAGTGTAAAATCAATCTGTGCATACACTGGTGTCATATACTTGAAATTCAGAAGGTTATACCATTGTTGGATGATACCTTTAGATTGGATATTAGGCAAAAATTCTTCACTGAAAGGGCTGTCAAGCACTGGACTGGGCTGCCCAGGGAAGTGGCTGAGTCACCATCCCAGGGCATGTTTAAAAGACTTGCAGATGTGGTGCTTAGGGACATGGCTTAGTGGTGGACTTGGCAGTGCTAGATTCCTTGTTGGACTTGATGATCTTAAAGGTCTTTTCCAACCTAAATGACTCTGTGATCAAATTCCAAATCCTAGATGGGGAATGGTAATTAACATGTGGAGCTTAGCACTTACTTGTGACGGAGACTCTTGTGTTTGGACTCTAAAGCCTACAAGAAGGGCTGTTGCCTGTCCAGCAAGAGGGACTGATGGGTGCCTATTCCTTTTTAAGTGGTGAAACACTGACTTAACTCTGACATGACGAGCTCACCCAGCAGCACTCATTACTCATAAGTATTTGAAGGTTAGGATTGTCCCGTAGATCAAATGCGTTCGTTATTTCTTTAAAATCTTTTATGTCAGCCAGTATCTGTTTACTTCCTGCTCTTTGTTTCCACAGGCTCCCTGGCAGACAATGGTGTGAGCTCCTCAAGCGCTGCAGACAAGTCTCAGAAGCAAACACCATCACTTAACTTTCAGACTGTGGTGCACAGCTCAGTGGATGAAGGAACGTACCCCACTTTCACAGCTGGGGGTACCCTGAAACAAGAATGCGACTCCTTGGGTAACCAGATGGCAAGCAGCACCACTTCAAAGCTATCATCACTGTCTTCAGTCTCCCAGACACTTCGGTGGCCTACCCATTCGTCCAAAGATAGCAAGGCCCTCCGCACTGCGCTGCCACGCATCGTCATCCTCTCAAAAGCTGCCTACTGTCTCCTGAGCTCACAGAAAAGTGGGAATTTGCCTTCCTCCTCTTCCCTTCTGCCTCATGCTGACGTGTCATGGCTGAGCTCTCTGAGGCCTCTACTTCACAAGGACATGAACAGTGAAGAGCAGTCTCTCTACTACAGGCAGTGGACGACAGCCCGGCAGCAACACGCGGACTTCAGCAATCAGGGTGAGACGTCTGGCTTGAGGAGTTTTCACCCCAGGAGGCTGCTTTTGACTGGACCACCGCAAGTAAGAGTTCCTTCCTCTTGCCTTTATTAGTAGGATGAGAGGACCGATGTTGAGGTCTGCAGGTTGTACTGTAAAGGCCTTCTGCGAGGTCACCCTCAGCGATGTGTTTTGAGGTCAGAAATCCGTCAAATTTTAAGGTTAAGTTCATGCTGGAAGGGGTAAGGAGGGGAAGGGTGATGCTGTATGTCATGTTTTAGCCTAAATGAAATAAACATGGATGACACTGGGTGTAAAATTGCCTTGAGCAGTTATCACTGCCGATCCCCCTGTGTACAGAAGTGATATAGGCTCCAAGGACAGGTTTTGCTCATGGATAATACTGTTCAGCACAGGTGGGAATATTATGTCTGCTCGTGTTTTCAGGCTGAGCTAGAATGGGGTTAGCCCAAAGGCGTTTACCTGAAACGTAGCTTTCCTTTTATTAGTCTGAGGTGGGATTTGGACTCTTTTATTCCATCTCTGACTCAGGTGGGAAAGACTGGCTCATACTTGCAGTTCCTAAGGATTCTCTTCCGCATGCTGATCCGGTTGCTGGAAGTAGATGTGTATGATGAAGAAGAAGTTAATACCAGTAAGTATTTAGTAGTCATTCTTAATATGCATTATAAGGAGCCTCTGGTATGTCTTATTCAGCAGTGACAAATTTCACAGCTCACAGAATGACTATGGATTATACATACTACTTGTCCTGTCCATCAGCATATAGCTAGACTGTAGGTGTCAGCATGTAATTTAATATATTAGTAGAAAATGTATTCAGTTATATTGCATTTAGACTGAGAACTATTAAATCTGTCTTGGATTGGTATATTTGGATAACACTGATTGAAAGTGATCACAAAACTGTAAATGGGCAACATCTCCCTGTGTTATCTCTTCTTGAACTGTTTTTAAGTGTGTCTGCTTTTCAGCATAAGACACTTAAGAACATTTTGTTTCTGGCCAAAAAATCACTATTATTTGTGATATTTTACAGTTTACGAATCTTAAGCTGAGGAAAAAGGGGAGGGGGAACCTCTTTGGATCTGAGCTCATTTGTCAGGTCTCACAGATCCATTAACTGCTGTGGCAGGACTTTGCCTTGAGATGCACAAACCCTTTAAGAAATGAACCCTCTCCAGGCTGTTTTTCACATAGCTCTGTGCTTTTGTAGTGACGGTAACTCCATGGTGCATAAATCTCGTGACCGTTAGACTGGCATCTGGAAAATGTGGTTGTTGGCAAACCCTTGAAAAGACTGATTTGTATTTCTGCTCAGAAAGTGCTAGTATATGGGGGAGAAAAGCATTTTCTTTTGACTGGAGCTTTGGGGGCTGTTATTCTCTCACTATCTGTACTAAAGTAACCCAAGAACTTAGAAGGAAGTATCAAAATGTAAGAGACGTTCTGCATCCTGCTGCCTGGCCTGTTGTGCTCACAGCAACATGTCATACTCCTGGCCAGGAGCACGTGTAACTCTGTCACGAGAGCAGTTTGGGTTTGTTTGGAGTTTCTGGCTCTGGCTTTTTTGCTCCCACTGCTTCTAGGAAATGGTTTTCCAGACCCCTCGTGCTCTAATGATTGAGAAAGTTATTTTATTCTTGAACCCAAAGGTCTTCCTGTCCCAGCTACAAACATTCTCTTTGGGACCAACAAAAATACTAATTTAAACAGTTTTTCTCCTCTTTGATGTTTGCTTCTATGCTGTAGTCAAGCAGGAAACTTACACTCTCTCAGCGCTCATCAAGGTAGCCTGAATTTTCCTACAAGATCCTCACCAACTGCAGTCTCTTTAGTCTTCTTACTGGTTTAGTACCCTTGCCCACACATCTGTTTTCCATTTATCTTTCTGGTGCATGAGTGACCAGAACCAAACCTGGTATTCTGCAGGATGTTTAATCAGCCCATGGACAACTGTTCATGTTCCTCTGCCCCACTGAAAGCCCCATAATAGTTGAAGCCTGTGATTTCACTCATCTCTTCTCCCATTTCACTGGCACTTTATTCATGGGTTCCTCTGCAACTCTGTCATTTCCAACCAAGGTGCTCCCAGACTGCTGTAAAAACACCTGTCACTAGTCCTTGACTGTACATGACTTGTATTTTTGCTGTTAAATATCATCCAGTTTCTGTTATTACAGTTCTTAAGTGCACTGAAGTCTTTCTGGTTGATGATCTTCAATTCCCTCTCCATACTGACAATAACTCTTAGAGTGTGCACCAGCAAACCTAAGCCTGTTGGTTCCTTTGTTTGTTTTTATTTAGTGACATTAGTGAAAACATTGAACAGTATGCCCCTTTACTGATCTTTTAACTTCTTAAATGCTTGTGATGTTACATGCTGCCACCTTCTGTTTAATCAACTTGCTAAATTTACAGACCATTCGCTGTGTCAACTTTCTTCAGCTGTATTAGACATTTGTTATATGGTATCATATCAGATCCTGCCCGTCCAGATGGATGAGTTGCATTTCCTTTGTTCAGAGACACAGATACATCAAAGCTGAATAATGAAAGTAACACAGGATTTCTTTGGTCAACCATGTTGCAGTTTTAGCATTTTTCATTTATTTCAATATCTTCAGTTATTTCCTTCATCCTCCCCAAGTTTTGAATATTATGAAGGTCAAAGCAATGGACCCAGAGCTCCGTAGATTTCTGTATCTCCTCCTGAATGGTAATAACAATACTCAAATTGAGATCAGGCGTGGAGATTACTCTTTTGCTCTGGATTGAAGGTATGTCAGGCTTTTAGAGTTTTGTTTCCATCTTGGCTTATACTAAACCTTTTATTGCCTTGAAAACTTAATTGTCAAAGCAAAAAGAAGATGGGAAAAAAAAAGAAATTAATTTGTATAGTTGCGGTGATATATATATCAAAGAAAATTATTATATGTTTTCATGAAGAAATGCTTTGTTTTCATGAAATGGTTTCGTGTTTTTCTGAGATCTACCTCAGCTTGACATTTGGCAAAGCTTATTTTCTCTCACACTTGTTGACATTTACAGCAAAACTTAATTCACTGGTGAGATTTTTCCATTCCTCATGGACTTTTTTTCATTCTCAGTGTCCTTTTTGATGTAGTCTTTCTGAAACCCCTTCCTCCTGGTGTTTTTATGGTTGGTGTGCTGCTTGCTGGTTGTTTGGCAACTGTGATTCCAAGAAGTCCAGGTTTCATTTGTAGGCAAGTCCCTGGTTTTCTTAGGCCTGCTGATTTACAGAGTGAGCTTCCTCAGGATTTCTCTGTATGGACAAACTAATATGCCTCAACTGACTGGCAGTATATCTTACTCTGACTGTAGTATGGTGACAGAGAATTTATTGGCCTCTACACTACTCACATCCTATTGGATCAGTCAGGATACAGAGAACATGTGCTTGTCTGTAGACCCAACCTTCTTTTTGTCTGAAATTGCTTTTCTAAAATGAGAAACCTTGGTTACAGACCTACTTTTATGTGTTCTTCCATCTCATTTTAACTGAACTGACACATGTACAAGCTGCAGTCCAAAGTTGTTTTCTTTGGCTGGTGCCCTCTAATGATCCCATTACTTACGCTTGGTTTTCTGCTTTAGAATTATCTCTGTTGGATCAAAGCAAATAAGTTTTGTTGATCCTTGCTGGCCACATCCCATTCTCTAACAAGAACGTGTCTTTCACTGGCTTTGTCATGTACTGCTACTAGCTGATAAACCTATACAGCCTCTTTCTCCTTGCTTTCATGCCTTTGGATACTTTCACTTCTTGCTGACCCAGTGCTCCCTGTTCCACCACAGAGAGGCATTCGACCACACCTGAATCTTCTGCACAGATAGTACCATTCATTTGAGCAATTAATGCTTACCCCAGAGTGAATTATACCTCAGCAAATGGCTGAGGAGCAGAGCAGAACGATACCTGTGAGGCTCCTTCCCAAGGAACTGCCATTTCATTGGAATGGCTTTGTGAGGATTATATTTATCTAATCCTGACAATGTTCAAAGAGGTCTCTGCACGTGTGTGCACACAGGCGTCTGTGTGAGGTTCTGTGCGAGTGCCAGTCAGCAGACATCATGTAAACACCGTTCAGCGGGCACCTGCTGGGCCTTACCTGAAGTGTGTTGTTGCAGGTCATGCAGAGAACAGCAAGATTACTCAGTCGAGCAGTGACCACTGGCCGGATATCGAGATCTTCAGCAAGATGTCTTTTGACCCGAATGTACATGACCCCAAGTACAGAGCTATAAGTCCGGTATACACAGAACAGCTGTCAATAGTGAAGCAAGGTAAGTAGGGCTTTTTAGGACAACTTTCCTACAAAGAATCAAGTTTTATCGGTTTGATTGAACACATGCGTTCACAATAGTCTTTCATCTCCAAAATGAAATGCCACAGAACAATCTGTGTGTCGTTATAATTGTTCCTGGGGTCACAGTCTTTGTTTTTAACATTCATAACATTTCTTTGTGCACAGAAACAAGTAAAGAAACAAAATCAGAGGAACCCAAGAAAAGGGAGACTGTGTCCATGATGTTGACTAAATTTGCAGCTTACAACACGTTCCATCACTGTGAGCAGTGCCATCAGTACATGGACATTAATCCTGCCGCACAGGTTGGTGTCAAGGTCCAGGGGTAAACCGCATCCTTGATTTTATTGCAGTCCCTTCAGACACACCAGTCTGGTCTCACGCTTTCACCTTCCACGAGATGGAATGGTTTCATTCTTCCATTCTCATGGGAGATACTGAGCTACGGACCCTGGAGCATTGACTGTGTCCGCTACGCTCTGCATGAGCAATTTTCCTCTCCAGCTGCCTCTGACAAAGGGTGGATGTTGTGACTAGTTGTCTCGGGCCAAAAGAAGTGTTCAGCCTGCTGGAGGGTTCATGGTGTCTCATGGGAGTGGAGATGATTAAGAGAGTCTTACCTGAGTGCTGGCGTTCCACACCTGTGGTGGGAGACAGGCAGCTCAACTTCATCCTCCCTTTGTACGTAACTGTGCGTGCTCAGCAGGAGCTTGTGACTAGATGAAAATTATAATTTTTAACTATTTAATTAAAAACCTTTTGATCTTTAAAAGAAACAGTGATGCTTGCAGGAGACTGTCAGGTAAGATTATTCCCCGTTGAGAGCTCAGACATTATTTCTTCATAACCACCAATAGTTTACTTGAAGGTTTCTCATCTCAAATCGTTCTTTCCTTGCTTGCTGATCTTTCCCAACAGCTTCTATTAACTTAACACAGAGTAGACACACTTCCTCGGCAACCTATGATGTCAGTTACCCTGGAGCAGCACCAGCAGGTCTGATTTAAGCCCCATGCTTCACTAAGTATTTTGACAGAAGCGAATCGTCCCAGAGGACATCATTGGTCCCTCCACTCATCTTTGTTTATGTGGTCAAATATAGGCCCTAGTGATAATTGTGAATATCTACTTGTATGTGCAAGTGTGAGTAGTGTTTGTAGGGTGATGATAGTTGAACTCAGAGATGTTACATATCCAGAGGGAAGTCATTGGACAGCCGGCGCTATGAAGGGAGAGAGATTCCTCAGTGCTTTCTCAGAACCTATGCAAAGCCCCTTTCATTTTCCTTCTTTACTTCAGCTGATTGTTTCAATTCTTTAGAAAGTCTGTAGAAGGATGGGCTGCTAAGAGTAAATGATATGACCTTGTAGCAAGACAAGTGCTACCATAGAACAAAACCCTGTCAGATACGTAGGCGCTCTTTATACACTTACGTGGTTTGGTGAAACTTAAGCTCACCCAAACACTTCATGGCCTTGATGGTGATGTCATCTGCCTTGATTACCTAACTGCTTAGAAGAGTGTTGCCACAGGAAAACACCATACTAATGCAGCCATACTGTTGCTGAGCTGTCAGAACGGCAGGGTGTTCTGCTGCGGAGGCACACCCACGCACTACACTGCTCTTGAGTCTCTTGGGGAAAAATGTCTTTGGACAATTTGTTTCCTCGTACGTATACATTTTTCACTTCTTGTAAATATTGGCACATAATTTTGAGCTCAAGTGGTAGAGGAAAACAAGAATGTAATAGAGTTAACTGTGGTTACTGAAGAGAATGTCTTGGATGTTCTTCTCTGATGACTTCGCATGTTGTGACTGGAAAAGCAGGTTGCCGTATATTCCTAATGTCTTACCTGCTTGCAAACCCTTCTTCTGCTTTCTTTGTTGTATACAGATATCTGACTCCACTCTGCATGCATTCACGTTTTCATCCTCGATGCTAGGAGAAGAGGTTCAACTGCATTTTATAATCCCCAAGTCCAAAGAGAATCATTTTGTCTTCAGCAAGCAGGGAAAACATCTGGAAAGCATGCGTCTCCCACTCGTTTCTGACAAGGTGTGTGTGCTGCTCTTACCTGTCTGCTGGCTACACGTGCTCAACACAATCAACTTGACACACAGTTGCAACTCAGTGTTGGTTGGCTGGGGATTTTCCCTGTTTTCTTCTTGTTATCAAGTCCTTTGCGTAAGTCTTGCCTGATTGTCCTCAGAGCAGGAGTTTTGGAGGACAGCTGTTCCCTTTTTCATTCCTAGCCTCCAGTTCATACATGCTGCAATGATCAATAATCTTAAAATCCAGTGTAACAATAAATTTAAATGCATATCATGAGTAACCTTCATTTTACCTAATGTTGCTAAAATATCTCCTGTTCCAGCAGAATTTGAATGCAGTCAAGAGTCCTATCTTCACTCCATCGAGTGGACGTCATGAACATGGTCTCTTGAACCTTTACCATGCCATGGAAGGAATCAGCCACCTTCACCTCCTTGTGGTCAAGGAATATGAAATGCCGCTCTACCGTAAATACTGGCCCAACCACATCATGCTTGTGCTGCCAGGCATGTTCAACAATGCTGGCATTGGTAAGAAACACCGTCAGTGCATTGCAGGAAGTATCTGAATCCTTGTTGATGGACTACAGTGTTGAAGGAAACTTTGCAGCAGCTTCTCACGTTCATGCTGTGGTAATAGCAGCCACATCTGTGCACAATCCAATGGTGTGTAGGAACTGCTATAGGGACGTGGAATAAGTAGCTTCAGTTTTAGAATCTCAGCCCCTACTTGGTTCAAGTTACTTTAGGAATGCCCCAAAATCACATGCTGCAGAGTCTCTTAAAGGTCTTCTTGGTATCTGCCTTTTAGATTTATTTACACTGAGAAAGGGATATATATACTGATTTCTTTTTAACGTAAGATGTTACGAGACTAAATTCATCAAGGGGAATGGCTGCATATGTTCGTGTAGCCTTTCTCTGGGAAGAGAGAGTGATGAAGTCGAATAATGTCTTTATGGTATCTTGCCAGGTGCTGCCAGGTTTCTTATTAAGGAACTATCCTACCACAATCTAGAACTGGAACGAAACCGCTTGGAGGAACTGGGAGTCAAGCGTCAGTGCGTCTGGCCGTTCATCGTGGTCATGGATGACTCCTGTGTCTTGTGGAACATGCACAGTGTTCACGAAGAGTCAAGGTAAGTAACCACCCAGCACTGGGGTCACAGCACTCATCCAGCACAGACAGCAGCACTCCTGTTATTTAGGCTCATCTAACAGGCTGTGAAAGACCAGACAACTGGAAAAGTTGGGCAGCTGGAGCTGCTGGTAATGTACTTGACATTGCAAAGTTAAACCAGCTTTCAGCTGTGGCTTTGATGTAATAACACTACAGAAGTCCATCCAAAGGGCTTCTCAGGGGGTCATTATTCATTCAGTGAGATAGTCCAGGAAGTGTACACTTGGATATCTTGGACATTGGGTATATCGTCTAAAATTCAAAAAAATCCCAGCTCTTTCACTCACATCAGTAGGAAGGTTGTAGATTTGTCTTGCTGACTACTGATATCCAACCTCCTGCTGTTGAACACTTCCAGCTGGCTCCACCCTTGCATCCGTGCCCCAGAGTACCGTCAACAAATCTCTGCTCGTCCTTTGCCTAAAGCCACTCTTGCTTTTAGTGACTATTCGAGTGATTTCTCAATATGTGACTTCCCTGATTTGTTTCGATTCAATTTCTGTTTCTCAGTGAGAACAGTTTGTTTTGGGAACTTCAGCTTTTAAAAAGGCATTAAGCTCTTGCTCTTCCCGGCGCTTATGCTGTCCATTACAGAGAAAATTGCCTTCCAGAAATGGGCCATAAGGCGATTCCTTTTCCCTTTCTAAATCTCTATGTAAGACCTTATTCTCCTGAAGGGCCCATTTTCTTGTAATGACTAGATCAATGGGATGGGATTAGTTGGCTGTTATTTAAAAAGTCTGCATTTATTTTGATGTGGGGAGTGTGCCCTCTCAATTGCTAATGGAATTACTTGGTCCGTTGTACACGCATAGATGTATCTCTGTGCCGTGTGTGTTCCGTAAAGGTAACGAGCTGTGTTTGCATGTTGTGTGTGATCGCGTTCTGCAGCCAGTCTCTGGAGCCTGGGTGTTCCAGCAAGAACGTGTCCTTGAAGAGCGTCCTCCAACACATTGAAGCCACCCCCAAAATTGTTCATTATGCAATACTGGGCGTTCAGAAGTGGAACAGCAAGCTGAACGCCAGGAAGTCAAAGGCTCCGTTCTCCAGGTGCCACGTGCATGATTTTATACTGCTCAACATTGACCTGACCCAGAATGTGCAATATGATCTGAACAGGTAGGCAATGCACACACACACACACACACACACGCAGTACAGTCATGTGCTGTCATGGGACGAACCTTGCCACTGCGTTTCAAAATCCTGTTCAGATAGATAGAAAGATCCTGGCAGAGGTAACAAGTGCCCAGTCACAGAAGTAAAATGCAGAGTGATATACATTGAGTCTGAATGAATGAGGCACCAAAAGAAATTTGCCATCAGCCAAAGAATGGGAGAGGCAGAGCACGAGGCCAGGGCAGGGGAGGGGCTACGGGCGACTGAAAGGGCAGGGGAGGGAGAAGATGAAAATGCAAGAGAAATAAGTAACCACCAGAGCAAAAAGAGAAGAAAGAAACTAAAATTGCATCGGTCACAGGAAGAGTACGGAGCTTCTGGAGTGCCTCTGGAAGAGGCAGGAGCCTCTTGCATGACTCAGGACTCAAGACTGGAATCCCTGCTCACAGCATTTGCCATGGCAAATGCTGTGAGCAGGGAGGAGGGATTCCTTCTGTTTCCTAAGGAGTCATCTTTCCTCCCATTTGTCTCTTGGATTAACAGTAAAAGCAGAGGAGTTAATAACTTTCCACTATTTTCTTCCTGTATGTTTTGTTCCTCCTCCTCCTCCTCTAACTGCTCCCTAAAGCATTTTCAACAAAACACTGTTATTGTGGGGCTTTGCCTTTAGTTTTTGTCACAGACTTGAAGCAGTTTCCAATTCCCTCCCTCCGTGGCCAGGTATATTTAGAATAAACCTGTCCCTGCCTGCC
Organism: Heliornis fulica; assembly: GCA_013399135.1. Classification (NCBI taxonomy): domain Eukaryota; kingdom Metazoa; phylum Chordata; class Aves; order Gruiformes; family Heliornithidae; genus Heliornis; species Heliornis fulica. The sequence goes on along the minus strand of VXBZ01010953.1, from coordinate 193,201 downwards.
TCAGGCTGGCCATGCGACTTCTCACCCAGGTCTCCTGGTGCCGGTTTCAGGGTTCCTGTGTGTTTGAGTGAGGAGATGCAGCCTGTCGGTCCAAGCTGGGCTCTGGTGTCGCTTCCAGACCTCTTGATTTCACTGTCTCCAGCTGGTTGAATCATGAGATGGGAATCAGGCCACAGAAGTGAGCAATGACATCACAAATAGCACAGGATAAACATCACTTCTGGGCTGCTTTGTCTGTTTGTCAAAGCCACATTTATCCCCCGATTCTGATTCATCAAAATTATGTCATATAGAACTGGCTTGGAAGTGGAAGTTGGTCACTGCTGAGAGCTTCCCTCAGTCCTAAAATATGTGTAAGTGGAGAAAGAAAAAGAAGAAAAAAGAGAAAGGGTGGGGAAGAAGTGATTGGTGCCATATAGATATGCTGAAAAGGGAAGATTTTTTGGTCTTTGAAGACCAGACATTGCTTTCCTACAGGAGGAGCACGTTAAAGGAATGAGTCCTCAGAGCTGCGATGGGAACTTGCCTAGGTACCGTGTGAGATGGTCCCAGAACAACCCCTGCTGAGACCCACCCGTTTGGGGGCACGTGACCGTCTGCCGGGCGCAGCAGCCCCGCAGCTGGTTTAGCAATCTTGTGTTTGATGTCCAGGTATTTCTGCGAAGACGTAGATTTTAATCTGCGGACAAACACCAGCGGCCTGCTCATCTGCCGTTTCAACAACTTCAGCGTCATGAAGAAGCATATTCAGGTTGGAGGACAAAAGGACTTTGTCGTTAAGCCAAAGATCATGGTGAGTGTGGCCGTAAGCTCCGACACAGGTAAAGGGTAAATCCAGGACCTGTTCCGTGCTCGTTGCAGCCTTCTGGAATCCGCCTGGGAAATGTAAATATTGATGAAAATGGGGTGGGGGTACTGAATGTTTCATACAGGGAGAGTTGTGCCTGCGCCTGCTTGGAGTGCAGGTGTATTTCAAAAAGTTGGTTTTCCTACATTAAAGTAGGAATCTTCTCGTTTGCGTTCCCGGTGGTTTTGAACACATCCCGCACCATCCTGCTCTTAAATAACCTTTCACCGCAGGTTTCGGACAGCCTGGCACCAATAATGCCTCTTCAGTACGTCTGCGCCCCCGACAGTGAGCATACATTGTTGGCAGCCCCATCTCAGTTCCTCCTGGAGAAGTTCCTCCAACATGCGACGTACAAACTCTTCCCGAAGGCCATTCATAACTTCAGGAACCCGGTGTTGGCCATTGACTGCTACCTGAACGTTGGGCTTGAGGTATGCAATATTTGCAGGGAAAGCAGGGGCCAGTAAATGCAAACCTTTCACTTCAACATCTTCCTTGTGGTGAACAAAACCCCCTTCTTTTCTGAACCCTCAGCATCAGGGGTAGGGTTTGAACACTTTGGTCTCAGTGAGATGCTGCTGTTGGAGCTAAAGGACAAACACCATCGGAAGAGCTGGTGGTAGGAATGGTTTGCTGGTTTGCAACGGAATTCATAGAATCATAGAATGCGTTGGGTTGGAAGGGACCTTTGAAGGTCCCCTTGCAGTAAGCAGGGGCATCTTCAGTAGATAAGGTTGCTCAGAGCTCCGTTATCCTGGCACCTCCTGTGCCCGTGATCTGGAGTTGGGCATGTCTGTCTGTTTGAAATAATAGTTCACCTGAAGGAGAAGCCCTAAAGCGACACCGTTCTCTGACAGGACCTGCTGTGCTGCATAGTCTGTACAAAACCTGCCCACACGTGTTCTGTGGATCACTGTCCTATCATAGAGCTTTTTGTTATCTGTGTTTGATCTGTCCTTGTGTTGGCCAAGAGAGTTTTTGATGTGACCCTCGCCCAGGGCCTTGCTTCACTGACGGACAAGCTTGTCCTCTGCACTGCAGCTCTCCTTTTAGATGCCTTTCGTTTATGAACCCGTGTTCCGTGGAGAACTCGGGTTTCACAAGTATGTCTTTGGTGGCTGTAGGTAGGGAGGTGGGAACTTCTGAACCCACCGGCCAGTTTGAGCTGGGTCTGACGCGGTGTGGAAGTTCACTCCATTCTTGAGGGGTCACATCTAACCAGCACCCGCTGACACCCCTGCTCACACCAAGCTACATCCCAGCCCACGGGGAGCCTGACCGGGCGCTTTCTAACAGGGTTAGAAAACAGGGTTCAAACAGGTTTCTAACAGTTTGTTCTCGTGTCCCCTTCTGTTCCAGGTGGCCATATGCTATATCAGCTCCCGCCCACACTCTGTCAACGTCAACTGCGAAGGGGTGTTCTTCAGTGGGCTTCTGCTCTACCTCTGCGACTCTTTTGTCGGCGCAGACCTCCTCAAGCGGTTCAGGTTCCTGAAAGGTAATGTCCTGACCCTGCTGGGCTTCAGGGAGAGGTGGAAGAGTAACCAGCTCCATGGAACAGCTCCATTATTTGCATAGTTAGCGCTGCCATTGTTTTAAAAACCCAAACGGGATGGAGTGTTTCGTCAGAGTTCAGTCCTGCTGGATGTAAGCACAGGTAGCTGAGCCGTAGGGAAACTTGCATTCGTTACATTTGTGGAGTAATTTTCCGAGCTGACATCAGGTGCAGACAGGTGCAGGGAAGCAGGGGTAGATGGAGAGTAGTCACTGAGTCCTGCGGGCAGCAGTGTGAGCTCGGAGCGTAGCTGCTGCTGGAGATGAGAAGTTGTAGTAATAGCAGTAGTACTGGTAACTTGTATGTGATGTCAGCAGATACTCAGTCCTGTAGATGGGGCCAGCTCTTAGCTGGAGGGTGGTGGGGTCAGCCCTCACCAGAACTTCCTAAACCCCATTAAAAGCTCTCATCAATTTGTCTTAATTCTAGAAAACAGCTGAGAGCTGATAGTGCTGCAGGGCATTACAGAGCTCAGGTGGAAGTGCTGATCCATTCCCCTCTTGCACTGAGTGAGGATGGTGCATGGGGTGGGGGATGAGGGGGGAAGCCGTGGGGGTGACCCCAAGTCAGTCCCAAAAAGCACATTTCAGAGTTTTCTCCTGCACCTGCTTGGTGCCCTGGCACAGGGGCAGCGCGGGAAGGCACAGCCAGACAGCCGCTGCGCTGGGGATGGTGCTGCCATTGGTAGCGTTCCATGACTGACCCTGTGCAACCCCAAATGTTCTGTGGCACCAAAACCAGAAGAAGGCTTTAGTCTTCTGGCATTATTATCAGGAGTGAGTTAAGGATCTTGAATCCAAGATCATTAAGCCTCCACTCTCTGCTCGGGTTGGTGATACCAGTCAGGCAGAGACGTCCTGTGAATCAGAGCAGACCCTGGGCCGTGCTTCCTTCTCCCTGTCCACACCCTGGGACACCTTCACCTCTGTCCTGGGGTGCACGGGGCTGATGGGAGCCCAGGCTGGCCAGTTGTCCATAGACCTTTGCTAATACTGTGCTGGGTTTTCTTAAATGAGATATCTTTAAAGTACCTTAGGTAAGTGAACGAAGGAAACAGCGCTGTTGCTGTACCCCAGGAACCTAACATACCTCTCCATTGAAGGTGCCACCCTGTGTGTCATATGTCAAGACAGAAGCTCGTTACGGCAGACAATAGTCCGGTTGGAGCTGGAGGATGAGTGGCAGTTCCGGCTTCGGGATGAATTTCAAACTGCTAACAGTAGTGACGACAAACCGCTCTATTTTCTCACCGGACGCCATATATAAACTTCGTTACGACACCGCTAACAAAGAAAGAACTTTTAAAAAAAAAACCCAAACAAGTACAATCACTGTGGAGCAAAGTGCAACCAATATTTATCTATCTAGACTGCTACAGAGGCTTCTCCACAATTCCAAAGTAGGCTTTGTTGCTAGGGATAGGATGACCACAGCAGTTACGATTCAAAGGATCCCAGATTCCAGTTATTTCCCGATGGTCACAACCGCCGGTGCACATCAGACAGCTAACCTGTAGGATCCAGGGCGAGGACGTCAGTTGGTTGAAGAAGAATCCTGCTGGGATCCAGCTGAGCCAGGGGAAGGAGTCGCTGTCGGCGGCCACTGGCCTGAATGTGTTACACGAAATGCGACGCAGCACGTGGGATTTATTGCGGAGGAGAGCCCAGCGTGTCTCTTCAGCTCTGTACCGTGGTACAGGAATACTCAGGGGTTTGAAACTACACTATGACGTAGATAATTTGTATTGAGAGGAATAGTCCTGTTCTCTGTGCAGTGTTAGTTTGAAGTTTGTATCTGTGTATGTGTTGAAACTGTCTTTGGCAAAATTTCCACAGGTGTTAAAAGTTTACTGCTTCAGCCTGAACAAATGGGTGCGTGGACGGCAGGTGCCATGTGCCCAGGTTCTCCCAGCACCATTCCTTCTCGCCCTTAGGCGGCGCCTTCTCGACTGTGGAGAAAGCAGGTGGCCTCTCAGAGGTGCCACCTCCTCGGGCAGAAGCCAGAATAACTTCCCAGCCGAACACCTGCAGCTCCTCACTCTTGTCAGCGCCTGAAACCCTGCGGTTCTGTGCTCCTCTGCCGATGGTGGCCACATGCAATGTGCTCTCCACAGCCTTTTCACTCAGCCCCCATCGCAGCAGAGCCGAGATCAGGTCTGTCGGGTCATACCCACGCATGATTCCACTTACCAGAAAACCTGCAGGACGGCGCCAATGCCCGGGCTGGACCAGAGGGACTAAAACCTGTGTGGCTGAGACAGGAGGTGTCTTACAGGGGGTGTCATGCTCCAGGGGAGGCAAGGAGATGTCCCGGGAAGCTGGGGCTGCTCAGGAGAGACTTGGTCCAGCAGAACAGAGCTTTGAACGCGTCACCTCATGCTGTCAGCCCTTTATTTTGATTAACCTCTGTAGATACTGGTTGTATCAGTAGTCACACATTGTTCCACTTACAGGTGTATTGGAGATAATCAGGGGCTGGAGCACCTCCCCTGTGAGGACAGGCTGAGGAGCTGGGCTTGTTAAGCCTGGAGAAGAGATGGCTGCAGGGGGACCTCATGGCAGCCTTCTGGTACTTAAAAAGAGCACATAGACAGGAGGGGAATTGGATTTTTACAAGGGTAGAGAGTGGTAGGACAAGGGGGAATGGATTGAAGCAAAAGGAGGGAAGGGTTAGGTTGGATATCAGGGGAAAGTTCTTCATGGAGAGAATGGTGAGGTGCTGGAACAGGCTGCCCAGAGAGGTGGTGGCTTCCTCAACTCTGGAGGTGTTCAAGGCCAGGTTGAATGAGGTCCTGGGCAACCTTGTCTAGATGCAGGCCTGGAGGTTGGTGGCCCTGCTTGTGGCAGGGGGGTTGGAACGTGATGATCCCTGGGGTCCCTTCCAGCCCAGACCAGTCTGTGAATCTGTATTACTGATCCAGGTTAAGTTGTTCTGGAATGAACTCGGTGCTGCAGCTTTGGGTTGTTGGGGTTAAATTGCAGCTGTGCTCGGCTCCACATCTGCCCTTAGAGCAGGTTAACCCCACTGAGGGGTCCAGAAAACCAAAAGATAAAGACCTTTTTGCACATTGTGACCCCGGTAGCAGAAAGAAAGATGCAGCGTGTTCTCAAAAAGGATTCAGGGGGATGAATTTACTCCCCGAAGTGATGACACGTCTTTCCACCCGACCCTCAGCTCATTGGAGAAGGACCTGCCAAAGCTGTGCTGGATTTCTGCTCTCCTTTTTTTTTTTTCTTTCTCTTTTTATTTTTTTACACAGTGTTGAATAAGCCACTTTTATATCGTGTGAAGAGAGATGTTTACAGATGAAAAGAAAAAAGGTAATATATTCAGCGGAGGCTAAAGACATGGTCTGTCTGCGCTCGTGTCACGCACCTCCGATGCTGTAGATTTCGCACAGTCCGGATGAACAACCCATTACATAATGGTGGTTTTAGTTGCCCTCAGCCACAACCTGCCTGAGCTGCTCTAACGAACATGGGGATGCCGCCGCCGTGATGAGAGCTGCTGCCTGATGCTTTCCACGCGGGTCTGGTTTGGCCCGAGGGGCTCCCAGGCAACCCTGTGTCTCAGCACAGTGTGCGAGTTTCGGGCATCACGTGTTCAAAGCCGGTTCACCTTCTCAGCTTTGTATTTGATGTTTGCACTAAGTCCTTACGATTCCAGGTGCTGGGACTGCCAGGAGGAGTCAGCCCCGTGGTGAAGCAGTGTGACATCTGCCCCGAAGGGCGACACCGCAGTCAGGAAGTCCCCGCGTGGGGCTGCCTTTCCCAAACACTAGTAAACCCGGTTCCTTAACTCTCCTGACTCGTGGAAGCAAAGGGCTTCAGGCAGGCTCTGGCCCACATCACCTGGCCACCTGCATGCTCCTGGGAAGGAGAGAACGCTCCAGCCTCTCTCCGACATCAGGCTGAAGCACTGCTGGAGCGCTGCTGTCCTGTCCGTCACAGCCGCGGGCCTCACCCTCCCCGGCTTGTCTCCTGACTGTATTACATGGGCCAGCATTCTCTTGTACCTGTAGGTGTCCTTGGCTGTCGCAGGTTGCCACGTCTGAATGTAAGCTGAGGCTCAAAGACTCGTACGCAGATGCGTTTTTGCTTAACTTATGTAATCGCTTTCTGTGACTGCTGGAGGAGGGGTAAGAGTGTTTGCTTTCCTAGCGTGACCTTTCCTTAACCAAAAACTTGGTGAATTTAGCTTCACTAGTCAGTCTACCTCATGTTATTGTTTATGAACTGAAACCGTCTCAAGTCGTGGCTCTGGTCCGTTTATAATGTGCTTTCATTAAATTTGAATATATTAAGTTACCCTCGAAGGCTGCCTGCCTCTCTTTTACCTGGAGCGCGCACAGGCCACGACCGCACCTGTGCCCTCACAGCCCTGTCCCACTGCTGACCTTGATCCCACCCGTAGGTCTTCAGAGTGATCACATGCATGCTGCCAGACTGGGCATTTGTCCCCTGAGGGAGCACCTACAAGGCAAAGGGTACCGACACTCAGCCCCATCAGTACTGGGGGCCGAGCTGAGCCGAACCACAGGCTCGGCTTGGCCTCGCTGCAGCATCACTCAGGCACCTTGGCTTTTCTTGCCCAGGTGAGGCCAGCGCAGTGCAACACACGTGTCCTTGCTGAACACAGCTTCCACCCACAGCTTAACTGTAATGAAATCTCCCCCCGCTTCCATTAGGGACTTCAGGCCCCGTCTGAGCTGACGACACCGGCTTTCACTATAACCCTGCATCCGGGCAGCGTAGGCCAGAGCTCCTGGGGAGCTCAGCCCCGGGCTGTGATGCAAGCACAGGGTCACGCAGGGACGTCTGACCCCACACAGGTATGAACAGAGCCACAGCTGCGCCCTCAGAGACTGCACCAGAACACAGCCGGCCCTTGGTCCCCGAGGCAGCGCCTCAGGCACAGAGAGGCAGGAAAGACATGGTAGATTCACTCACACGTGGCAGTGCCGTAGAGTAACTTTAAAAAAGCTATCAAGGATTTTATTTTTAACCTATCTACACTATGTACAGAGCAAGAAAGGCCACAGCAGTTTTTCAACATACAAACCCTTTAAAAGAGGAGAGAGTTATGAAGGAGTGACAAGTATCAAAGCCAAGTCCCCTAACAAAGGTACATACCCAGTACAGTACTTGAAGAAAAACTGACGAGTACAGCAGCCGCAGGGGGCTGTGTCCCAACGCCCGGGGGAGAGAGGAGAGGGCAGCAGCCAGGACATGTTTCCAACGTGCTGCCACCGTCCAGCAGCAACCCCCCCGGGAGCTGCCGCAGAGCCCGTGGGGGTTGGTACTACAGGGAAGCTTTGTGCCTCGACGCAGCCAAGCGCAGTCTCGAGCGCTGTGGGGTAGGCAAGGTGGCAGCCCAGGGAGGGCGCACCGGGACCGAGGCGCACTGGTGTATCACCACGTTAGGAACTTCTGCACGTACTCGCCATGAGACCAGAGTCTTTGCATTAGCGTACAGTCCACTATGAACAGTTTTCTGCTGCATGTAAACATGACTAACTAGATAAAATACAATCAGACTTTTGTAAAAGTTAATAAAATATCTTTCTTTTTAAAAAACCAAAGTTAGCCTATTACTGCACTGTGTACAATTCTTAACAAAATAGCACAACCTCGCGGTTGTTACCAGTCCTGAGTTCACCGTAAGAAAAATGGCCCTGGCTTCTGCTGAAGGTCTGCGCCCGCTCGGTGCCTCGTGGCACAAGTCTTCCTCTGAAAGTGGAATTCCTTCGGGAGCGGCTAGGCCTGGTGCTGCCCGTTGAGGAAATTGTACACCAGGAACTGGCCGGTGCCACAGTACTGTGTCGCAAAGAGCTTCCCATCAGGGGTGGGGTCAGAGAAAGCGATCTCTTCTTTACTTAAGTACGAGCCATATATGAAGTTGCTCCTGTTTAAAAGAAGGACAAAAATAATTAAAATAATCACCCTCAGGGAGTAACATGGGAACACTGGTGCTATCGGCCGCACACCCCTGAGCGAGTGGCACGGCCCTGCACGAGGCAGAAGCTCCTGGAGGAGGAGATGGCTCTGGGTAGGTGAGTTACCTCCTCCCCCAGATAGCGCGGAGGAGCGTGTGTGAGGGGAGTGTCTGTGTAATGTTTCGGGGTTTTAGAAGAAACGCTTGCACAGAGTGACAGCCCGCAACTGCGGCAAGAGTTCAGCTTCAGAGCTGCCACAGGGAAAAAAGTAGGGATTGACTCTGACTGCTTCTTCGCGGGAAAGAGACTGCTGGGATGGCGATAAGGAATGAAAACACCAGCTGCACACCAGCTCGGGTGGTTACAGAGGGAGCTGGAAGGACCTGCTGAAACTTCAGGTTCCTGGTTTGGAAAGAAGAATTCTGACGCTGGGATGAGAGCACATCTTGGATCTGTTGGGACCATCCAAGAACAAGCTCAAGGCATGATTCCGCAGGGACATACTTCCAGTAATAACTATGAGAAAAGGAAGATCCAATTTGCTTAACTTCTTCAGGAAGCACTTTGTGAACGTTTTGGCCTTACGCGAAGGCAGAGGAGAGAACCAAGTACCGCTTTGTGCTCTTCTGGCTGCCCACGCGAGCTAACTCCGCAGCGCGACCTCAGGCCGTCAGGCCTCAGTCAGGGGAAGGAAGCGTCAATGTTCATCCTCCCAAACAGAAGAAGCTCCCAGTACAGTTGCGCAGCCTCCCACTTTGACCGAGACAGTCTCGGGTCCTTCTTGGAACTCCCGCAGAGAGGCTGACCCCAGCTCACGGGCCGCCTGCTGGGGATGTGCTACAGCTGCCCTTCGCAGGACTGTTTCTGTTAAAGCTGTTGCACAGTACCAACCGAAGTTACTGGGCTCCAGGGAACACGGGAACTGTCGGCTGAGCTCAAATCCACCTCCCCAGTGCCATCAGCTCCTTAAAAATAACGGCTCAAGCCACACAAACCTTTTTTGTGTTACCTGAGACACTCTATCATCCGCGAAGCTATCTTCTTTCGGCGCATCATGCTGAATACCCATATCCGGCTAATCCCACAGATAGCAGGTTCCGGAGAAGTGGAGCAGCACCACGCCTTTTGTCTTTCAAATATGACTTTCTCGTTTTCCGAACTGACTTCTGGAACCTTCTCTTCTATAACTCTGTAGCCCTGCAGGTGATGTACAAAACATCTGTCACTTCACAAGGGCATTGCTAGTGGCTCAATCCTTGTGTCACCTATTCCAGCTAAACTCACTTACTTGCTAAAATACCTTCCCAAAATACTGCGCAGTTGTGTCTCACTGAGCTTCAATCAACAGTTTCAGATAACACAAGATTAGTCCAAAAGCCCCTCGCAAGCTGATTCGATTTCAAGTACCAGCAGCAGATAACCCATCTCCTCTTACACCTGTGTTGAAGTGTTTGCATCACTTCCCTGGCTGAGCAGGGCTACTTTGCTGCTCCCATGGGACCAGAAAACTCCAGAGTTTACAGAGGAACAGGCAGAGTACGTGACAACGTTCTGATGTCAGTCTTTCACTACTGCGACGGGCAGTACGACTTCGTGTCCTGCTCTCTGCCCTCTGCTTCTGTTCACTCTGGAGCTGTTTGGCCCATCCTACAGAGTACCCACTTGTCCATCCATGTGGGATTTCTGCCGGGTAGGGAGCTGAATCTGCTTCTCAGCAAGCAAGAGGAGAGTCAGAACTGGCATAACAAGAACAGCAGTGGAAGAAAAATTCTACCCTCCAGCTGTAGCAAGTTCTTAGGTGAGGAGGTCTGAGCCGTGTGTGACACCACACGTGTCTCAGCTCAGTGTCAATTTGGCAAAAATGAGTAACTACATTTCAGAATCACAGAACGGTTCAGGCTGGAAGGGACCTCAAAGACCATCTGTTTCCAACCCCCCTGCCATGGGCAGGGATACCCTCCACCAGACCAGGTTGCCTAAAGGCCCATCCAACCTGCCCTTGAACACTGCCAGGGAGGGGGCTTCCAGAACATCTCTGGGCAACCTGAGGTACCACCAAAAGCTTCTGCCTCTGTGGGGAAGGCACACACGGTACTTATTTGCTAAATGGCAAGCCCAAAACTCCCAGATAATCCTGTCCTCTCAGACTAAGAACACAGCCACTAAGCACGGACACAGATTGCCTTTCTCCAATCAACTTACCCATTGGATATGCTCTGCAATTAAGCAGCCAATAACTTTTTTGTCATTAGAAATAAAGAGAAGTGTTTTAGTTCTAGAGTAACACATGAGTGGAGCTTGCTGAAATCCCAGGTCATTGTCTACCATTTCTCTTATTTCTTCAACCTGTCAAAACAAGTTTGAATGCTGCGTGAGAAACACATAGAAATAAACATTTGTGCAAATAGGCAGATTTGCAAAACCACACGGAAGTATCCAGAACGCTAAAAGCTATTCCAGAAGTTAAGGATTTCCCCAGGTAAGCTGCAACACATTAGTCCACATGAGCGTTACTTAAATAATGCTTGGCTGGAAAAAGAAAGGAAGGAGACCTCTAAGTCAGCTTCATGTTAGTCATAAGCTAGTAGCTGTTGTAAAGGAGTGAGTAACTGTCACCTCTGTCCTCAAGCTTTCTGCACTTGCGTTAGCTTCTAAAGAGTAAGAGAAGAAATACATAAGCTCCAGCATGAATGTAAACAAGAGCCTATGCATGAGCTGAGATTTTACTGGGGGATTCTTGTACCCACAATGGGGCACTGACGCAGCCTCTCTGATCCCTCCTCTGTCCCCACTTATGAGAGAGGAGTAAGGTGGCCTGTCCTGTGCAGCCCATTAAACGGCACCAGCTTCTTTAATGCATGTTGCAGTTGCACTAGGAAAGCAAAACTGGAATTACTGATGCTGCGAGTGTATGAGGTTAGCACTTATCAAACAGAGGTCATCTTAAAATAGCTGTGAAGAGGCATGGCTGTGGCGTCAGTTACTCCCTGCTTCCTCGTGGCACCTTCAGGTACCCATCTGTCGATGACAACTCAATCTGAAGCACTAAGCAACCGCTCCTGAAGTCCATCGTCCACAGTGGTGACACCTGTAGACTCTCACACAGAACTAGAGAGAACTCTGTCCTAAACGACTTCATTCACTACAGCCTTCCTTTCCTCTGCCCCACTTTAAGCATTTTACATATTGTTTTCTTCAGTCATTTTAAAAAAACCAAACGTGCACTGAATGCACTGAAACTAAGGTAACACCACCAGAGAAACTAAACTTCATAAACTCACCTGCATTAAACGTTGTGAAAAAGAAAAGGGTTTCTTTTCAATAATGTAACAATTCTATGTTAGGCTGAGGCAATCCCACCACATCCCACCATTGGAAAGAGTCATCTTGGGCAGCCATTAGGCTCCCAGAGGCCCCTCCCAACCCCACCCATCCCGCAGTGGGGATGCTGTACAAAAGTACCACTTGGTCACCGCAAATCCCCAGTGAACCAGAGCGAACATCGTGCTGCTGCACCCCAGGCAGTGACACACTGAGGTGCATGAAGGCAGGATGGCCAGCGAGACACCAGAGTACCCCGCTGCTTTTCCAAAGAGACCGAGACATGGCACAAATGGAAATTACCTAGAGGAGAGTGGGACAACAACCAGGGATCTATAAAACATTATTTACAATGCTTCAATCCGAGCTTGCTGAGGCAGAAGAAAGCTGTTGCAAAGCAAGAAGGATGTTCTCTACAGCCATGGCAGTATGATTTGCACACTGAGCTTAGATTTCAGTACAGGGATTGTGTTGGACACTTTTTTGGGGAAAGCATCCAAACGCTTCGGATAGCGAAGCGCCGTAACAGCCTGGAGAGGTTACCTCCAGGGGTAGAAGTTTTAGAGAGCTGTCAGATGCGTCATCGGGATGCAGTTCAGATGATCCTGCTTTGGATATGGGAATGGACTACATGGCTCTGAGGCCACTCGTCACCCAAACCTGTTTTTATCCGAGACCTGCTCAGAGAACGGTGCCATATTCATGCTGTGCAATAATGTCACTACGCTCCAGCTTTGTAAAGTACAGGAGGATGTTTCTATTCCATAGAATACCTGGCAGTCATTCAGCAAGTACATTAAAAATCACTAAAAAATAAATCAGTGAGGCTGCTGCTGCTCCCACCCCCACCTCCCACTCCTGCCCAGAGCCAACCTCCCATGAAGGGAGCAGCACTGCCCGAGTGTGAGGTGTCTCACCAGTGTGGGGAAGAAGCTGCAGAACCTCTGCAGTTCTGACTGTCCACACCCAAACGACACAAAGTTGCTATGACCATTCTCAGCCTTTATATTAAAATACCAAACTGGGTAAGATAGGCAAGCTCAGTCCTTTTCTCCGTACCTTTTTAAGTGCATACTTCGGGTCGTCAGGAAGAACCATTATTATCTTCCCATCAGGATATTCAGCCAGTATTCTCTCCTTTTTCCAGCCCTAAACAAAAGAGACACTTATCTAAACCACACACACGACGTACAAATGGAAACTGCATATTATTCTTCTACACACTGAACTTATGCAGAGACTTCACACTATTTAGCAGTTGCTTTGCTAGAGAAGGAAACTTCAGCTAGCTTTCTCAAATGAGTAAAACAGATATACTACGATCTTATTTATACAGTAATTTACACAGTAACCTAACTATTTCTAGAAACAATTTGTGAAAGTGTCTTACAATTTCCCAGCTAGATTTGTTTTCCCCCAGGACCACAGTGCAAACTGAATTTTAAGACAGAAGTAGCAAACTCGGCTCACATAACTGATTTCCAAACCTAGGTAATACTCATTTTCCAAAGTCCAGTGAATGGGAAAAGCACTAAGTTTTAATAAAATATTTCTTTTTAACATAGTTACCTCCGCAAATACACACTCAGTTTTAAAGTTTGGCATGCGAAAGACCTCCAGGAGGTTCTAAGTGAACTGATTGGCATGCAGTTGCCCAAAATGTAAGGAATAGTTTATTTTGTTACTGATCATACCGTTAAAAGCCACAAGAAGGATACTAGAAAAAATTTTATAACTACCTTCTAAGAATCTAATGGGGAAGGAGGCTACGTTGTGTGTATCTGAAGTATAAACATACTCAAAAAAATAGAGGTAATTAACTCTTCTTCAGATCCACACTCGTGGTGAATAATGAGCAGTACCTGCATGGAAAAAAACAAAACAAAAAAGCCACTTAAATCTAGTAAGATGGGACTGGTAGATATTAGAACTCGAGTTGCTTTGATGGGACCTAGAACTACTGAATGCAGAACTAACTTCAGCCACTGAAAAGGCTGATCTACAAGTATTACTCAAAGCAACTTTAAATAAAAAAGCCTTTGAAGAAACAATATTGATGGAGTAATTCTCATTGAAATCTGTACCTTCCCATAAAATAACATTCAACTAAAGACCAAATGATGGAATTTGGCACCGAAGGATGCCATATATACCGCAACAACAAAAAAACAAAACACAAACTTAAGTGTTATAATACTTGATCTGTACCTCATTTTAATCATGTTGATTTTACTCCCTTACCCCCAAGAAGACATGAAGAGAAAAACTTTAGAAATCTATCTACTTGCTGGTACCCTGGAACTATGTGAGCTTAGCACTCAGCATGGCGATGGCTGCCACACAGACACCATTTCAATCGTATGTGCCTTTCTTCTCGGCAGTAGCTGCAGTGAGTACCGACACGGACAGAGATCAATTTGAATGTACGTACAGTACGGCCTGAACACAAAGGGTAGTAAACAGCAGTGTCACAACACTCAGGTAAGCAGAGAAGTGCAATCTATGGCACTGTGATGTGCCTTTTGAGGCTGTCAGAAAAGGCGTCCAAAAATTCAGGCAAGAATTACTACTCTCCCATCTCAAACATTGCCCTGTCTCCATTTTGTCTCTTTGGATGTCTTCTGGCTACCTGTTTGCCCTGAAAAACCTTTCTACAGCCTATTTTAAACCAACTGTGACCGTCACTCAGCAGATACATGCAATATGTTTGACAACCCCACCACGACAGCAGCTGGAATGTTGCAGGCCTACTGGAGAAAATTCAACCCTAAGTCTTGGGCTAAGGTGTTCGGTTAACGTAATAGCCAGATACTTCCATCAGACTGAAATCTGATGGAAGAAAATGTTCTGGACAGCTTACTGCTCTTGCACTTTTAAGCAACTGTGTATTACCAGGAGACTAAAAGTAATTCTGTAAAAATGCAATAATTGACTCTCTAATATTTAGAGGTCACTATTTTCATTGTTGTCCACTTATTAATTTTCTTAAGTGATCAGTATAATATAGGGACAGATCACATTCCCCAGAAAGATAGTTTAAATTGAAGTATTTTTTTAAATTTATTCAGAAAAGCATCTTTTAGATTAAGCTTTCCAAACAGTTTTGGCAGACCCTAAGCTCATCCAAGATTTTTAGGTCATTTGGTTTAAATCAGAGAACACATTTTGAAGTCATGCTCCTTTTTTATTTAAAGCAGCTATTCAAGTTTCAAAAAGAAAACCTAACATTTCACACAGGCATCTGCACCTCCAGCATCCTTGTAGCTCAGTCTTTGTAAGGAACAAGCTGTGCTTCCTTTAAACCCAGCAAATGAAATACCACACAAGATGGGTCACAGCCCTCTTATATTCTCGGACCAGTATCTTGCATGAGGTCTGAAAAAGATTTCCCTTATTATTAACGTGGGGTGGTTTTTAAACAAACCTCATTCTACCTCAACACTGCTAAAACATTTTGCAGAGTGCTGTTTTTTGTTTCAGTCACTGAGAACTGAAGGATTCCTTCCCTCAGGAAGCAGATGGCAAGAACACCTCACTACAGTAAGAAACCAAGCACTACGTCTCTGGTGTAACTTTATAACATTCCCCTGCAGTGTCAGAAAATTTCCTTTTCCTTTCCTTTTAACTGACATTACTTTAGTGCATCAAGACTTACTTCCTGTTCAATGAGCTGCCCAAGCATTCATCTACATTGCTTGTGATACCCAAAGATGTTAAAAGGAAATTGGTGTCCCCACCAGGATGAACGTTGTGCAAGGCCTGGACTGAAAGAGTGGAATTGCATCACTCCTTCCCAGCGCGGGGAGTCTAACCCCACAGTTACCTGCAGCCAGCTGCAGCAAGGCCCCTGCCACTTCCCCAACACAGCTAGGCAGAGACCCGTGGTGTGGTGTGCAAGAACTGTTTCCGCACCCTCCTCCCCTCTGTTTTATGTCCATTTATCCTACAAGTATTTGTGATCTCTTGAGAACATAAAGCAGCTCTGCAAAGCACAGCTAACTCGTTTGTCATCTGCCGCTAGCTTTTCCTCACAGTTCCAGCACGACTGAAGACTGCTTCTGCTTGCTTGTGAAGGTATAACCGCAACCAAATTACAACAGAAAAGGTACTAAATGACTCACGAAACAGGGAACACGGACGAGCTGTTGCCACCGTGCCATGGAAGAGCAGCACAGATGGTAATTCCAAACGCACCGTGCAATACACAGCTTTCCCTGGATATGAGACCGGTGTGTACTGGACGATGGAGAAAACAGCTGGAAAGGTGGCTCCAACATCAGCGGCACTGAAGCTGGAGCTCAAGTTCACATGAACTACATCCCGCTTGCAGCTTAAATAATATCTGGTGCAGTTCTGCCACTGAAAGCCTAAGTTACAAGACACAACAGACTACTTCCCTGCATGTCCGCATATTTTAAAAGTTCTTAGGTAAGTGTAGGAAACAGGACAGCAGACCCGGCATTTTTCTATAGATGCCAGTCCTGGCCTGTCTGTCCTCCCTATTTCTCAAATGAATGTAAATACATGAAAACAGATGCCTTTATTCTTATACTGCTTCTTCCCCAAAAATATTGAGGTTGTGAGGAAAATGTGGTTAATATTGTGTAATTCTTGATCTTTAACTAAGAGCAGCGTTTATGAAATTTTCCACCACTAACCCAGTTCACTACCAAATTTTGTGGACGTTTATCCTTCATAATTTGTCACAGAGAAATGTGCCCTATTCCTGACTCCATCAAATTACAGATATTCCGCCACTCTTTCCTATGAGCCTAACACGGAGAACAGTGCTTTTGACTGTAGAACACATTAAGATCCTCAGATGTAATCACTAAATACTACCCTCTTTTAAAAGTAAGATTTTAACAAAGACAGCTAATGGTAAGAATTTTATTCAGAATATTGAGTTTTATATTGTGCAGATATAATCGCTTATGTAATTAATGCAAGTCAAGATGATTGTGAAATCTTGCTAAAATGATACAAAGTCCATAACCACCTTTAATCCCAATATTCTATTAACATTAGGTTCCAAGAAGCCAAATATTGGGGTTTTGGGTTGGGTGACTTTTTTGTAAATCTGAAAATCCAGGAACCTCACAGATGGGCTTGGATGGAATTACAGCAGAATAGTTATTTATAATTTACCAGATTAGACATTAGCCCAAATCACAGCTTCTTCCAGTCTCTTCAGCCCAAGATATTCTTAACTAAAAGGATGAGCTTGAAATGCAAGCACATTAACTGCATTCACATCAGACACTTGAATCCACAAGCATTTCCTAATTTAAATGTTTGTGTCTGCAACTTAAAAACATTATTAAAAATAATGAAAATCATGCCTTGCTCTTAGAAAAAAAATTGCAGAAATTCTAAACCGATACTGTGGACTTGCAGAGAGGATACACAGTGGATATTGTGTGGTGTCACAGCTAAAGGAGTCTATAAAACTGGACCACACATACATCCCACATATGCCCTGGAATGGTGTTATATTTCCTGGAGAGTTTCAGATGTCTGAAACCAGGACAGCAAGAGACATTCCTACATCTGTCTACTGCAGGGGACGTCCCCATACTAATCTATTCCTGCTCCAGTACTATCCCTGACCACCTTACCTTCTTGCTCATTCAATATGGACACTTCTATTAACAGCAAATGGCACCCTTCAGAAAACCTGTATCAGTCCTTGCCAACCTCCTCTTCCCAAATCCAGAACATGTCATTACACTTGCCAAACTTTCTCTCTTCACACAAGGCCTGAAACTCCCTAATTGTCTCTATCAGCCATCCAGGACAAAACAAGTATCCCAAGACCATCTCCTTGTTAGCCTGCCCTAATTCTGGGGGCATCAGGGAAGTTTTAGAGACTAAAAATACATTTTTACTAAATGAAACAAGACGGGCCCTATCTGTGTTGCAGATAGTAAATAGTTTATTCTTTACATGCAAACTATCTTCTGGCTACTCAGTACTTAAACCCAAAAAGCAGCTGCATGCAAATAGAAAGAAGCTCTGGCATGTAATGTATAGAAGCTTTCTTTTTTGTGATTCTGTGAAATATATCATCAATGGAACTATGAGGCACCGAACAAGAGACACTCAAAAGGGAGAAAAATTGAGAAAAGTCTCAAGTCAGACTGGGACTGCATCATGTGGCATGAAGAATGTGAATGATGAGAATGAAAAATGCTTATGACAATACCTTATAATGGTCTCCAAATCAAAAATAATGCTAAATATATATATTAACTATATAAAAAAATATCTGTAGAGCTAATGAAGCAACAAAGGTCTCCCAGATCAGATGTTCCTGGACCAGAAATTCTAACCAAGAAGTTACCAAGAATTTCTCTAGCGCAACTTTTTCAATCCCATGATGCTACTGCCCAGTTAACACTTTCTGTCAGGGGAAGGAAAGCAGTTACAGTTTCAGCACAGCAACCACCTACAAGTATCCAGAAACTAAGTATATCACATCTCCAAGCCATCCTCCCAACAATCCACAAGCGAAAACGCGCAGCAAAGCCCGGATAACTAACAATCATTCTTCTGGTACTTCTGGATGAGGAAGAATTGATGAGTAGAGGCTTGGTGTGTTAACTCACCCAACTAGCTAAAGTTCCAATTACTTTCTAAGAGGAGGTGAGGATGTTTCCGTCATGGACTTTACCACCATAAAATCCATCAAGAACCACTGACTACTGGTCAAATGGCCAATCTTAGAGAATTCTCTATTTAGCATGGCAAAAGCTACTTACCCATGCAGAAAACAGAGTGTCAATCAAATTGTGAGGGAAAAAAAAAAAAGGAAGGGGCGGAAGATGACACACACAGATTTAAAGTTTCATAAGACTCCTTTCTTCTGCCTTTTACTCTACAGTTTGTTCTAGAGCAACCACCTAAATCATCGCTCTATAACCATCTACACTGTCACAAAACACAACTGGAGTTGTAGGAAGTTTCAAAGATAGAACTGTTTCCTTACTAAACTGACAATACAAATAATTGGCTAGAGTGCACATTGTCTGAAGCTTTAAAAAGATGCCTGGCAACTCAGAAAACAATAGGGAAGGTTTTGCTCAAATTAAAAGCATATCTAAATTACACACAGTTACTCACAACTAGTTTAAGGGAGTCTGATCTTTCATTTTTGTGTTAACCATATTGTTACTCTAAACATACACACAAGTGGGAAATTTCAGCTCTTTCAACTTCCAAAACACTCAAACTTCATTGCAGCTTTCTACCTATATGTACACACCAGCTTCAAGTAAAAACTGGCACTCATCTGCCAGCTTCTATTCAAAAGAACTAACACCATCTTCTGTAAATTACACTTACATCTTGGGTAACATTCAAGATGTGAAAGCAATTTGGGGCAGGAAAAGGACAAACAGGAACAAAGCAAAGAAACATACTGCATGCTGCCACTTGAATGTACTGCGTTCCATCGCACTTTCTGCCCAGTCTCACCCTACAACGTTCCGAATGTGTATCAGAAGAGATCTTTGACTATTCTGGATTATTCAGCAAAAACTAACCAAGAACAGAACAAATACCAGAACTATTTGCCAGATGCTTTCAAACACTTTAGCTATGAAGAAACATCTTTATAATTGTAAACAGTTGGATAAAATTGAGCTTGAGATTTAAGAGTAGCCCAACAGCCATTCGGTACCTACATGAAATGAATTGGTGGCCTCAGTTCAGTTATCCTGGAGGTCTTACCTACTCGAGTGTAGAGTACTGAAGGTAACATGTGTGATAAAGAAAATAGACTTTGTGGATTCTGTTCTGGATTTCAGACATGCGAACAGATACTTCCTATAAGTCCTGTCACACCAGTTAGTGTGAAGTAGCTGATTTTACAATATACTTTAAATTGTACAAAATTTTCAAATCTGTGCTTTAGTATGAAAGATAGTCTGAGATACAGCACATATAATGAAGTTACGGAATAATAATTTGGATTTTTATATTTAAAGATTACTATCATAGTGTAAATTCATTAGTTTTAATATACTATGAAGTTGCATCAGCTGAATTCCTAGGCAGTCTCTCTTCAAACTGCACATAATTAAGAAAAAGTAATTCAGAAGTAATCTAAGATTATAGAATTACAAAACCAACAGCTGACTACTAAGCCAACCATTGCAAACACCAGTTATAATGACACCTGTACTTTGCACTTTCAGAACAGTGACAATCCTTTGTCTCCCTATCACCACCCCCACCGCCACCCCCAATATTAGGAACTGTAACAGAAAGAATACAATGGCAATGAAGAACCAGGATCCCACTACACATTGTTGTTACACATTACACGTAATGTGTCTACCATGGCTCTTAAAAACAGTGCTTTCCCAAAGTGGATTACTCATGGCCTACTGCGATACTAATCAATTAAAACATGACTTAATGTAATAAGAGTTGTAACTAATACACAGCAAATGAAAGGTAATGGTTATGTCTTTAAAAAGATACGGTTTTCTTACCACATATTTTACAGCACTTATGAACTGGTTATGAAAGAGCAGATGTTGGGTTTCATCCTCTGGATTTGACGCAGTGTAAAGCATTCCACAAATATTACAGGAAATAGCACCAAATCTCTTCTGTCCTGCGTCCTTAAAAAAAAAAAGAAAAGAAAAAAAAAAAAACAAGAAAACAAAAAGGCATTTGTCAACTGCTAACACAGAAAACAGGGTTCAACAGAACTTTCATCTAATCAGACATGCCTGTTAAAACTTATCTTCTGGAAACTCAACACAGAGGCTAAAATGGAGTGAAACAGGAAACAAGTACAGAAAAAACCACCACATGGCCTCTAAAGGCACAAGCATCAATCACAGAGCAAACTCTACCCAACATTAAAATGGGCTCCTCTCCCAGTGGTTTTGAACAATTGACTTCTTTTAGTTAATGAAACACAAAGATTAGGGAATTCTTCCTTTGTTACCCTATTTGAAATAAATATAATCATCTTCCACAAAGAACATTTGCAAATCCAGCCGCACACTATTTGTTTTTTCCTACAGTTCTGCTGCTGCCTGTCTGCTAGTTGAGAGTTACTTTGAGGCAGGCCAGGGCTGAACTGTTATCCTGAATGTCTGGAGGGACACTACAGAAAAATAAAAGTTATGCAAATAATTCTGAGTATCTAATTGTGATGCACTACATCTGCAATAGCTGATCACCTCTTCTAGGCTTTTATGAAAAACAAATATATCAACACAATCAAACAGCATTATGGTTTTTACCTGTCTTTCATTGGTTAAAAGCCTCATTTAATATACTCTCAAGGACTTCCATCTTAACTCTTAGTTGGAAACTCCTAACAATAATGCTTGACATGCTAACTTAATTGCACAGGGTTCAAGACTTATTTTTCAGACAGCGAACAGCAGCTACAATACAAATGGAAAATACATGATTTTATTAATGACCCTTTAGGTTAACCTTCTATTCTGTAACCAACCATTACGAAATTAAGGGCACTACACAGTACCTATTGCTTCACTAGTCATTCATTAAAACAACGTTATTGATTTGAAAGTATGCTCAGATTAAGGAGTCAGTGCCTAAAACAGTGAAGTGTTGGGTCCTGGGGTGGTCTTCTGTGAAGAGCAAAGGAATACCACTTGGATTGAAGTCATTAGCCCGAAAGCCATGTTTTAAGTTATGGCTTAATGCTCAAAAACATTTTTTGCTTTCACTACATTTTTTGCTTTAACTACATTTTGAAATAGAGCTTATGTAAGCAGCAATGTCCCTTTTAATCTATTTAACATGTATCATCTGTAACAGAAAAACAGAAAGTTATTTTATACTCCAAAATAGAACACAGTATAAGGAAAAGAAGACTTGAGGTTGTTTTTTAAAATTAAATCGATCTGTGTGCAAATTCAAAGTGCATAATTTGCAAGAAAATAGATCACTTGAACGCAATTTTTTTCCTAAAAGCCGAAAATATTCATAGAAAAAAACCCCTACTTTACAGAAAAAAAGCATTTTGCAACACAGCAGAAATGTTTAAGAATGATTTCTTACTCCTTCCATCTTCTAAAATATGTTTAATTACATCTAAAAGCTAGATGACAGCTCAATCCCCTACATAACAGCAACTTATTTCAAGATGTCCTTAGTGAAATCCAAAATGTAGTTATCGGATCCTTTCCAAGAAGAGATCAAGGTGTAACTGGCCAGGCAAACTCAGACTTGAACTTCTCTGAGAGCACATACCTGGAACTCAGCCAAAAGAACGAACCTGACTCTGAGAAGTCATTGCTTTAACGGTACATCAGTTTGTACATTTTACTGTGTACAGAAGGAGAACCAGGACAAATTAGTTTTCTGAAGGAAAAATGAAAGATGAAGCATGAAGTTAAATTTGCAAAGTTGGAATAAGAAGAAGTTTCTAAAGGTTTCTAAAGGTGTAAAAACTAAATCCAACACATTTTATTTTACCAGCAGACTTCCTTTAAAGCAGCAATATAGTTCAAAACAAGGTACCCATCTTGCAACCAAATATATTGCATTTCAAGGGTTTATACATGAAATGTGAAAAGAGGCATTTCAGCAGGAAGTGTGACATGTGACAATTATCATAAGAACAACAAAAAAGAAAAGAAGAAGCCTAGCTCTGTAGGAGGTCATGAAAAAATCTGGGACAAGGATATACTCAAAGTTGTCAGGCTCCTTAGGTCATCTGTTCTTGCCTTGTTACACTGTTTCTCAATTCTCCAGGAAGAGATATTTCCCTGGAACAGTACAGCCATGTTGTATTTTACAGTTTGACTTTCTTGGATGTTGCTAGCATCAATGAGTTTGGGGGTTTTGGAAGGATTTTTTGTTTGGTTTTGTTTCTAAAGATTTCGCTGATGTTACTATCTTTACATGCATTCAGTTGTATCAATGTGCTACACACGCAGATCAATAGTAAAAACTTGTTACACGAGTATCAGAAAAAAAACCCACACTATAATATCTAAAGCAATCTTTTGACCACTGTAGCCCCAACAGATGCTGGCTCTACTTTTTAGCAAATATTTTACAATATTTTACACTATCCTGAGGGTAGTAAAGAAGACAGGACTTCCATTAGTCAAAAAAGGGTATTTCAAAGTCACATCAGACTAAGGTGCACAGCTTTGTAAATGCAATGCAAGCTACAAGATAAAAAAACAAAAACAAACAAAAAAAAAAAACCCCAAACACCCAAAACAAACCCATAGAAACAACAAACAGACATGCAAAATAAAGCTGGGAATTCTGAAGAATACATTTTTGCAAGTTACCAAAACATCTACAGAATGTGACTATTTTTAACCTGATGTCACTGCTTAAGCAGAAGTGGAAAAGGCATGCATCAAGAGTGAAAAAGTGCTCACAAACAACAATACTGCATTAAAGTTTCCCAGTCCTTCCTAACGGGGCAGGATGGGAGGAAAATCCACAACAAAACCAACCAACAATATGACAGTTGGCAAAAACTTAAAACTGGGATGGGAGGGAAGGGGGATCTTCTCGGCAAACATCAGATACTGGGTATTGAGAATAAACTGTTGATTTGCAACGTCTAGAAGAAGATGTAAGAGGTTTGACTCTCAGAGAAAAGTTTTTCAAAGCAGTATTTAAGAAAACATGGGGTTGCAGGCAGAAGAATCTTTCCCTATTTATAAGTCAATTTTTAAAAAAAGTAACAATAAAGAACAGGGATACTTCCATCTCCCAAGCAAATTCTGTGTGTGTAGATATAGATGGCATTTAGGCACTCCCAACACCTCAGGTAATCATTACTGCAGGCACAAAATACATGAGATCCAGTGTTTCAAGGCTAACTGTAACTGAACATTGCAACAATGTTGTCCTAATCTCCAGGGGGCTTTCTTAATTCTGTGTTAGAAAGAAAAGTCTTACCAATATCTTCTTTGACAGGGTGCATGTCTGCTGATCCTCCATATGTGGAATAAGGAGCCCTGCAAGCAAAAAAGGCATTTGGTGCCTCTGTAGGAGATGAAAAGGGGCCCCTTTTCTTGTTTGTTTGTTTTTGGGGTTCTTTTTATGTCTCTCTTCAGGCACCGATTATGTCACCTCCTCCTTGATTACCTAGTGTTAGAGGAAGATTATTTTTTCCTCTAGTCTTTTAACAGAACAAAGAATAAAACCCAGCCATAGAAACAAGCAGGCTGGAAAGGAAATACAAGAGCAGGAAGGAACAACTCAGATTTTTGGGCTGTCCACAAAAATGCAAAGGTCGAAGAATGCTGTTTCAACGATAGATGCGTTCAAGACTGCAGCTGGTGGGCAGATCCCATTGCTGACCAGAAGGATCAGAAGACATGACCCAAGTCAGAAACAACTTTTTCTTCAAATGAAGACTGTGAAACTTAAGAAAAAAGCCCCAACTAAAAAAAACACCCCACCAAACAAAAAACATCCAACAAAAAAGCCCTGTCATTGCCAGTACCCATCTTTCTGAAAAACTACTTTATCCAACATTTTAAGTTAATTTCTATCCTTGCAGAACTCTGATGTATCTGATTTTATTAAACCTTTTTGAAAAAATGAAAATGGAGGGCCATTATGCATCCCAAAGTGATATTCTCACCAATCATTAGGTAAAACAATATGAAAAAATACAATGTTAAGAAAGAAAATCTGCACAATGTTTGCATGGCACGATGAATCTGTTCTCAACCTATATAAAAACATAATTCAAGTATCTTATAGAGAGTGTTCCAATATGTACTGTTTTTGGCTGGGATAAGGTTAATTTCCTTGAAAGTAATTGCTACGGTGGCACATATTAAATTGGTGACCAAAACCATGTTGAGAATACAGGGTGCAAGACAGTGCTCACAGCGTCAAGGACCTTTCTGTTTCTCATGCTGCTGTGCCAGGGAGTTTGCTGGGGGTCTGCAAACGAGAAGCTGGAAGGGGACACAGCTGGGACAGCTGACCCCAACTGACCAGAGACATATCCCATACGGTATGATGTCATGCTGAGCAGCAAAAGCCAAGGGAAAGATGTAGGGAGAGGGGTATGTTTTTAGCTACTGCATCTGCCCTCTCAGCTTCTACACGTAATGGAGTCCTGCCTTTCTGGGGATGGCCGATCACCTGCCTGTCACTGGGGAGCGGTGACTGAATGAACTCCTTGCCTAGCTTTGCTTGCACGCACAGCTTCTGCTTTACCTGTTAACTGACCCGTGAGTTTTCTCCCTGGTCCTACTGAGGGGGAGTGAGCTAGCAGCTGCATAGTGCTCATCTGCCTGACAGCGTTAGCCCACAACATGGTATTAGTAGCCATAGTGCTTGAATACCAGGCACCCATCTGACTTTACAAAACATTCGCACCTTCAGGACAAAGGACATCAAGCACAACCCACCTGGATTTGCTAGAGAAAGCTGGGTCACTGAGGTGAAGTACAAATGAGAAGAGGGGTAATAAGAAAGGATGGTCATTATTGTGCCCCTAACAGAAGAGCTGTCCCGAAGCGTAAGATTTGTGTGGGAAGGAAGGAGGAGTGAATGCTCTCAACAACCAGACTCCCTACCACTGCCTTGTTTTTACTGGGATTACAGGAAAGAGGAATACTTAACTAATGTGAACAACAAAATATTGCCCAAAAGCCATACTCCAATTCTGCAGAGAAACTGCCAGTTGGACTATACCCATTTACAAAACCAGCAACTTTCAGTGATAGCTATGCAACTTTCTTCAAGCCCACAAGAAACCACTTTTACATTTACTCTTTCCACTGAGGGTTGTGTTTTCAGCTTAAATCAAAATATTTATTTCATATATGACTTATCTCAAACAGGAAATTATGTTCAAGTTTAACCAAAAAATTATGTATGGAAAAATTAAAGTATGATATCCTAATGTGTAAAATGAATTATTGTACATACCACTTCCACATGTAGCACCAATTAAAATGTCAGAATCAAAAAAATCATCCATCAAGCAACTGTAATCTATGCATTTACTGATACTTGTATCATCGACATTGTATCATGTTTGCTTGCAACCAGGCACAAGCTCAGATCTCTAGAAAGGCAGGAAAGTCTCTCTAGCTCTATATCATGTTTTTACCACCTCAGTGATTTGTTTCCTCTCTCTTTTCATTCTTTTTACATGTTCTTTCCTAGAATTGATGAGTATAATTTCCAAAGACTGGCTCAATTTTCAAAGGAACACGTCTCCTTAGTGGCATAAAATGGAAGAAGTATCCCAGAACCTCACTGGTCATTATTTAGAACATTCCTTTGTAGCAGTAATGCTTGTTTCAATTCCTATGATCAAAAATTTGTCCTAGATCTGGCAGGCAAGCAGAATTTTTACAAGAAGCAAACAACTGACTTTCCCTGTACTGGATGTAAAGCATATCTCATTTTATGGAAATTGAAAACACATGCTTTGCACATTTGTATTTCTTTCCATTTCAGAAGTTAAGGATGATTTCATATGTTAGTTCTTGTATTTGCATATTGGATTCACGTACTTGCAAAATAATAAACAGTTCTAGTGAATTACTCTAAAGCTTCAAATTTGCAGCTTCATGTAACCTGTCAACCTATGAACTGAACATTTAAATGAAGTGTACAGGGTCCAATTCACACCTTTGCAGAACAGACTACTTCTCCAAACACCAAGTCACAGATTTGAAACACAACATATTTTACGCCTCAATCTTGATTTATTTCCTCCAGAAAAACAGATCATTTTTTCCAAGATCTGAACCAAAATCTTTGCACATTACTGCACACACCATTATTTCCTGTCACTGTTTGTTTTAGGAAGTTGCAGTGTTATATTCCTTGCTGTTTTGAGATGAAGTATTATACACTGGAGAGACTTGCTTTTTCAGATGTGTGATGGCAAGTAAATCTGAAGAAAATAGAAACAATTCATCTTTTGTCTTAATTATACCTTTACAAGATGAGGATAATTTCATGTTTGAAAGCTTATCTGATAACTAGATGATGTGTACTAAGAAAGAAAATGGTGCAAGTACAACTACTAAATATTTCTTCTATGAATGGACTTGTATTACAAAGACTAGATTATTTAACAAAAAAACAGAAATTTCATCTGTTCACTATAGCAATCATATGGGAGAAGGAAGGTAAGATACAACCTAAGGAATAAATACAAAAAAATAAAGAATGCAGTGGAAAACAAAGACTAGTTCTACCATAACAACTCTAAATATAGCTCAGGAAATTAAAAAGGTTAGAATACACAGACTTGTAACATCCCACACTCTGAGCCTCAGATACTGTAAAGGCAAAGGACAGATGTCAAACTTGCATAGAAAAGACTAGGAAAATTCAGTAGCAAAAAAAAAAAAACCAAAAAAACCCAGCAAAACAAAGGTAATGTATCATGTCAAACTAACCGAAACTTGGGTTTTTTCCCTCTTTGGGTACAAAAAAGAAAAAAATGTTCTGTGCATACATTAAGATGGACTGGCTTGACAGAACTCCAAGAGAATCAGATCTAACAGCAGAGAGCCAAAAATTGCATTTTTAGGCATTTCTTGGTTGGGTTTTTTTTTAAAGTGTAATTAAGTGCAAGGGAAAAATGTTCCACGCTAAGACTAAAAGCATGAGTTGCCAACTTTACTCAAGGTAAAGAATAATAATGACACTCCTTCTCTTAGTATCACGCAACAGACCTTGAAATTTAAGAAAA